>CM060316.1:31519939-31522439 GCA_030674155.1 Stramonita haemastoma
CAAGGTTTTCCCTGTATGACGCCACTATAGCGAGGTCTTGTAGCACTGCTACTCAGCGGTAATCCCCTAGTACTTAGCAGGGTCTCTACACACAGCTGACTGTGGGATGACGAACCATCGTCATACAGACTATCGACTCTCTTCGCCTCTTTAATGTACCTGCATTCCACGTACATCTGACTGTGGGCTGACTGATCATCGATCATCGTCTGTATCGACTCTAGATCTCTTCGTCTTTTTAATGTACCCGGGTCCACCCTATACCCCCACCCTTGAATGGTGATCTGTGTAGCTGTCACATATTGGTTGTGCTGCTGCTGCTGCTGCTGCTGCTGCTGCTGCTGCTGCTGCTGCTACTGCTGCTGCTGCTGCTGCTGACGATGATGATGATGATGATGATGATGATGATGATGATGATGATGATGATGATGATGATGATGATGATGATTCCCTTCTTCTCTGCAACAGGGAGTGCTTGTGTGTGTGTGTGTGTGTGTGTGTGTGTGTGTGTGTGTGGTGTGTGTGTGTGTGTGTGTGTGTGTGCTGGTGCTGCGTGCGTCGTGTGCGAGCGTGGTGCGTGTGTGCGTGTGTGTGTATTTGTGTGTGTGTTTATTTTATCATATTTATCTTTTTATATTGAGGATAATGGAATGAAGCACTCATGTGTTTTTTTACATCCAGTCCCCGCGTGTATGCAGTTTTGTAAATTTTGTCAGCTGTTCCCATCGGCATACAATGGCCTACTCTTTCGAAAAGCGGAACAGTGTGTGTGTGTGTGGTGTGTGTGTGTGTGTGTGTGTGTGTGTGTGTGTGTGTGTGTGTGTGTGTGTGTGTGTGTGTGTGTGTGTGTGTGGTGTGTGTGTGTGTGTGTGTGTTTTCTTCTCCGGCTAGAGCTCTGAGGTTCACCAATGGTGAGATAGAGTATCTTCTTATCCCTGCTATCTCCTAAACCCTTATCGTTTCATCTCTACATCTATACCAGCGGTAGAGGAAGAAATGTGCCGGGGCTTGATGTTTTGCATTGGACGGTTTGGTTTGTTGTTGTTGTTGTTTCGTTGTTGTTGTTTTGTTGGTGGGTTTATTTAGGAATTGTTTGGTGTCTTTTTTATTTGTTTGCTTATTTCTTTCTTTCTGTGTTGTTGGTTTTTGTTTCTTGTTGTTCTTGTTTTTGGTGTTGTTGGTTATTGTTTGTTGTTGTTGTTGTTTTTTTTGGGGGGCGGGAAATGACGGTCCAATTTTTTCAGCAAAGGTTGCTTTTGCACTGAAAGTTGACCATTGCCCTTGAAGGTTAATTAACCTTTGCACTTGAAGAAGGTCAGTCCTTGCGGTTAAGGTCGATTTTTACACTAAAGGTCAATCTTTGCAATTAAGGTCAATGTTTGCACAGATGTTTGCACTAAAGGTCCACCTTTGCACTTGAAGAAGAAGAATGCAAGGAAGAATGCAAAGAAGAATGCAAAGAAGAAGAATCCAAAGAGGAATCCGAAGAAGAAGAAGAAGAAGAAGAAGAAGAAGAAGAAGAAGAAGAAGAAGAAGAAGAAGAAGAAGAAGAAAAAGAAAACAACAACAACAACAACAACAACAACAACAACAACAACAACAACAACAAGGAGAAAAACAAGGAGAAGAAAGAAAGAAAGAAAGAAAGAAAGAAAGAAAGAAGAAAGAAAGAAAGAAAGAAAGAAAGAAAGAAAGAAAGAAAGAAAGAAAGAAAGAAAAAAAAGAACATCAGCCAGTCTAAGAAGAAGAAGCAACAAACAACAACAACAACAAACAAGAACAAGAGCAAGAACAAAAGGAAGAACAAGAAAGAATGCAAAGAAAAAGAATAAGAACAAGAACAAGAACAACAAGAACAAGACGAAGAAGACACCTTGGCTTCTCTCCTTCCCTGTGCCACCTGGAATCAATACCAAAGCCGATACTTCTCCTCCCTCTGTCCACACGGAGGAGCGATGGGGGGGGGGAGATTTTCTTGGGTGATTACAGTAGGTCTGGCAGCGCAGGTTCAGATCCCCTGGATCCCCTGTGCAAAACAGATCCCCTCTCCCCTCTCACCTGTGCATGACAAACACACACGACAGGAGCAAGGCTCTAACCTCTCTTCTTCGCTTCTGGAAACGGGTTTGTTGTTTTTTTTGGTTTGCTTTTTTGTTGGTTTTTTTTTGTTGTTGTTGGTCTCCACTATTCGCTGCCTGATAATGTATAGGGTTGTGTGGATCAGTGGTTTATGGCTTGCGCGTGATTCTGTGAGTGACATTTGCGGCTTTTAATGAAATCAGTGGCTTTTGTGGCTATGTGTGTGGGGGGGAGGGGTTATGTGTAGTGTTGTGTGCTGTGTGTTGTTTGTGTGTGAGTGTGTATGTGTGAACTGTGTGCGTGTGTGTTTGTTTGTTGTGTTGTTTGTGTTTGTGTGTGTTTGTGTGTGTGTGTGTGTTTGTGTGTATGTGTGTGTGTGTGTGTGTGTGTGTGTGTGTGTGTGTGTGTGTGTGTGTGTGTG
>CM060316.1:31529939-31532439 GCA_030674155.1 Stramonita haemastoma
TGGTTGGTGAAGCGTCAGTACCTGACTGCTGTCGTCTCGGATCAGCGGTCTGTGTGTCACTGATGTCTGTGTCCTTTGCCTTTGCCGCCCCTGTCACCTGGGGCCTGTCTGGGCTGAGAGCCTTCTCTGTCTCTCTGTCTCTGTCTCTCTGTCTCTGTCTCTCCGTCTGTCTCTGTCTCTCTCAGTCTCTGTCTGTCTCTCTGTCTGTCTTTGCTTTTTGGCTTTTCTCCTGTTTTAGTAGGATCTCTTTTTTTCTTTTTCTTTTTTTTTTATTCCCTCATCAGGGCAAGGGCCGATGGAAAAAAAAATGTAAATGCTTACTCTGTTACCCTTGAAAAATAAAGATTATTCAATTCAATTCAGTTCAGTTCAGTTCAGTTCAATTCAATTCAATTCAATTCTCTCTCTCTCTCTCTCTCTCTCTCTCTCTCTCTCTCTCTCTCTCTCTCTCTCTCTCTCTCTCTCTCTCTCTCTCTGTGTAAAGGCTAAGAGACAGACAAAGAAATACACACTTTAGAAAATCTGTGCTACATCATTCAGACGGTGAAGATATTGTGACGTGCGAGTCAGACGACATTGTGATCCAGTACGCATGCCAACCAGACACTGAGCCAGTATGTGTGTACTGGTTTGTCAAACAGCAAGAGAAAAACATGTTAAAAGAGGAACGTGTCAAACTCGCCAGTTTGCGGAATGGGAAGCGAATCCAGAACACACTACACACGGAGACCCTATTGAGTGCTTCAAGGGACTTAGCGACACTTAGAGAACTACTACAACAGTTTCTTGGCTAGCCTAGACCTAAGGGTGTGTAGTGTGTGACAAAGACTGGACGAAAGAAAGGCTCAGAATGCCGTAACATATCCGGACAGTAAAGTGTTTCGTGTCTCGATGTACATTACTAATCAATGCTGTGGTTTCCATGGCTTGGAGTAGCGTCGTGTGTCAGCTTAAAGCAATTTTCGTTATCCTTATTCGGCAACCCCCTTCATGTATGGGCCAATGGCCTTTTTTCATGAATAAACCTTTCGAGTTCGCGTTCGAGTTCGAGTTCGAGTTCTGTGTGTGTGTGTGTGTGTTTTGTGAAATCTGTTCTTTTTTTAATTTAGATTCTTAGATAGCGTTCCTTTATTTCTGAATTTGTTAAGTTTTATTGTTATTTTTTTTCATTTCTTTAATGAGATTTTTTTTTCATTTTCCCTCATATTTCACCAGCATCGTACAATGGTCTATTTTTTATAATAAAAAAAATTATCTTGAACTAGAAATAGCATAGGAGACTAATTCTGTCAATTTTCTTCTAACATTTAAAAAAATAATTGAATTTTTTTTCCTGATTTATGCTTCAATCTATCTGTATCTTTTTATAGGCATTCTGAGATTCCTCAGTGTCTGTGGCGTTTTACTCTGGTCCAGTGTACATTCCTCATCAGACCTTCTAGAGATAAATTCTCTTTGATGCAAAGGAATGAATGATTTTTCTTTGATTTTTGGAAACAACAGAAAAAACTATCTGTCAGGTGATAGATATCAGGGCTGCATGATCTAACCCAACATCTTCTATCGTATGGCTGAAATAAGATGTTAACGGTATTCTTAGATTCTTAACATGTTTGCTCATAAGTTTGGGGTTTGGATGTTTTTTTGTTGGTTGTTGTGAATGTGATATGTTTTTGCAAGAATTCGTGTGCTATTATTAGGAATAGCCATAGAAAAAACCGACTCCATAAGAGAGAGAGAGAGAGAGAGAGAGAGAGAGAGGAGAGAGAGAGAGAAGAGAGAGAGAGAGAGAGAGAGAGAGAGATGGAGAGAGAGAGATGGATGGATGGATGGATGGATGGATGATGGATGGATAGATAGATAGATAGATAGATAGATAGATAGATAGATAGATAGATAGATAGATAGATAGCATCCTGAGTTACACTGTTTTAGAAAATACTTGCTTACAGTTAAAATTTGTTGTAGTCCTATTCCATGGAAAAGTATGCACAATTTTCACTGATACAGACTCAACAGAAAAAACTAACAATTTTTACAGATACAGACTCAACAAAAAAAACCTAACACTTTTCACAGATACAGACTCAACAAAAAAAATCTAACAATTTTCACAGATACAGACTCAACAAAAAAAACCTAACAATTTTCACAGTTATATACTCAACAAAAAACCTAACAATTTTCACAGTTATATACTCAATAAAAAAAAAACTAACAATTTTCACAGATATAGACTCCACAAAAAAAAACTAACAATTTTCACAGTTATAGACTCAACAAAAAAAACTAACAATTTTCACAGATACAGACTCAACACAAAAAACTAACAATTTTTTACAGTTACAGACTCAACAGAAAAACTGTTTGCAAATCTGACAAACCAGATCCCCAGGAGTTTGTTTCTCCCGCTTTCCAAACTCTGATTGCCGTGCAGTTCCAGGCCCAATGGTGTTTTGTATGTAGTAGCCAGGGGTCGACTGCATATGCAGTACACAGT
>CM060316.1:31534939-31537439 GCA_030674155.1 Stramonita haemastoma
ATGTCACATATGTGCATTTATACTTACTAGACAGCATATCGAAAACAAAATATTATTCTAGGATCCCATCAATGCATTTGATATCCCCGACTTAGCTCTTTGAAGGTCACACAGCTATTTCCGTGTCAATAGGTCAGCAGACGCTGCATCCACAGAGGTCTATAAAATTAATATGAACAACATCAAAGAAAACAACAAAGCTCTCTCACTATCGTCATAAATCTGGTTCCTTTTCTACTTCATTTCCTTCTTGTCTATGTCCTGCCTGCTTGCTCCATTCTCCTACCTCTGGTTTTTTCGTAGAAAGACTTAAAGATCTAACAGTTCTCTCTCACCCCGAAATAGGATGTTCTGGTCCTGGCTTGTCAGTCGCATTAACGGTAGGTAGCACAACGCATTTTCGCTCATATGATAGACAATGCTAGTTGCTGTCTGAAAGTTC
Organism: Stramonita haemastoma; assembly: GCA_030674155.1. Classification (NCBI taxonomy): domain Eukaryota; kingdom Metazoa; phylum Mollusca; class Gastropoda; order Neogastropoda; family Muricidae; genus Stramonita; species Stramonita haemastoma. The sequence goes on from CM060316.1 coordinate 31,535,382, forward strand.
GACGAGGAAGAAGAAGAAGTACAGGACAGTGGACCTGGTTGTCTCTATACTATTGCGCATGATGCTGAGATAAATGTTCTCATCACAAGACAATAAATAGTCTGTGTCTACCTCTCTTGACTTGATGCACCAGACTTTTTTTTATGATAGCGACAGACATGTTTTGATCAAACGGAGAAATCTGTTGGCCTTACCTAATTCTGTCCTCTGCGTTAGATATGCGTTAAACGTGTTTAATGCGACGAATTATTTAGGGGAAAGCAAACCTGTCACGCGACTCTCCTTTGACAATAAATACTGTGAATACCAATGAAAGGTATAAAAATGAATTAAATGTATGAAGTATATTGATAAAAAGAGATTTGTTTTTATAGATACAATGATTCCATGTGAAGAATTCCTTCGGGTGAGACTATATACCGAGGCTTCGTGTGCGAATGCACGCTGAACATCTTGCACACACGATAAAAACCCGCTCTGCCTTTCGGAAGATCAGGCCACTGTGTGCCAGTAGGAGCAGATGACAATAACAACCAAAAAAACCAACATGCACACAGGTGCCGTGTTTAGACACCATCCATGCGGAAAAACAGGGAAATGGAGTACCCAGGACGGTTCAGGGCTGTAGGCCTATACGGCAACGTTCTGACGGCTCCTGCGACGGCACTAGAACCATTCATATCGGCGATTGCCTTTCCAATGGACCATTCCAGCGACGTGGAGGTGGGGGAGGGGTTGTTGTTGCTGCATGGGAACAGCTTGCCTTGTATACTTACTTACCCAGGCTTTGCGCTCTAGAGCCAAAAGCGCAGCTCCATAGTCTTCCGAGACTGACGGATGCCTCCTACTTCATGTAAAGAAGACAACACGGGCTTGATCTTAAACTTAAACGAAAGTGGTGTGTTTGTGTGTGTGCGTGTGTCTGTGTGTGTGCGTGCGCGCGTGTGTGTGTGTGTGTGTGCACGCGCGCGCGTGTGTGTGTGTGCGTGTGTGTGTGTGTATGTATGTGTGTGTATGTGTGTGTGTGTGAAGGGAGAGTATGGGAGAGGGGAGGGGCTGTTAAAACGCGACGCTATTCAGACGAAAGACATACCACCAGACACTCTCTGGTCTTTTTCTACAACTAATTGCAGATTTACTTCCGAACACACATCTGAGTTTGACTGTAGACTAGGTTATGGTAGACAGTAAGTACTAGGAGAAAGACGTAATCAAAGAGAAAGAGAGAGAGAGGGAGAGACAGAGAGAGAAAGTCAAGTGAGAGAGAGAAAGAGACGGGGTCAGAGAAGAACAGGGGGTCAGAGAGAAGGAGTAGAGAGGGGAGAGAGAGAGAGAGAGAGAGAGAGAGGAGAGAGAGAGCGAGAGAGAGAGAGAGAGTCATGTCAAATCAAGTCAAGTGAGAGAGAGAGAGAAGAGAGAGAGAGGGAGAGAAGAGAGGAAGGAGAGGAGAGAGAGAGAGGAGAGAGAGAGAGAGAGAGAAGAGAGCTGCATGAGAGAGAGAGAGTCATGTCAAATCAAGTCAAGTGAGAGAGAAAGAGAGACAGACAGACAGACAGACAGACAGAGACAGATGAAAGAAAGGAAACGGTGGTGGAGACTGAGAGGACGAGAGCAACAAAAATCAGTCTGGTGGCTGGCACTTCTGGCTTTGAAGCCTTTGATTCTTGCTCCACACTTCACGGTAATAGGCGCTTAGGATGTCCTTCTGCCACTATTGACTCAGACGATGATCAAACCCAAAGCGTAGACCAACACTGGATAAGCAAATGATTATAGTATGATATGTCACAGGGATACCACCCGCGGGTACAAAGTTCACATATAGATGGCTAGCATGCAGCATGTAGAGAGATGGATGATCGATGAAAGTAGGCGAAAAAAAGCACACAGAGAGAGAGACAGACAGACAGACAGACAGACAGAGACAGAGAGGGACAGAGAGAGATATACAGAGAGAGACAGACTGAGACAGAGAGAGAGACAGAGAGATAGAGAGGAAGAAGGAGAGGGGACAGGAGGGAAGAGAGAACGGGGGGGGGGGAAGGTTGATGGTGTTGA
>CM060316.1:31542439-31557439 GCA_030674155.1 Stramonita haemastoma
GACAAACAACAATACCCAATCAACAAGCAGCACAGATGTGGTTGATGGGTGTAGCCCTACCTTGTGTCCCCCCTCTCAGGCTCCAGCTGACTCTGCTGTCCCTGGAGTGACAGCAGATGTCAGTGCCCAGATCCTGGAGGTGCTGAGGTCTCTGGGAGGGAGGATGCAGTCAATAGAAAAGAACATGTCCACCATGGCGAACGACATGGCAAACATCAGAAACGACATAGGGCAGGTGAAAGCCAAATGTGATAAAATAGGTCAGAGGTGTGAAAACTTAGAAAAAGAAACCCAGCTTCTTACCTCATCATTGATTGAAACCCAAGAAGACGTCGAAACTCTCTTCAGTGGCTACTCAGAAAACAAGACCAATATCCAGAATCTATCCTCCTCTTTTGAAAAAATGAAAAGTAAAGTGGAAACACTAGAAGACACTTACGAAAAACTAGAAAGTTTCTCCAGAAGAGACAATCTAAAAATGTTTGGTGTCCCTCAGACACAGAAGTTCGAGAGCTATGACACCTGTGCCAGACTGGTAGCTGATACCCTCAACAGAGCAGGACCAAGACACTGGACTCCTGATGATATATCCAGAGCACATAGAGTAGGTGTAAGTAGAGATGGACAACCACAGCCTCTGATTATCAAATTCCAACGATGGAAGGACAAAATGGCTGTCATCACCAATCGTGACTTCAGGGGGAGGCTTAAAGAGAGCGGTGTCAGGGTTGCTAATGACTTGACGAAGAAGCAAGCAAGCTTAGTGTCAGAGGCGAGAAAGGAGGGCAAGGTGGCCTACTTTAGGAAAGGCAGGCTTGTGGTGGAGCCCAGACAACCTGGCCCACAAACCTACGCTGAAGCTGCAGCTACTGCAAGGACATCTATGAATACCAGTGCCTCTGCAAAAGCTGGGAAAGCTAGGACTCCAGAACAGCCAGAGGTACGTGGACACCACAGCAGGGATTCCCCACATCACTTCAGTGACAGCAATCACAACAGCAGCGCACGTGGTCAGCAGGATGGAGGGGGAAGAGGTGATTCCCCTCTTGGTTCCAAGCTGGGCAGCCACAGCCACAGAGCAGGTAAAGCACGTGGCCGGAACGAGGAAAGCAGAAGAGGGAGGGGGATTCCTCCCTTCCCTTGAATGAGGTCAGTCAGAGTGTCACGGCACCAACTGCACGTGGTCAACGGGGCGTAAGACGGAATTCTGCACGTGGCAGTCAGTCCAGTACGGGTTTGCACCACTCCTGGTCCCCTCGTTCTTCCCCTCCTGTCAACAAGTGCCCAGCCAACAATACGCGACCCAGACGGTCAACACGTAACGCACCATAGGACAGGCCGGACCATCTTGGGACTTTGAAATTCCTTATTTACAATGTTGAAAATTTGTATAGTAAATTAAATAATACCGCTTTCATTGATTATGTTTCTACTTTTGATGTTGTTTGTTTGACAGAAACATTCATTGATGATTCATTTGATTATAGTGGAATTTTTCATGATTTTGTTAAAGTTGCTGCTCCTGCTAAAAGGTTGTCTCGTTTAGGCAGGAATTCAGGTGGTGTTCTTTTGCTAATTCGGAAATCCTTGTCAGCTTATATCTCAGTAGTTAATATTGTTTGTGAAAATACTGTAGCTGTTAAGGTTAAGAAATCTGTGTTTAACTGTGACAAGGATGTACTGATGGTGGCATGTTACGTTGTACCAGAAAATGGTCCGTTGTATGACACAATGGCGATTAAAGATGGTATAATAAACTTAGAAGAAAGCCTCCTGCAAGTTCTTCAAAACAACAGCATGCATGTACTGATCCTTGGTGATCTGAATGCAAGAACTGGGAGCACACAGCCATGTCAGGAAGATGTAGTTAACTTTGCATCTTGCTTCGATGATGATGATAATATTGATGACTTTTTAGGTAACGATGTTTTACAGCGAAGTTCAAAGGATAGCACTGTAAATAACTTTGGCCAGTCCCTGTTAAACTTATGTTTCATGTTTGATTGTGTCATACTGAATGGTTGTTGTGATAGTGTCTCTAATGGAGATTTCACATATGTTTCACCACATGGATGCAGTGTAATTGATTATGTTATTTTGTCAAAAGATATGCTTTCTCTTAACTGCTGTGAACTTAATGTCAGTGACCATATTGATTCTTGGCACCTGCCAGTTGAATTCATATGGAAAAAAACAGAGGAAGACATCAGTCCACAGAAAGTAGACAATGCAGGCACTGAGGATCGTTTTATCTGGTTTGAAGACTGTCTACACACTTATGTAGAGGAACAAAAATCCACAGTCTTCAAACAGAAGATAGAGCAGGCTGTCATATCTATCAATGCTGATATTGACAGCTCTTTGAACATATTCATGGAATCACTGTACAGTGCAGCTGCTTGCATGGTAAGAACGACAGGTAATAGGAAAAGAACAAATGACTGGTTTGATGAAGAATGTAAACGAAAGAAAAAAACAGTGAGAGGATTATTAAGAAAATTTAAACGATCAAAAAGATTGTGTGATGAAAAGAGGATAGCATATGTAACAGAAAGAAATCAATATAAGCTTTTGTTAAAAAGGAAGAAAACTGAATTTGATGAATCAAGATTAAAAAAGCTTAAAGAATCAATTCATGATGCAAAATTGTTTTGGCAAATTATTAGGTCAGTTAACAGAAAAAGAGTAATTTACAATAACATTAGCATTAATCAGTGGTACGACCATTTCCTTGCACTGTTCAATGGTGAAGATGATGTACCACAGCAAGAAGAAAGTGTTGAAATTGAAGAGGGTGACTTATCAGATATTTCTATGGCAACCTGTAATGAGCCAATTTCTAGACAAGAGGTTGTAGCCAGCATTGGTAAACTCAAGTGTGGAAAGAGTGCAGGTCCTGACAAGATTGTCAGCGAAATGTTGAAACATGCTGGTAATGAGGTCATTGATTTTCTTGTTGCCTATTTCAATAAACTCTTTGATTTTGGCCTTTTTCATGTGGAATGGTCAAAATCTATGATTGTACCCATCTATAAGAAAGGGGATATAGACCAACCAGGTAATTATCGTGGAATAGCTTTAACTAGTGTGGTTAGCAAGATATATACAGATATTTTAACCAAAAGGCTTTCTAGATGGGCTATGGAAGAAGATAAAATAATTGAACAGCAAGCAGGCTTTAGAGCAGGCTATTCTACAGTTGACCATATTTTTACGCTTTTTGCCATTGTTCAAAAATTCTTGCAACAACACACTAAACTTTATGTTGCCTTTGTAGATTTTAGAAAGGCATTCGACTCGGTCAATAGAAACAATTTGTGGGAAGTATTGAGGAAATGTGGTGTATGTGGAAAAATGTATAAGGCGGTACGAAGTGTTTATAACTCTGTTTTGGCATGTGTGCGTGATAAGAGTTATTATTCAGATTATTTTGCTTGTCCAAAAGGAGTAAAACAAGGTTGTTTGCTCAGTCCCCTATTGTTCTCTCTATTTATAAATGAATTGGCTCTTGAAGTATCCAGAGCAGGAAAGCATGGCATTCAACTAATGACTGATACTGTTGAAATATTTCTATTATTGTTTGCTGATGATGTTATCTTATTATCTGAATCTGCTATTGGTCTCCAAAATCAGTTGAACAGACTTAAGAGAGAAGCAGATAGATTATGCTTGGTTGTCAATCTTGAAAAGACTAATGTAATGGTGTTTAGAAAGGGAGGGTACTTAGGTTCTAGGGAAAAGTGGATATATGGGAATGAAGAAATTAAGGTTACCAATTCATATAAATATTTGGGGATGGGTTTCACAACAAAGCTGAGCATTAATAGTGCCTTGGTAGATGTTTGTAACAGAGGAAAAAGAGGAGTTATGGAAATACAGAAATCTATGAAAAAACTGAATACCACAGATCTAAAACTGTTTTGGAAGATGTTTGATACTCAGATAGAACCAATATTAACGTATGCATCTGAGGTTTGGGGATTGTATGAAGAAGGCAAGCGAATTGAAAAAGTTCACACATTTGCTATAAAGAGATTTCTATCTGTTCCTTTACATGCATCAAACCATCTAGTTTACGGGGAAAGTGGTAGATATCCGTTATACATAAGGGCATATATAAAAAGCATTAAATACTGGTTAAAACTTCTTAAACAACCAGCTTCTAGAATATGTAGACAGGCTTATGAAATGCTAATCTTACAACATGAATCTGGTCGACTTAATTGGGTGTCAAATGTACAGAAAACTTTATGTGTGAATGGATTTGGTATTGTGTGGCTGAGTAGAGACGTAGGATGTGAATATAGTTTCATTAATGAATTTAAAGATAGACTTATTTCATGCTACAAACAGAACTGGCATTCAGATTTAGAAAATAATGACAAATATATGTGGTATAGTTCCTTCAAAAGTGTCTTTCAAACAGAAAGATATCTGTCTTTTATAACCAACAAATGGTACAAGATCAGTCTCAGTAGATTTCGGCTAAGAGTCAGTGGCCTTAAAAATTGTAAGTATTGGTTTTCAAGTGAAGATAACTCTATCGATAATATATGCCCTTCATGCCGAAATGCCACAGAAGACGAATTTCACTTTCTTTTCGATTGTATGGCCTATTCTGATAAACGCAGAAACTGTGAGGCGCTAAGTGTGTTTAAAGGCATTGCTGATATAAATTCTGTTTCAAATATTCTATCTGTCAGCAGTGAAGAGAAAATAGAAAGTCTAGCTAAATTCATTGGAGAAGCAATGAATATTAGGAAAAAGATAACGGAACTGAGTAACTAGTCCTTAGATGGTCCTTTATTGATTCTGTTCGTGTGTGTGTGTGGGGGGGGGGGGGGGGGGGAGGGGAGGAGAGAGAGGTGGTGTGTGTGTGTGTGGTGCGTGCGTGCGTGGTGTGTGTGTGTTGTGTGTGTGTGTGTGTGTGTGTGTGTGTGTGTGTGTGTGTGTGTGTGTGTGTGTGTGTGTGTGTGTGTGTCACCTGCATGGCATTTAGAATGTGCAGTAGCATAATGTAAGTGCGAAGTGAGAAGAAAATTTGAAAAATGTTATTATGTTACACGAATTCATCTGAACTTGTTATTCCCCCTTGTCTACAGGGCTGTAATGCTGTATGGACAATAAAACTGTGTCAGTGTCAGTGTCAGTGTCAGTGTCTCTCTCTCTCTCTCTCTCTCTCTCTCTCTCTCTCTCTCTCTCTCTCTCTCTCTCTCTCTCTCTCTCTCTCTCTCTCTCTCTCTCTCTCTCTCCTTACCAATTGCCAACTCTCTTTCTGTATTTCTGGCTCTCTTTCTTTTTTCTTTCTGTCTTCCTTTCTATGTTTTTTTTTAATTCTTTCTTTCGCTTTCTACACCTTTTGTCCTTTATTTTGTTTGTTCTTATTTCCATTTTTTCTTCTTCTTTTGTATAATTCATTTTCATCTTTCATACCCCTCTGTCACTCTTCAACCCTCTTTTGATTTTTCTCATGTTTTTTTTTTCCTGCATCATTTTTGCTTGTTTATTTGATGTTGTTGTTTTGTCGTTATGTTGTCTTTTTTCGGATTTTGGTTGTTGTTGGTTTGTTTGTTTTTTTTGGGGGGTGCATACTTCTCTTTATGTATATTCTTTCCCACATTCTTTTTGTTGTTTTTCTCTGTTACAATTTACCAGAATAAATTTGTTTTTTTTAATCTTATTTTATACCACTTTATGTCACAGCAGATTTTTCTGCGTGAAATTTGGGCTGCTCTCCCCGGGGGAGAGCGCGTCGCCACAAGTGCAGCGCCATCCGTCATTTTTTTTTCTTTTTCCTTTCTGTAACTGTATTTGTTTCCCTATCAGAGTGGCTTTTTTCGACACAATTTTGCCAGGGACAACCGTCTTGTTCTTGTTGCCGTGGGTTCTTTTACATGTGCTAAATAGTGATGTGTAACACACGGGACCTCAGTTTATCGTCTCATCCGAAAGACCAGCACCCAGACCACCACTGATGGACTAATGGATGGGAGGGGGGGGGGAGTTTGGGGCCCAAACGGGACTCGAACCACCACACACTCCGACCCGGACTTTTCGCTTTCTAGGCAGGCGCGTTACCTCTAGACCACCGATCCAGAAGAAACACCTAGACCACAACTCCATAGTCTTCCGAGACTGAAGGATGCCTACAACGTTTTTGCATTGACACACCCATAGTCTCTTTCATCTCATCTTTTAGAACATTGTTTTGACGCATGTACGTGTAACATGTAAAACCATAATCCCAATAACAAAATGTATACAAACAAAAAGTGCCCAAAAGGAAGAAGTGAATGTATGTATGTATGTATGTATGTATGTATGTATGTATGTATGTATGTATGTACGTATGTACGTATGTACGTATGTACGTATGTATGTATGTATGTATGTATGTATGTATGTATGTGTGTGTTGTGTGTGTGCGTGCGTCCGTGCGTGCGTGCGTGCGTGCTTGCGTGCGTGCATACATGCATGCATGCATGCATGCATGCATGCATGCATGTATGTATGTATGTATGTATGTATGTATGTATGTATGTATGTATGTATGTATGTATGTATGTGTGTGTGTATGTATGTATGTATGTATGTATGTATGTATGTATGTATGTATGTATGCATGTATGTATGTATGTATGTATGTATGCATGTATGCATGTATGTATGTATGTATGTATGTATGCATGTATGCATGTATAATATATATATATATATATATATATATATATTATATAATATATATAATATATATATATATATATATATATATCTGTTCGTTGCTGTTTTTGCATGTTTAGGCAGGGTTTAAAAATATGCGTGCAAGTCTGGATAGTCTCTCAACACGTCGTGCGTTACATTACAGAAAAAGGGGGGGAATATAAAAAAAAATCATATGCTATCGTGTTGTACTCAGCATTGTTGTCTTCTTTGCGTGCTGTTGAAGCTGCTTACTCCGGAGCCGGCGTGTCATCGTTGTTGTTGTTGCTTTTTGTTGTCGTTGTTTTTGTTGTTGTTGCTGCTGCTGTTTGTTGTTACTGATGTGATTCTGTCACGTTTGTCTCCAGTGCTTGGTGCACACTTATGTGACACACTTCTTTCTTCTTCTTCTTCTTCTTCTTCTTCTTTGCAATTCTTCTTCTTCGCAATTCTTCTTCTTCGCAATTCTTCTTCTTCTTTGCAATTCTTCTTCTTCGCAATTCTTCTTCTTCTTCTTTGCAATTCTTCTTCTTCTTCTTCTTCTTCTTCTTCTTCTTCTTCTTCTTCTTCTTCTTCTTCTTCTTCGCAATTCTTCTTCTTCGCAATTCTTCGCAATTCTTCGCAATTCTTCGCAATTCTTCTTCTTCTTCTTCTTCTTCTTCTTCTTCTTCTTCTTCTTCTTCTTCTTCTTCTTCTTCTTCTTCTTCTTCGCAATTCTTCTTCTTCTTCTTCTTCTTCTTCTTCTTCTTCTTCTTCGCAATTCTTCTTCTTCGCAATTCTTCTTCTTCGCAATTCTTCTTCTTCGCAATTCTTCTTCTTCTTCTTCTTCTTCTTCTTCGCAATTCTTCTTCTTCGCAATTCTTCTTCTTCGCAATTCTTCTTCTTCTTCTCAATTCTTCTTCTTCTTCTTCTTCTTCTTCTTCTTCTTCTTCTTCTTCTTCTTTCTTCTTCTTCTTCTTCTTCTTCTTCTTCTTTTGGGGGAAAGCTCAGACAGCAACTTTTGTCTGTCTGTCAAATGAGCAAAAATGCGTTGTGCTGCCGTTAAGCGTCTGACAAGTCAGGCCCAGCACATCCGACTTAGGCGTGGGAGAGATTTGTTATCTGTTAAAAAGTCTTTATCGGGAAAAAAAAAAGGTAGGAGAATGGATCAAGAAGGCAGAAAATAGACGAGTAAGAGATGACAGGAAGTAAAGGAACAAGGTATGAATGAATGAATGAATGGATGAATGAATGAATGAATGAATGAATGAATGAATGAATGAATGAATGAACGAATGAACGAATTTTATTTGACAAAAGCTACAAGCCCATCAGTCAAAGGGGGTTAATAAAACATGAATAATAACTCGAAATCCAGACAAATATCAACAACTATTTTTAGTTATTACTTATAGAATCTATTTGGTTCATAGTCTGCTTGCGTTTTTCTAGAGCCTGAGTTACATATATTGCTAAAGATATCATCTCGGACATATTATTTGAAGTTAACACTTTTTTGTACACGACTAGTGGACCTGTTGGTTGGGTTTGTCAAAAAAGTAACTTTTTGACGAATTTCTTTGTAAGCTCGACATGTAAACAAAAAGTGCAATTCGTCTTCTTCTTCTTCTCCACATGCTGGACATGGATTAATGTCTGTCTCCTCTGTAATATACCATTGTCTACAGTTCAATAGACCACATAATCTCAGTCGAAATTTCAGTAGATTGCTTCGAAGCCTCTTATTAGTTAACGATATCAAATATTGTTCTGGACCAAACGCATCTTTAAATGAGCTATACCAATGGTATTTTTCACTCGACATTAACTTTTCGTGCCAGTTTTGATGGAAACATGAAATAAGTCTATCTTTCAATTCTCTAACAAACATTTCTTCATAACCTACCCCCTGGCATAGCCAAACAATACCAAATCCATTTATCGTCAAAAGATCTTTTACTTTAGTTGCCCAGTTTACTTTACCATTATTGTGTTGTATAAGTAACATCTCGTATGCTTGTCTGTTTATTCTGGACATAGGCAGCTTGATAAGTTTTAACCAGTATTTAACGCATTTCGTTATGGTTCTAATGTACAATGGATATCTACCCGTTTCGCCATATGTAAGTGTATTTGATGCATATAATGGGATACATACAAACTTTTTCATTGCGAAAGTGTGCACTTTTTCAATCTGGGTAGTATCTTCTAAACCCCATACCTCTGCTGCTTACGTCAGGCAGGTTCAATTTGAGCATCAAACAGTTTCCAAAATAGAGTGCAATCAGCAGAAGCTAAAAGGAACAAGGTAGAAACAAAGAGAGGGATAGAAAAGGGGAGTTCCGAGCACAGAATTTCCAGAAGTTGGGGATTCTATTTATACTGACAGCTCCCCCCCCCCCCCCCCCCGCATCCCCACAGGGCAGTGTGAACACGCTCATTTTAAAGAAAACAAGATATTGGGCCACATAGCAACATTATTTTGATGATCTTTTTACATGATGGCATCTTCCCAGCTCGTCTTATCTTCTCTTGTCTGGTCTTGTCTTTATTGAATAGTGTTGTGTTGTGTTGTGTTGTTCTGTGTTGTGTTTTACATTGTGTTGACTTGTTTTGTATCGTATTGTATTTGTGCTGAATTATGTTATATTTAAGTGTGTCGTGTTGTATTTTAGGGCGTTGTGTTTTATTGTGTTGTGTTCTACATTGTGTTGTGTTGTATTGTGTTGTGTTACATTGTGTCTTGTATTGAATTGTGTTGTGTTGTATTACATGTTATTTGATTGTATTCTTTAGTATTTTATTGTATTGTACACCACTTTCAATCAAGACCAGTTTCTGTCTGCTTGTAGTCTGCGTTATTTCACTGTCTGCCTATCTATAAGTCAATCTGTCTGTCTGTCTGTCTGTCTGCCTGTCTGTCTGTCTGTCTGTCTGTCTGTCTCTCTCTCTCTCTCTCCTCTCTCTTCTCTCTCTCTCTCATCTCTCTCTCTCTCTCTCTCTCTCTCTCTCTCTTCTGTCTGTCTGTCTGTCTGTCTGTCTGTCTGTCTGTCTGAGTCTGTCTGTTTGTCTGTCTGTCTTTCTATCAGTCAATCTGTCTGTCTCTCTATCTGTCGGTCTGCTGTCTGTCTGTCTGTCTGTCTGACTCTCTCTCTCTCTCTCTCTCTCTCTCTCTCTCTCTCTCTCTCTCTCTCTCTCTCTCTCCTCTCTCTCCCTCTCCCTCCCCTCTCTCTCTCTCTCTCTCTCTCTCTCTCTCTCTCTCTTGCTCCCTCCCTCTCTCTCCCTCTGTGTGTGTGTATGTGTGTGTGTGTGTGTGTGTGTGGTGTGTGTGTGTGTGTGTGTGTGTGTGTGTGTGTGTGTGTGTGTGGAGGGGGGGGATGGATCACGCTCTTATTGAGGCTAGGGTGGCGGCAGTGCCTTAAGAAAGGAGGCATTATCTATGGATGAGCTCGACAAGTCTTACATCCCCATCCTTGATTAGCAGTTGAGGCAATTTGCCACGTCTGCCTGTCTTTCTTTTGGTGTCTTTTCTTTTGACTTTTTTTGGGGGGTAATTTCATTTCAGTTTATACCTCACTTCATTTTCTATACTTTTTTTTTCTCTCCCGTCTTCCTGCCTTCTGTGTGTGTGTGTGTGGGGGGAGGTGGGTGTGTGTGTGTGTGTGTGTGTGTGTGTGTGTGGGAGGGAGGTGGTGTGTGTGTGTGTGTGTGTGTGTGTGTGTGTGTGTGTGTGTGTGGTGTGTGTGTTGTGTGTGTGTGTGTGTGTTGTGTGTGTGTGTGTGTGTGTGTGTTGGTGGGTGCGGTGTGTGGGGGTGGGGGGGGTCTGTCTGTCTGTGTGTAAAATGGAATTTAATTCAGCCTCCCTCAATTATTCTTGTTTTCGTGATCCAAACATTGCCTTTCCTTTCCCCTTATTCTCTTGGCTTCCAGTCACTTTCCCAGTACTAAAAGTGTCCATTTAGTTTACAGTTTGGGGGTGAAAGGTTTTCTGCTTAGTGTTTTATCTATCTTCAAGCCATTCACAGTTCTCTCTGACATAAAAAAAATAAACCCTGAATGAGATTCCATCTAAAAAAAATAAAATAAAAGAAAGTAGGAAAAGAAAAAAGGTGAAAAAGCAAACCTGTTATCTGTCTGTGTTGAAACAAAAATGTAGCTTTCAAACCTTTTTTATTCACGGGTATGAACAAAGTTTGCTTCTAAAAACTTAATGGTTGGACGTGATGGAACTGTTTTAATTGCTTTGAATAGTCCCTCCGAGGACGTTGCAAATGCGAAAGTAATTACTTGCTGATGGGGATTGGTTGTTTTCTTTTTTTTTAATTAATTTAAAATTGCACAAAGGACTCGCTGGGTTTGTGCTAAAAGGTGATGTTGTAAGCAGATAGTGAAAGAACTGAACCGTGTGGTAATCATTCATGGGGTGTTGCATTAAGGGGGAAGGGGTAACGAAGTGTGTTTCTGTAGGGAGCGGCTTGTAAAAAACAACAAAAACAAAAAAAAAAACGAAAATGAAATGTTTATTGAAGAGCCAACAGCCATAGTGCTCTAAATGTTTGAATTGTTCGGCTTTAAATGTGAAGTACTTTGTACCGTTGTACTTTCTCTATCACTTGCTTGTTTGACTGTTTGGTGGTTTGGTTTGGTTGGTTAGTTGGTTGTCTTCCTGTGTTTTTGTTTCTGCTCTTGCTCTCTCTTTTCTTTCTTTTTTTTTTCTTCTTCTTCTTCTTCTTCTTCTTCTTCTTCTTCTTCTTCTTCTTCTTCTTCTCTTCTTCTTCTTCCTTCTTCGCAATTCTTCGCAATTCTTCTTCTTCTTCTTCTTCTTCGCAATTCTTCTTCTTCTTCGCAATTCTTCTTCGCAATTCTTCTTCGCAATTCTTCTTCTTCGCAATTCTTCTTCTTCGCAATTCTTCTTCGCAATTCTTCTTCTTTGCATTCTTCGTGTGCTCGCATGCGGTGGGTTTGTGTTGTGTGTGTGTGTGTGTGTGTTGTGTGTGTGTGTGTGTGTGTGTGTGTGTGTGTGTGTGTGTGTGTGTGTGTGTGTGTGTGTGTGTGTTTTCCCTACCTGTCTGTCTTTCTGCCTGCCTGTCTCCCTGTATGTCTGTCTGTCTGTCTGTCTGTCTGTCTGTCTGTCTGTCTGTCTGTATGTATGTATGTATGTATGTATGTATGTATGTATGTATGTATGTATGTATGTATGTATGTATGTATGTATGTATCTGTCTGTATGTCTGTGTGTATGCATGTATAGCTGTCTGTCTGTCTGTCTGTCTGTCTATCTGTCTATCTGTCTATCTGTATGTATGTATGTATGTATGTATGTATGTATGTATGTATGTATGTATGTATGTATGTATGTATGTATGTATGTATGTATGTATGTATTATGTATGTCACGGCAGATTTCTCTGCGTAAAATTCGGACTCCTCTCCCCGGGGAGAGCGCATCGCCACAAGAGCAGCGCAACCCTATAAAAATCATGTGTACATACCTGCATGCATGGATATACATTCTTGCATATGTGCGCGTGCGTGCGTGCGTGCGTACTCGTGCGTGCCAGTGCATGGGTGCGTGCATAGTAATACATATGCGCGTGCGTGTCTCTCTAAGGAGACGAAAAACCAACTTCTCTTTTTTTTCCAATTTGCTGAAGATATGTGAAAATGAAGTTGCACATATGGCTGAGTGCATTTGAAAAGCACATTTTTCCCCATGGCTGATTCAATTCGTCGGCTGGAAAAGAGGTAGATGATGAAATAAAGAGGTGACGGCATTAGGCAAAGACTTTTTGTCTCTTTTTTCCTTTTTTTTTTATAGTTTTCTGTCTTTTGTCTTCTTTATCTGTTTTCTATTCTTTCATTTTTCTGTCTGTTTTTTTTGTTTTTTTGCTGTTGTTGGATTCTTTTTCTCATTCTTTGTTTTTTTTTCTGTCTCTCTTGTCTGTCGGGAGTCTTTTGTGTTCTTTTGTTCGATTTTTTTTCTTTTTTCATCTCTTTCTTTTGTTTTTTTTTCTTTTCTTTTTTTTTGTTTTCCTTTTCTTACTTTTCGCCTTTTGTTTTAGAGGTGGAGGGGTTCTTTTGGGGAGCTAAAAATCTAAATTTGGAAGGTTTACAAGTTACAATAATCCTTCGAACTCGTGACAATAATTTTGTTGATGCTCTCTCTCTCTCTCTCTCTCTCTCTCTCTCTCCTCTCTCTCTCTCTCTCTCCTCTCTCTCTCTCTCTCTCTCTCTCTCTCTCTCTCTCCTCTCTCTCTCTCTCTCTCTCCTCCTCTCTCTCTCTCTCCTCTCTCTCTCTCTCTCTCTCTCTCTCATCTCACGCTCCTCTCGTCTCTCGCTCTCTCCTTCTCTGCCTCCCTGCCTCCCGCTCTCTGCACGCGATGCGTGTGTGCGTGGTGTGTGCTGCTCGTCCAGCATGCGTGGTGCGAGTGTATTATGCGTATAATATAAAATTAAAATATATTATTTTTATATTCGATTGGATTGTGGTGTTTTGTGTTATGACTGTTTTGTGAGGCTGGTGATTTCTTCCTGTCGTAACCCCTCACAAGGCACTTACTTATCATCTGTTTTGTGTCATTCCGATTGACTTCTAAAGCGCGTCTGTGAATGTAACATATTTTTGTGGAAAGAGAGAAAAACACCTCACCCCACAACACCCTTCTTTTCCCCGCTCACCCTCAGCTGCTGCTTTCTTGCTGTTTTCTGTTTGTTTGCTTGTTCCTGTGAATGTTAGTATATGTTGTTTGTACAATAAGTCTAGTCACCTTTTTAAGGTTCTTGGTGTCTGTTGTTTGTTTGCTTTGTTTTGTTCTGTTTGTTCCGTTTGTTGCTGTAGACTGTTGTGTCCTGTCTGTCTGTTTTAGTGTGCTCTTGATGTCTTTCTGTATCGTTGTCAGTTTTCTGTCGGTTGTGTCGTGTGTGTTGTATGTCTGTTGTGTTTGTGTCTCTGTCTTGTCTTCTGTACTGTCTGTCTTTCTGTCCTTCTGTGTGCTTGTGTGTGTTGTGTTCTGTCTCTGTCTCTGTCTGTCTGTCTGTCTGTCCTCTCTCTCTCTTCTCTCTCTTCTCTCGTTCTCTGTCTCTCTGTCTGCTTCTTCTGTCTCTCTGTCTCTCTCTCTCTCTCTCTGTCTCTCTCTGTCTGTCTGTCTGTCTGTCTGTCTGTCTGTCTGTCTGTCTGTCTGTCTCTCTCTCTCTCTCTCTCTCCTCTCTCTCTCTCTCTCTCTCTCTCTCTCTCTCTCTCTCTCTCTCTCTCTCTCTCTCTCTCTCTCTCTCTCTCTCTCTCTCTCTCGTAAATTGCGGGAGTGCATTCACCTCTGTGTGTTGTGTGTGTGTGTGTGTGTGTGTGTGTGTGTGTGTGTGTGTGTGTGTGTGCGCTGCGTGGTGCGCGGCGTACGTGGTGCGTGGTGCGTGGTGTGTGGTGTGTGTGTGTTGTGTGTGTGTGTGTGTATGTGTGTGTGATATTTTTTATTTGTTTCGTTAAATGTGCTTCCTAGTTCCAGCTGAGTACGTTCGCAAAATATTTCCCCGGGGGAGGTGCTACCGCTAGTAGTTCTTTAGCAGCAGCAGCAGAAGCAGACGCAGCAGCAGCAGTATTGATAGTAGCAGTTGTAGATGCAGCAAAAGTAGTAATAGTTGTAGCAGTAGTAGAAGCACCAATAGTAGTAGTAGTAGTATTGTAGCAGTAGTAGCTGAACCAATAGTAGTAGTAGCAGTAGCAGTACGAGTAGTAGCAGCAGCAGCAGTAGTAGTAATAGTAGCAGCAGCAACAGTAGTAGTAGTAGTAGTAGTAGTAGTAGTAGTAGCAGCACAGCAGCAGCAGCAGCAGCAGCAGCAGCAGTATTGATAGTAGCAGTAGTAGATGCAGCAGAAGAAGTAGTAGTTGTAGCAGTAGTAGCAGCACCAACAGTAGTAGTAGTAGTAGTGGTAATAGTAGCAGCAGTAGCAGCAGCAGCAGCAGTAGCAACAGCAGTAGCAGCAGAAGCAGCAGCCGCAGTAGCGGCAGTACCATTATGCTTATCGGAGAATCACCCACCCAATCCTGTGGTGTTACAGAGAATAAGCCATCACATTATCTGTGACCAAACAACCCTCAAATTTCTCCACGTGGAGTGGACACACGCCTGGCCATGACCTGTGGTGTGGAAAAAAAAAACAGTGGTCTAAGTGGGAGCACACTTTACCATCTAAATGCTGTTTACTCTGATCAATCGTTGGGGTTTTTGTTTGGTTGTGGGTGGGGGGGGTTTGGGAGGGGGGGGGGATGTTGTTAGTTTTAGTTTGTTTGTTTGATGTTGTTTGGTTTTTGTTGTTGTTGTTTTTGTG
>CM060316.1:31562439-31594939 GCA_030674155.1 Stramonita haemastoma
TGAACGCCCTAATGACTGGCAAATGATGTGTAACACCATGAATATCAATGACTATAACCATTCATTATCGTGAGGATGCTGGGGCCCTGTCAGTATAAAATACCATCCATTTCTGAAAATTCTCTACCAGGTCTTTTCTCTTTTCAGCCTTCATGGTGGGCCAAAACGATCGCATACGCAAAATTTTACCATTGGTGAACCTCGGAGCTCTAGCCTAGGAACGAAAAAAAAAACATTAACAAAAACTGTTGACATCATTGCCGGAGTTCCTAGCTAGAACTCCAGGCTTCAGACTCTTTGGCCAGAGACAGAAGGAGAGAGAGAGGGAGGAAGAGAGAGAGAGAGAGAGAGAGAGAGAGAGAGAGAGAGAGAGAGAGAGAGAAGAGAGAGAGAGAGAGGAAGGAGGGAGGACAGAAGACAGACAGACAGACAGACAGAGACAGAAACAGACACAAACAGACAGACAGACAGAGACTAGACAGACACAGAGAGACAGACACAGAGAGACAGAGGGGGGGGGGGGGGGGTTGAGAAGAAAACGGCCAGTCATCTAGCTCCACAATGAACAATATAATAATTATATAAACAGTATCCTTGTGAGGACAGAGTGACGTACAAACTGCTTGATGTCATTCTAATGGAACTAACCGAGGTGTCGAAAGGTCCATACGATTTTGTTTGGGAGTCTGGATTTCATCCTGAGATAACTATCGAGAGTAAAGGTCAACATTGCTAATGCCAAACTGGAAATCAGTTTTAAAATGTTCTAATTGCAGGAACCTGGAGGTTTTGAGTTCTATCAGAAAGAGTTTTATGTCACCTGATCATAGGTAAGATAGTAGGTTAACTGAGTAGATCAGACACATGATACAGCACTGAATTCAACAGACATTCCAAATCCCCGATCCTGCTGTTGTTTCAATAAAATAAATCCATTGCACTCGATCCAGTTAGACGAGGAGCGCTTCATCATCATCATCATCATCATCTCATCATCATCATCATCATCATCATCACCATCACCTCATCATCATCATCATCATCATCATCATCATCATCATCATCAAACGCTCAGACAGCAGCTATCGTTGTCTGTTACTTGAGCGAATATGGTGTTGCATACTCTCTATCTGTAAGACGTGTCTGTTCAATATGGCAGGGTTTACGCAACAAAGTCTTCTTCTTCTTTCTTTCTTTCTTTCTTTCTTTCTTCTTCTTTTTCTTCTTCTTCTTCTTCTTCTTCTTCTTCTTCTTCTTCTTCTTCTTCTTCTTCTTCTCTCTCTCTCTCTCTCTCTCTCTCTCTCTCTCTCTCTCTCTCTCTCTCTCTCTCTCTCTCTCTCTCTCTCTCTCTCTCTCTCTCTCTCTCTCTCTCTCTCTCTCTCTCTCTCTCTCTCATCCACCCTCTCTCCACACACACACACACATACACGCACACACAACACCACGCGCGCAGATAGGTAGTACCCAAATACTGCCTTTAAACATAACAGCTCTCTTCCTTGTTTTTGCTTTGCACTTTCAGCGATTCAAAGCACCATGCACTATGCACACCTATTCTAATTCACTCAATGCGAAAACAGACTTTAAACATACAGTAACAGCAAGACCATACACACTCGCGAACATTGAGATAAAAACAACAACAAACAGACAAGACATGCAGTCGGACACAGAGAAGAGAAAGAAGAAGAAGAAGAAAGAAGAAGAAGAAGAAGAAGAAGAAGAAGAAGAAGAAAAGAAGAAGAAGAAGAAGAAAAAGAAGAAGAAGAAGAAGAAGAAGAAGAAGAAAGAAGAAAAAGAAAACTTGAATCCTTAACCCCCCCTGCCAGTAGAACTTTCTGCGGACGTCTTTTCGTTCCTAGAGCCACTAAATCAAAGCCCTCAGGACGGAAATAGCCGGGAATAAGACATTCATTCACATCATAGCAGCCACCAGACAACCCTCACTGGCGAGCGGAGGACCAAGTATTTCTCTCCCGCATTCCCTGATAGTGGCGCTAATGACGACTGCCGCCGCTAGCACGCACAGCAATGATCATCTCTCTTTCACACGCACACACACAGTCACAGTCACAGTCACACACACACCACGGTTGCACGTGCATATAGGACTTAGAAGAGGCGGCTGGGGGCTCTGATGCAATGTGATACTGTGACCAGGATCCTCGTATTTCAGAATGGTCATCTTACAAAATGTCTTCTTTCTTTTTTTTTTGTCCAAAAAACCTTGTGTGGCTGATCTGTGTGATGTCATCAGTGTTATGGAAAAATGAAAAAAAAATGAGAACGATTCTTTTTTCTTCTTCTTCTTCTGCCAGTGATTGTTTCACGAGAGTAGCGATGATGCTGTGATGAGAATCGCTGGAGCAGCTTTGTTTTTGTTGATGTTGAAAACTTCTCCGTCGATTTGAGTGTGGAGGTCAAAAATAGCTGACACATGATACGTGAATTTGTTTTCCAATTACAGATAAAGGACAGTCAGTTTTTGTTGTTGTTGGGGTTTTTTTAAGATTGCATTTCGCTGTTTTTGGACTTGATCATTAACTCTACTGTTTTCTTTCCTCTAGCTTTACAGCCAGTGCTGTAGTGTTGCTCTGTTAGTTGTTTTTTCTAGTGTTGATCTTTACCAATATTTTTGGTGTACAGTTTGAAATTAAGATTCTTCATATATATATATATTAAAAAAAACACAACTTCATTGATAATAGAAGCTAAGTTTCAACCATATCATCTGTATATAATGCTGGTCATATAAGTAAATCCGTGATTTTTCTGTATAGAAATTTAACAGTCGCTGTTTGCTGTCTTTCAAAACGTTGGAGACTATGGAAAAAATATTTTCTAGCCACTCGATAGAAACTACAGTGTTTAAAAAAAATCTCATACCTGCAACGCCACAGTATAACATTCTTCTTATCTTCGTGTAAACCAGGTTCTTATTTGGCAATATTCTGAATACTGACACAACAACGTTTATCATTGCAAGCAATGGGGAAGCGTTTACACCATAGAAAAAAGAGCCATGTACACAATTTGAGTTTAAGAAAAGCGGTGTGTTTTGGGGGTTGTTTTTTCTTAATCCAAGCAATTATTAAAATAGACTAAGAATGAATATGAGCTCAAGTGGCATACACCTTCTGTCTTGAGAAAAGAATGAAAAATTCTGTTTTGGATCAAAAGCACTGGGAAGAACTGAACATTCAGTTTCGGAGAGAGAGAGGGAGAGGATTGGAATGACTCCGGTGGTGAAGATAACTACGAAACAAGTCGTTTGATTGGGAATGGGGATACATACTTATTGATCGTGACGACTGTCTGACGAATGCACACCACTTGTTGCACCTGATGTTATTTATTTGTTATTCCTATCTTCGAAGTTCAGCGACTTTGAACCTGCTACAACCATCTCTTGTATCATAAAAACTATGGTGATCCTGTAAATCTCATGCATACTCCAGAATAGTAACAACAACAAATTGATCTGAAATATTCTCTGTGCGATCCGTAAACTGTGGATACTGATCTTGATTGAAGCTCCACCCAAAAAGAAAAAAATCTATTCCCTAACGGAATTTCTAGTTATGGAGCAGTTGACTATTAAGGCCACCTTTACACCTGACTTCCATCTAGTTAAACTCTCACTGACTCTTTAAACCCACTTCAATCCAACCCGCCAAGGAACAAACTTTCCTTCTTTTCCCCACCACAACATCCAATTAACTAAAAAAAAAAAACCACCGTGAAAACACTCTCTAACCTTGACCCTCAGTCCTGACCCTTCAACCCACCGTCCTTGACCACCCCCCAACCAGTCCCCCCCAAAAAAACGTGACCTTGAGAGAAGAAGGACAATGTCGGTATCAGGTCACCTGTTGCGGGACATCCCGCTCAGAGCGCTGCAGCAGCAGCGGAAAGTGGGTGATGAGCACGTCACTTTGCTGCAGGCTTGCTACGACAACCCGCTCTTCAACGAAGCTGACGACAGGGGCGACAACTCCACCAAGGGCACCAACGCCACCACCGCTACCACCTACCACCACTGGAGGAGGAGGAGGAGGAGAAAGAGGAGGAGGGGGTTCCCGTGCCCCAGGCTCCGTGCCCGGGCAGCAGGATGGTCGGATGCCCATGGCCAAGGACTACCTGCACTCCCTGCCCCCAGGGGCACAGTCTGGGGTGCCCGGCGAGATCCGCTTCGCGCAGAAGAAGCGGCGACGCTTCTGCATGAAGGTGCTGTCCGTCTGCCTGCTCTTCACTGTGCTGCTGGCCCTGGTGGTGGGGCTCATCGTTCACTTCATGCGTGAGTAGTCTTTTATGTGTGTTGTTTTGTTTGTGTTTGTGTCGTGTGTGCGTGGGGGTGGGGTGGGGGAGTGGGGTGGGGGGGTGTGTGTGGGGGGTGGTGGTGTGGGTGTTGGTGTGTGTGTGTGGGGGGGGGGGGTGTTGTGTGTTTGTTGTGTGTGTGTGTGTGTGTGTGTGTGTGTGTGTGTGTGTGTGTGTGTGTGTGTGTGTGTGTGTGTGTATTTGTGTGTGTGTGTGTGTGTGTGTGTGTGTCGTTGTGTGTGTGTGTGTTTCTTTTTTATTTTTTTTATTTTATTCTTATATTTCGAGGAAAATGGAATAAGCACTCTTGTGCGCTTTTTTTTTACATCCAGTCCCCGTGTGTATGCAGTTTTGTAAATGTCATCTGTTCCCACCGGCACACGATGGCCTACTCTTACGAAAAGCGGAACAGGATTTAACGTGAGTGCAAGATGTTCTGCGTGCGTTCGCACACGGGACCTCGGTTTAAAGTCTCATCCGAAGGACTTTTTGTGGGTGGGTGGGTGGGTGTGGGTGTGTGGGTGGGGGGGAGTCGGTCGGTCGGTGGGTGTGGGGGTGTGGTGAATTTTTACCTTGAACTCGGATGGACGGTTTGCATGTCTTTCTTTTGTCTCAGTAGGTCTGGATTCTTAACTTCCTAGTCTTGCTAGTGTATTTATCTGCGTCTCACTATCGGTCTCTCTTGTTTTTCTCCCAACCTCTCTCCTCTTTCGTCTCTGCTCTATTTCTGCTCTTGCTGTATCTCTCTCCCACTCACTCGCTCTCTGTCTCTCTATATGTCTGTCGTCTGTCTGTCTGTCTGTCTGTCTGTCTTATTGTCTGTCTGTCTGTCTGTTGTCTCTCTCTCTCTCTCTCTCTCTGTCTCTCCTCTCTCTCTCTCTTCTCTCTCTCTCTCTCCACTTGACAGATGTGGTGATGATGTTTCAGTTGTTATTCTCTTCTCTTATTGCTCTTTACCTATCAACACTTCTATTCTTTCATTATCAATCTTATTGTGACTTCTGATTTGTCTTCTGATCGAGTGCATTTATTACTTATCATATATAGTGTCTTTATTCTGTGTGTTGTTTGGTTTGCGTAAAGCTTATTGTTTAGTATCTTTTCAACTGATGTATCCTGAAGGGGCGGACTGATGTAAAAGCACGCAAGTGCTTATCTATATCCTCGAATAAAATCTTTGCCTTGCTTGCCTTGCTTGTCTTCTCTCTCTCTCTCTCTCTCTCTCTCTCTCTCTCTCTCTCTCTCTCTCTCTCTCTCTCTCTCTCTCTCCTCTCTCTCTCTCTCTGTCTGTGATTACAATTTTCAAATTAATTATACTGATGACAACTCTTGATATAAAAAAAATTGAAAAAAATGGCATATTTGTATGTGCCTTTAAAAAGCACGCAGTATGTTCTCAAAATAAATGTCACTTTGTGAAAACCTACAAAGTGTGTGTTTCAATCATGTACATGCAGACCCCTTCTAAGGGGCAATGGCCTTTATGAATATAAATCTTCCGAATCCGATTCTCTCTCTCTCTCTCTCTCTCTCTCTCTCTCTCTCTCTCCTCTCTCTCTCTCTCTCTCTCTCTCTCTCTCTCTCTCTCTCTCTCTCTCTCTCTCTCTCTCTCTCCTCTCTCTCTCTCTCTCTCTCTCTCTCTCTCTCTTAGGGGGACGGAAAGCCTAGTGTCAGAACAATGCACTGGCAATTTGAGGACCCGGGTTCCAGTCCGGTCGAGGAGAATTTTCTCCTGGAGTTAACATCAGTGCTGACTCCACTCTCCCCAACAGTCCTTCGGATGAGACTTTAAACCGAGGCCCCATGTGCGAACGCACGCAGAACATCTTGAGCACACGTTAAATCCTGTTCCGCTTTTCGTAAGAGTAGGCCATCGTGTGCCGGTGGGATGCAAAAAAGCACAAGAGTGTTTATTCCATTATCCTCGATATAAAAGAATAAAATCAAATCAAATCAATCAAATTCTCTCTCTCTCTCTCTCTCTCTCTCTCTCTCTCTCTCTCTCCTCTCTCTCTCTCTCTCTCTCTCTCTCTCTCTCTCTCTCTCTCTCTCTCTCTCTCTCTCTCAAGAGATAAGTATGTCAGTATGGCATCATCCCCTCTCCACTATTCCCCTTGACATGGGCAAATGGCCTGGCTCATTAAATTATTTGACTTGACTTGACTTGACTTGACTTGACTTGACTGACTTGACTTGACTTGACTCTCTCTCTCTCTCTCTCTCTCTCTCTCTCTCTCTCTCTCTCTCTCTCTCTCTCTCTCTCTCTCTCTCTCTCTCTCTCTCTCTCTCTCTGGCCATTCATGTGGCATTTGCAGAATTGTTTGTATGTCTATCTTTCAAGGTGGCCCGAATTTCAGGCAGAGAAATCTGCCGTCACTGAAATACGACATAAACAATGCGATGCAGTACAAAACGATATAATACAGTACAGTACAATACAGTACAATCAATACAATACCCTACAATGCACTACAACACGATACAGTACATTACAATACAATACAA
Source organism: Stramonita haemastoma (assembly GCA_030674155.1). NCBI lineage: Eukaryota > Metazoa > Mollusca > Gastropoda > Neogastropoda > Muricidae > Stramonita > Stramonita haemastoma. The sequence continues at coordinate 31,569,262 of CM060316.1, forward strand.
ACCGTACAATACAATATAATACCATAATATACAATACTATAAAATACAGTGCAATAGAATGAAATACAGTACAATACGATACAACACCATACAATACGATACAGTACTGTACAATACAACACGATGTAATACAATATATTACTATACAAGATACAGTACAATGCGATACAATACTAAACAATACAACATGATACAATACTAAACGATACAATACAGCACCATAAGACACAATGCAATACAGTACAAAACGATACGATACAATACGATTCCAAATAATCCTATATAGTACAATACAATACAAAGAACATACCATATGGTACAAAATGATACGGTATAACACCTACAATCCAATCCAATCCAATAAAAAAACACAATACACACAACAAAAACACAGTACGTGGCAATACAAGGCGATAAACTACAATACAATACGTGACGTTACAAGGTGATAAACTAGCAAATATTTTGTTTTTATCAATACTGACAGAACGCTGGCTTCAGCAAAAACGAGCATGCTGCTCTATACTGTACTGTACTGTACTGTACTGTACTGTATTGTACTGTACTGTACTGTACTGTATTGTACTGTGCTGTACTATACTGTACTGTATTGTACTGTACTGTATTGTACTGTACTGTACTGTATTGTACTGCAGTGTACTGCAGTGTAAGTGCAGCATACAGCCAGAGTGATTTGAGAACAATCATCATCACTGCAGAGATAAAACAGTCTGGCTCCATGGCACAGCAGATTAGTAAGGTTTGTTTTTGTTTTGTTTTGTTTTGTTTTGTTTTGTTTTGTTTTATTATCGCAGCTGCCTCTCTTTCTTTTTTCTTTTTTTTCTTTCTTTCTTTCTTTCTTTCTTTCTTTCTTTCTGTGTTGTATGCTCAAGAGCGCGCGCGCGCGCGCGCGCGCGTGTGTGTGTGTTGTGTGTGTGTGTGTCTGTGTGTGTGTGTGTGTGTGTGTGTGTTTGTGTGTGTGTGTGTTGTGTGTGTGTGTTTTGGGGGTTGTGTATGTGTGTGTTTGTGTGTGTGTGCGTGCACGCGCGCGCGCTTCTTCGTGGGCGTATGTATCGGGAGTAGGTGGGGGGGGGGTTAGTGTGTGTGTGTATCTGTGTCTGTGTCATTGTGTATCTGTATGTGTCTGTATATGTCTGTTGGTATCTGAGTATGTGTGTCTATGTGCGCACACAAGCGTTTGCATGCATATTTACATGACTGCACATATAGGAGATGAGGAGTGCGTGCACGCACTTTGCCTGTGAGTGCATGCATGCGTGAGTATGTGCGGGTCTTCCATGAGTGTACGTGCGTTGTCTAGCTTTGCACACATGTGCATTTGTTGTTTCTTTGTAATACATTGGCCTTGTTTAATTTTAGTGCTGTATTGCAAATCGATTAGCCCTTTGCCGCAGTGAAAGCACTCCTCTTTCTCTTCCTAAGCCCTTTCTTATTGGTTCGTTTTTGGTTTTTGCTTTTGGTTGTTGTTGTTTTTTTTACTATTCTCTTTGAGCAAAATCGTAAGTGCGTTTGCAATTCCCCTCGGATGGGCAATGAATTTGAGTGAACAAAGCCCGCAAGGAATTAGGCAAAGATTTATCAGCTTCTAATGGACGGAATAAAGTGAAGAGAAACATTCCTCTTGTCCTCCCCTTCTTTGATCCGTCCATTGATTAGGGGTTGTATTGTGACAAGTGTATTTAGATGTTGTGCGAGGGCTAAGCCCGTAGGCTGTCTTATTGTGTGTTTTTTCTTCAAGTGTTTCGGGAAGGGGGGGGGGGGGCTGTCTCTCAATTTTTCAGAAAGATTTTTTTTTTACCTTTCTTCACGGTCGCGTTGCAAGTATAACAGTGCGATATCACGAATAGCAAAATATGCGTATATGTAAAAATAAAAATCTGTTTCTAAGCTAGAACCCTAAGATTCACCAATGGTGAGATTTCGCATATGCGACGCGGTTTTGTTGGTTTTTTGCCCACCATGAAGGTAACCGTATTCCGACTTCAGGGATGCATGCTGGGTATGTTGACGTTTCCATAACCCATCGAACGCTGACATGAAAAAACACTGACAGGTCTGACAGGAACCCGGCATCCCCACGAGAGAGATTTATATGCCTAGCATGCATTTTGTGCACGATCCCGACAATGTTGCATACAATACAATTTATTGCTGCTGTTTTGTATGACAAAGAATGATTCCTTTCACTCGATTTATTCAGATCGTAAAACTCATGTACATGTAGAAATAGACTTTAAACGAAGTACTTAAATCGCTGGATATAATACAATATGGGACAAGAAGGAACACAATCTTGGAGAGGTTGATTCATTTGTTAAGAGCCAGTTGTATTTATGCCAGTATCTTCCGAGAGTGTATTGTGATATCTTCTTTTCTTTCTGTAAACGTAAGTGAATCTTTTCAAGTATTGTTTCGTTTCACACACGTTAATTCCATACTCGTCCGAATCTGTCTTCATCTTTCTCTTCCTTTTCTTCCTCTTTTTCTGCTTCCTTTTTTTCAAATTCTTCTCTTTCAAATTCTTCAAACTCTTCTTCTTTTTCAGATTATTTTATTTTTCTCTTTAAATTTTTCTCCTTCTCCAAATCTTCTCTTCTTTCTTCTTCTTCTTCTTTCTTCTTCTTCTTCCTTCTTCTTCTTCTTCTTCTTCTTCTTCTTCTTCTTCTTCTTCTCTTCTTCTTTCTTCCTTCTTCTTCTTCTCTTCTCTTCACTTTCTTCTTCACAGTCTCTTTACATTCTTCTTCATCAAATTCTTCTAAAAAAATTTTCAAAATCTTCAGTCTTCTTCGTTGCATTCTTTGCATTCTTCTTTGCATTCTACTTTTCTTTCCTTCTTAGTCTTTTTCCTTTGCTTCCTCTTCTATTACTTCTTATGAATCCTTCCTGTCTTTCTTTTTCTTTCTCTTTCTCTTTTTATTTTTTTTCTCCACCTTTCTGTTTTCATCTTGAACATCTTCATCAATTGTAGGTTTTTTCCTGTCTGTCTTCAGTTTTGTTGTCTTCATATTGTGGGTGATCGAGTTGAAATCTTATTAAGTGAAGGAAATAAATGATAATCTGAAGTAGATTTTTAAAGAAAAAAAAAAAGAGATTGGAAACTTGGTTTTTAAATCTTGACACTGATTTATCAGTTAGTAACAAGAGAAAGTGATGTAGGAGGGGGAGGAGGGAGGGGGGAGAGAGAGAGAGAGAGAGAGAGAGAGAGAGAGAGAGAGAGAGAGAGAGAGAGAGAGAGAGGACAGACAGACAGACAGACGACAGACGACAGACAGACAGACAGACAGACAACAGACAGACAACACACACACACACACACACACACACACACACACACACACACACACACACACACACACACACACAACCAACATACATACATACATACATACATACATACATACATACATACATACATACATACATACACATACATACATACATACATACATACAGACGGACACAGACAGAAAGAAATAAGGGGGGGATTGTCAGATTAAAAAAAAATATCTTCAGGGTCTGTGATCGTCTCATGTTTTGTAAAGTCCAGATTCGCAGCGAAATTGGAGACGAGGTTTTGTTTCTTTCTTTCTTTTGTTTGTTGGGCTTTTTTTTTTTTACACAAAACGAATTAAAGAATGGTGGAAATGGCAGACAACGAACGACAAAACAAGAAAGTGATAGTATATCATGTGCTAAAACGATCTCGATTCTGTTTTGGACTTTTTCGATTTTTTTCCTACTTTTGTTGTCTGTACCTTGTACGTATTCGCTGCTCCTACATACACTGCTTATTTCCATCTCACCAGAGCAGCGCTGCCAATCCTCTGAACATAGAAGTGGAGAGGAAGCTATCCATCTCTGTCAGCCTGGAGGCCACTACAAACCAGGCCCTGTGCTTCTACTGGGTTCAGTCATTTTATCTTATCTATCTATCTATCTATCTATCTATCTATCTATCTATCTATCTATCTATCTATCTATCTATCTATATCTATCTATCTATCTATCTATCTATCTATCTATTTTCTATCTATCTATCCATCTATCTTTCTTTCTTTCTATCTATCCACCTATCTATCTATCTATCTATTATATTATATTATATCATATATCTATATTATATATATATATATATATATATATATATTATCCCTTAGTCCGGCAACTGTGGGGGGTACCCATGAAGACTTGACAACCAGTTTTCTCCATTCCTCTCTCTGTTCTGCCTTTCTCAGGGTTTTGTTAATTCTAGGCCTGTCCATTCGCTGATGTTGTCCTCCCATCTCTTCCTTGGTCCGCCTCTTTTTTTTCCTCCTTGGACAGTGCCTTGCAGTATTGTTTTTGCAAGTCCGTTTAATCTTGTGACATATCCGTACCATTTAAGTTTACGCTTCTTTACGATTGATAGAGATTTTTGTAGGGACCAATGGTTTTCTGGATTCTGTTACGCACCTCTTCACTGCTTATGTGGTCTCTGTAGGAGATGCCATGGAGTCTTCTGAAACATCTCACATTTTATTTATGATACAGAATTTTGCCAGAGACAACCTTTTTGTTGCCGTGGGTTCTTTTATGTGCGCTAAATAATGATATGTAACACACGGGACCTCGGTTTATCTCTCATCCGAAAGACTAGAACCTAGACCAACTCTCGTGGTCTAACTGACGGGGGAAAAGTTTGGGGCCCAAACGGGATTCGAACCACCGCACACTCCGACCCGGATTTTTCGCTTTCTAGGCAGGCGCGTTACCTGTAGACCACCGATCCACCTTCATTTTAGTGGTGTTGTGAGGAGTCTGTTTTGATCCAGCGTGTGGATGTGACCACCTGGTCTCCTCTGCTGACCATGATAAGAGATTTGAGGGAACCAGCGTCCAGTGAGACATCCACACCAGTTGTTAATGTTGTTTTTCGTTATATTCACGTCCCAGCGGAAATTACCGATTTAGGGACGGGAACCGGAATGATGACCTTACCTAATGAGGGGATCCGTGGTCTGGATGTAACGCACCTGCCTAGAAAACGAAAAGTTCGAGTTTTGAAGTGTCTTGTGGTTTGATCTAAGTTTGTGCCTGAAATTTTCCCCCACCTACTAGACCGTGAGTGGTGGTGTGGATGCAAGTCTTTCGGATGAGACGATAAACCGAAGCCCCGTGTGTATCACGCATTTAACGCACGCAAAAACAAAAAAAAGTCTACGGCAACAAACCCTGGCAAAATTTTGTAGACAAAAAAGTCCTCTGGTAGGAAAACAAATACACACGCAGACAGGAAAAGAAAAATAAATAATGGGTGGTGCTGCTCTCGAGACAACGTGTTTCCCCCAGGAAGAGCTGCTCAAATTTCACGCAGAAAAGTAAGCTGTGACTTAAAGTGGTATACAATACCATACAATACAAAAACAATACAACATATTTCTTGACCTCGGCCAAAAGCGGTGTCAGTTATCGAGGTGAGCTACTAAGAAGTATTTTTATCAAAATGTTTATATTTTTTACAGTTTACACCACTTTAAGTCACGGCAGATTTCTCTTCTCTCCCGGGGAGAGCGCGTCGCCACAAGAGCAGCGCCACCCATTTCTTTTCTTTTCCTGTCTGCAACTAGATTTGTTTCCCTATCAGAATGTGGGTTTTTTCTACACAATTTTGCCAGGGACAACTCTCTTGTCGCTATGGGTTTTATACGTGCGCTAAATAATTATGTGTAACACACGGGACCTTGGTTTATCGTCTCATCCGAAAGACTAGCACCCAGACCACCACTCACGGTCGAATGGATAAGGGGAAAGTTTTAGAGAAAGACAGAGACTCCACGTACTGCATGTACTTTTGCACTCACAAGCAAATTCAAATATACGGGCAAATAAATAGCTTTCTGCCGTATGGTTCGATTTTTTTTTACTTATAATTATTGTCACATGTACACTCAGCCTAACACACGCATTCACACTTACCTACAAATATGTACCAACTGCGTGTGCACATGCAGACATACCTACACACGTGTTTGTTTGGCCTGTAGCATACTCCAAAGGAGATGGCGAATCTTACTATTCACGAAATGTCGGAATATCACGGCCCGTAATGAACATATATACGGCAACAAGAGAGTTGTGCCTGGCAACGTTTTGTAGAAAAAAAGCCACTGTTATCGGGAAACAAATCCACATGTAGACAGGAAACGAAAGAAAAAGGGTGGCGCTGCTCTTGTGGCGACGCAATCTCCCTGGGAGGAGCATCCCAAATTTCACGCAGAGACTTAGGACGTGACTTTGAGTGTTATACAATACAATACAATACAATACAATACAATACAATGCAACACAGTGCAATGCAATACAATACAATTCATTACATTGCATTACAATACGATGCATACAATGCAATACAATACAATATAATACAATATAGTCAACTGAACTTAACCAAAAACAAAACAAAATACAAAACAAGACCCAAAAAAGTGAAAAGTGAACTAAAATTGAAACTGAAATAGAACTAGATACAGAATCAGAATTCAGGAAGTCCAGGCTCAAGACAGATTCAATCCATTTTGTGCTAAATACAAATCAGGTCAAGTGAAGATTAGTGATCGCTTTACCGGTTCAAAATAGATATAATATTTCGAACAAAAAAAAACCCGTCTAATGTCACTTTGAGTGAACAGACGTAAAATCGAAGCAACGACAACAACAACAAAAAAACGATTTAAAAAAAGAACTGTCGAGACAGTGTCTGAAAGAAACGTAATCAGATAGTTTGATGAAACAAATAAGGGAGATTATTTTTTTTGGAAAATTCACACACACACACACACACACACACACACACACACACACACACACAACACACACACACACACACCACACCACACACCACAACAACACACACACACACACACACACACACACACACAACACAACCTATGTAACAACGACAACTGAAAAAAGTGTCGATCAATGATGTCGAATTCTCGTGTTAGCCATTCATTTCAGACTGTCACACTTTCTGAATAAAAGATGATACATCTATTTTGGAAATGTGTGTTATAGAGATATCTCAGGTTTCGGGGCAAATAAAAATTTGAATTGTTAACACCTGATATTGGGTTTCGGGTTAATACTTATGAAACTACAAATGTGTTTCTCTTCGTCGAACGCTCAGACAGCAACTATTGTTGTCTGTCATATGAGCAAAACATGATTTGTGCTGCCGTTAAGCGGCTGACAAGTCAGGCCCAGCGCATCCGACTTCGGCGTGGGAGGGATTTGTTACTTTTTAAGTCTTTCTGGAAAAAAGACAGAATAATGTACCAAAAAGGCAGAAAATAAACAAGAAGGAGGGGACCGGAAAAAAAAGAAACAAGGCAAAAACGAAAGAGACTGAGAGAAAAAAAAGGGAATTCCTAGCACAGAATTTCCAGGTGGGATGCTATTTATACTGGTAGGTCCCCGGCGTCCTCTCTCTGTCTCTTCTCTTCTCTCTCTCTCTCTCTTCTCTTCTCTCTCTCTCTCTCTGTCTGTCTGTCTGTCTGTCTGTCTGTCTCTCTGTCTCTGTCTCTCTGTCCTCTGTCTCTGTCTCTGTCTCTCTCTCTCTCTCTCTCTCTCTCTCTCTCTCTCTCTCTCTCTCTCTCTCTCTCTCTCTCTCTCACACACATACCACACACACCACACACACACAGCACGCACGCACGCACACCACCACACACACACATACACACACCACACACACACACACACACACACACACACACACACACAACACACTGTAACAACGACGCTGTACCCAGTGGGGATTATACATTTGTTAAAATTATACCTGTCTCCTTTAACAGTGTATGAAGAGTTAACTACCTGGTCTTAAATCAGCCTCACCTGTTGGCATCACCGAGTTCTTTGTCAGCCGCTGCGCCCAATGCCAATGGCATGATCCTCCTTCTCCATTTGCTCCGGTCTTTGCTGGTCCTGCTGACTTCATGGATTCTCTTGCCATAGGATTTGGTGATGTTGCCAATGAGAGAAGCTGGTGGTCTGTCTTTTTTTTTTACCCACGGTCTTGCCTTGGAAGACAAGTTTTCATAAAGACCGTATCTTTGTCTCATAGCGTATGTCCTAGAGTTTCCATTCATTTATTTATTAAAGTCAGAAGTTTTCTTGTTGTTCTTCTTATAATTGCACATCAGCTAAATAGAAATATTGTCCAGTTTCTGAATTAACGAAATCGTTGTATGCACAGATGGTACACCTGCAGACAAAGAGGGAAACAACAGACACACAGACACACAGACAGACACACAGACACCAGACAGACACAAGACACACAGACAAGGACTGTCAGATAATCAGGACATTAGAGATAGTGCCAGGCGGCAAGACATTGATTTTCCTCTGGGGCCTGTCCGATATGCTGTTACAGATGATCTTTTCAGGGACACACAGAGAAAGACAGACAGACAGACAGGCAGACAGACAGACAGACCATGCCCACTCCTTATGTCTGTCCATCAATAGTCTGCATGTGAGGAATGGCGTGGAATCGGACACTACAAGAGACATCAGAGAGAGAGGACAGGCAGGAGGAAGGCAAGGACAAGGCAAGGCAAGGCAAGGCAAATTCTTTTATTCGAGGATCATGAATAAGCACTCGTGTGCTTTTTTTACATCCAGTCCCCCGCCTTTATCAGGGATAACATCAAGATATAAAAAAAAATCTCTAACTAAACAACAACAATAATAATGATCCAAATACCAAGAGCAAAAAAACTCATACCAAGTAGCAAACAACAGACAAGAGATAAGAAAGAAATGCAATAATAGGTAATATAAAAGAGAGACAGACAGACGAGACAGACAGACAGACAGAGGTAAGGCTACACGGAGGTGTGGGGAAGCAAAGAAAACATCGTCTGTCTCTCCAGAAACAATCGGATAAATATTTTGCTTAGACACATCACTAACAACATAAATCAGTGTCAAAAGCTGGGAAATGCCTTTTGACAAGGGTTTCGCTTTGGGTACTATCACATGCTACTTTGCATTCTGGCTGGCTGGCTGGCTGGCGCGCGCCGCGCGCGCCGCGCGTGCGTGTGTGTGTGTGTATGTGTGTGTGTGTGTGTGCGTGCGTGCGTGCGTGCATGCAGATAGGTATAATAGATAGACACATACATACAGACTTACGGATAGAAGCGAGTGTTTTCCTGTTAATGAACGTGTTTCGGAATCTGCCCAGACCTGTCCAAGACAATAGAGCTCAGATGCTGAGAAGATGATGAAGTTTCCGCCAGGTAAGTAATTACTGTTTCTGCTGCCACCACTTCTTACCCCTATTCCGTGCTGGCTGCTACGATAGATAGAGGAGATAACTGAACACCACCGCCACTATTACTTAGGTAACTGCTAACGCTGTTTGCATTGCCTGCTGATAGGACTGGCATCACTCACCCTGACAGTAATGAGGAGGCAGGCTGCTGCTGAAACAGCGCTGAGCTCACTGGTGCTCTGCAACAGTCGTCACCCCTCGCTCTGTAGACAAAAAGTGGTTATCTTTTGGCAGGAGATTTATCTTCTGCACCTGTTCCTTGGAGCGTTAATTATGATCTTCGTGTACGTTAAAGCTTCTCTGATTCGTGTCTTAAATAATGTTTTCGTACATTTAGCATTATTATAGTCTTAGTTTCTTTATCAGAATGGAGTTATTAAAATTTGATCTGCTGCTTATCCGCCCAGCCGGGCCAGGTAGGTCAGGTACAGCTGGGTGAACTGGGGGACTGTACTGAAGCCAAGGCGTGCAAACGGTCACCCATCCACTTGGTAACCACGCTCGATGCTGCTTAACATTGGCTGGGGGAAATCGAGTGCTTTGACTGCTAAGCTATCCCGTCCCCTGAAATGAATAACGGGATTTGAAACGTACGCATTCGATTTTCTGCATGTGTTTATACACGAATGCAACTAAGGTGCTGGCAGGTCTGCACTGTTAACTTTGTCGACCAAGTTGACCTTGGGAGAAAAAATCCTCATCCTTAATTCACGAGACGCCGCCGAGATACGAACCCACGACTTCACGGACCCATGATGTTGAAGTTGAAGGTCTTAACCACTCAGCCATAGCGTCCGTCAGGGATCTGTTTTGAGTCCTGCTTAAGCTAAGTGCACTGTGACACTACTCCAGAACCAGCATTGATCATACTGAACGTGATCCTGCCAGAGTGGTTTCATTGATTTGATCTCGAAACTCATTTCAACTCGAAATCTCTGGTGGTTGCAAATACAAGCACACCATATCAGCAAACTGCTCCAGCGATATTTAAAAACGACCCATCTAGAACGCTTTCGAGAATTCAGGAACGAAGTTTTCTCGCCTATAGGAAAATTGTACACCACACAGCCTCTGATGCTAAATTCAGATAATTGGTAAGGTTTCCAGCGTTTTGTGTGTCTGCACACTTTTTACACTGCCTTTTTTTTTGGGGGGGATGGGACTGTTTTGTTTTGTTTTGTTTTATTGTTTTCTCCTTGAGAACAAGAACCAAGTTAAAGCCTTATGATATGTCTTCTCTGTTCTGCAATTTGTCCGGTACCGGTTCTGGGATAAAATGTTGTCCTACATTGAAAAACAGACAGATGGAATGAACCTTTGTTCGAATTTCAACAACAGTTGAATTCCTTTGCTGTCCTAGTCAACGTCATGGCTGCATACACTGATGGCACACAGACATACGAACAGAGAGATGAACAGACTGGCAGACAGACAGACAGACCGGCTGACAGACAAGCAAACAAATGGACTGTCGGATAATCAGGGCATTAGAGATTAGTCCCAACAGGAAGACATTGATTTTTCTCTGGTAGCCTCCCTGATATGATAGTACAGAGGATCTTTTCATGGGCAGAGAGAGAGGGAGACAGATAATACAAGAGAGAGACACAGACACGAGAGACACAGACAGACAGAGACAGAGGACAGACGAGACAGAGAGAGACAAAGAGAGGACAGAGGAGAGAGAGAATTATGTTCGTTCATTATTCTGTCCATGAGTAGTCTGTGTACACAGATGACACTCTTCTTCTTTGTACAACGCTTAGACAGGAACTATCGTCTGTCATACGAACGAAAATGCGCTGCACTGCTATTCAGCGCCTGACAAGGCAGGCCCAGTGCATCCGACTTCGGCGTGGGAAAGAACTGTTATCTTTGAAGTCTTTATGGAAAAGGAAGGAGAATGGACCAAGAAAGTAGAAAATGGACAAGAAGGAGGTGACAAATATAAAAGAAGCTAGGCAAGAAACAAAGGGAGGGGAAAAAAGAGGGAATTCCTAGCACAGAATTTCCAGAAGACCGGGATGTTATTTATACTGGCAGGACCCCAACATCTCCATGGGTGATGCAGAAGGCATGGGACAGGATACTGGAGTACAGGGAAGCCAGTGAAGTCTGTTATACGAAGAGAAAGACAGAGAGTGAATTTGGAACAGGCAGGACATTTTGCCTCTTTCTCTATTCTATCTGTTCTTCTTTCTTTTTTTTTCTTTTTTTTTTTTGGGGGGGAATGCTTTTTTGCATATTTCTTTGTCAGTAAGTCCTGGTGTGCATTGAAAATACTATGTCTTGTTGAAATAGGTTTGGAGGAATGACCCAGAGGATATTTTGAACATTTATTTTCATTGCTTGTATAATCAAACTATTATAGCTGGCGAAGAAACTAATTAATGCAACATGTAAAAGATTAAATTTCAAACAGCTCAGTCCATTAGAGGATAACCAGAAGAAATCTAAAGAAGATTTGATTTAATCGTAAGTTATAATAATGCTGCTCCCAAAAACTGTACGGTTCTAAATCATTTCATAGAATATGCATAGTCTAAAATATTTCCTCCTTTTGTCCCTTGCCTTAAAGGTTACACTCTCTCGTGTCTGAACATATTTTAGTATCAGTTTCATTTTCTAATTATTTTTTTTCAACTGAGCCTTTATTACGGTTTACAAGAGCTCTCTCATCGACTATACACTCAGGATGTGTTTTGAAAATTTGCCTAAACAAAGCCCGTCACTGTGACGCACACTGCATGCTGCAGGACAGCATTGATGTGACCCCATGGATCCCCTCTCAGCAGCTCCCCCACTGTTATCCCATCTCCTGCTGGCCCCCAATCCTGGCCATGCTGCTCCATTCACGCCTGTGTCAGCACATTGCTGAGGAAAGGTCAACCAAAAATATGTGCTAGTTTGTTGATTATTATTCCTCACCAAAGAAAACTTTTTGTTTCCTGTTCAGATGGTTGATCAGGTTTGGAGGATTTTGTGCCTGTGTGCACTTTTTGTGTTGTATCCTTAGGGACAATAATAAAGTCTAAGGCTATATGCCCTTAGAATATTTCTCTTCTTTTCTCTCTTCTGCAGTTTGTCCAGTTTCTGTAATCATATTTTCCCTGCTTTGAATCCTACACACAGGAAACCTGTTGTTGTTTTTTAACTCTTTGCAGCTGAAATGGCATTTCCATGTTCCATGAGAGAGAGAGATTCTTTACTTTTCTTTTATTTCGATGATAATGGAATAAGCACTCATGTGCTTTTTTTACATTCAGTTCCCATGTGTATGCGTTTTTTTAAATTTTGTCATCCAATCCCCCCAAAAAGTAGAACAGGTTTTAATGTGTGTGCAAGATGTTCTCCGTGTTTTTGTACATGGGACCTCGGTTTATAGTCTCATCCAAAGGTGAGAGAGATAGACAGAGACAGAAAGACAGAGACAGAGAGACAGAGCAACAGACAGACAGAGACAGGGAGATGGATGGATGGATGGATGGATGGATGGATGGATGGATGGATGGATGGATGGATGGACGGACGGACGGACGGACGGACGGATGGACGGATGGACGGATGGATGGACGGATGGATGGATGGATGGATGGATGGATGGATGGATGGATGGATGGATGGATGGATGGATGGATGGAGCAAAGTTCAATAGGAGCCATAAGGACGACAGAAGAATGTTGCTTTTTTTCTGTCCAGAGACAATCCGACATCGTTTTGCTTAGACACATCAATAACCAACAACCTGATCATGTCCATCAGTGGCCATTAATCCTGACAGCTGTTTTCACTCTGGGGAATATCTGATGCTACTTTGTATTCTGTGTGTGTGTGTGTGTGTGTGTTTGTGTGTGTGTTTGTGTGTGTGTATGTGTGTGGGTCTGTGTGTATGTGTGTGTGTGTGTGTGTGTCAGTGTGTGTGTGTATTTGTGTATGAATAAGTGTGTGTATGTGTGTGTGTCTTCCTTTTAACGTCTATCCACTAAAAAGTGATTTTAGACAAATAAAGGGGGGGGGGGGGAGGAAGTATGTCGGTGTGTTTGTGAGGGACAGGTGAATGGAGGATTAAAAAAAAAATTATAGGTCTAATTATCAGTAAAGCTTGAACCATAAAAAGGACAAATAGAAGCAAGTAAACTTGAGTAAAATAAATGCTACAATATCTGTGGTGTGTATGTGTGTGTGTGTGTGTGCGAGCACGTTTGCATGCATGTGTGTGTGTGTGTGCGTGTGTGTGTATGTGTGTGACTGTGTGTGTGTGTGTGGAGTGTGACTGTGTGTGTGGTGACTGTGGTGTGACTGTGTGTGCGTGTTTGTGTGTGGTGTGTGTGGCGCGCACGTGTGTGTGTGTGTGTGTGTGTGTGTGTATGTGTGTGGTGTTGTCAGTGTGTGTATATGTGTATGTGTGAGTGTGTGTGTGTGTGTGAGAGCGTGAGTGTGTGTGAGAGCGTGTGTGTGTGTGTGTGTGTGTGTGTGTGTGTGTGTGTGTGTGTGTGTGTGTGTGTGTGTGTGTGTGGTGTGTGTGTGAGCGTGTGTGTGTAGATGTGTGTCTCTCTGTCCGTGCGTTTGTTTGTGTGTGCCTTTGTGTGTTTGTGTATGTACATGTGTATGTGTGTGTGTGATCTATGTGTTATGTGTAGGACAGAGAGACAGAGAGAGAGAGAGAGAGAGAGGGGGGGGGCAGAGATAGAGAGAGTAAAATATAATTGTCTATGAAATTCAAATCGACCAGTAGCTAAACAAAAAGACTGAGTTTCAATAGTATAGTCCACTGGATAATAGGAGAACTCTACAGAGGGTTTGATTTGTCCATAGTTTATATAATCCTGTTCCCAACACTTACGTTATTCTTACTATTTCCATAACATTTGTACAAGACAACACACACCTCAGTATCAGTTTCATTTTCCGATTTTCACTCTAGTTTGAACTGAGCCACAAGGGAGTTAAAACAACTTCAGAGCTCTCTCATCGACTATACACTCAGGATGTGTTTTCAAACTTTGCCTAAACAAAGCCCGTCACTGTGACGCACACTACATACTGCAGGACAGCATTGATGTGACCACATGGATCACCTCTCAGTAGCTCCCCCACTGTTATCCCATCTCCTGCTGGCCCCCAATCCTGGCCATGCTGATCCATTCACGCCTGTGTCAGCACATTGGTGAAGAAAGGTCAGCAAAAGCTATCTTTCTTCTTGTTCATTGATTTCTAGTCTTCGCCAAAGGAAACTTGTGTACCCGAACAACAGCCTTTGAAGCAACAAGAAGATTTAATTTATTAATTTATTGAAGAGAATGGATCAGGTTTGCAAGGTGTTGTGCCTACGTGCACTTTTCATTAAACTTATTTTTTATTCAGTAATGTTATCATACATACTAAACAGACCAGAATCATAACCAAAACAAAAAACAAAAAACCGAAACCAAACACAGAACATGACAGGATAAAGGCACACAAAATAGTCGCACCTTTCATTCCGCTGCCTGCTTTTGTGCTCCTTTAGGAATAAGAGCCAAGTTAAAGCCTGGGCTCTGAGGATTTTTCTGTTCAGTTCTGTAGTTCGTCCAGTTTTGTAATCACATTTCCCCTGTTTTATTCAAAATCCTTGGAGCCGATTGTATTTCTATGTTATTTCACAATCAGCAACAGAGTTTTTTTGCTTTGGGCATGTAGTTTGTAGCCTCTACGCTGGATCTGATGAATTAAAGAATAGCCACCACAATGTCTGTGGTGTGTTTTGCAGGAATAATGATTATTCAAATGGAAATTGTTTACACGAAAACGAAAAAAAGCAGGCAACAGAATGATGCAATTCTGAAAACTTCAGACTTGCTCTCTGAATTTAACCAGACAGGTTATTATGATCCAGGTAGATGTGAATTGTATATGTCTGCTAGTTTTCTCTCTCTCTCTCTCTCTCTCTCTCTCTCTCTCTCTCTCTCTCTCTCTCCTCTCTCTCTCTCTCTCTCTCTCTCTCTCTCTCTCTCTCTCTCTCTCTCTCTCTCTCTCTCTCTTCTCTTATATACACATAGCACACATGTAATGCATGGGAGCACACACACACATAGAAACCACACACACATACATGCACACGTGCATGTGCAAGCACACGCATGTATGCAGGCACGCACATCCCTTTGCATGTATGCATGTGTACATGGGGATTCGCACATGCTTCTATGCACGCTATGATATGCAATACAAATCTCTATCATTCAAGCATAACAGCATCAGAGTGGAGAAGGTCCTAAATGTGTCATAACCAGAATCCTGAAGATGAGGGTTGTGGGTTTAAATCTCCTTATCAGAGGGCAGATCATGGCTGAGAGAGACGAGGATCTTGTAGATTACTTTTTAGGCAGACGTGGCAATACACTACTCCCTTCTCTCTCTCTGTATCTGTCTGTCTCTGTCTCTTGTCTCTGTCTCTGTCTGTCTGTCTGTCTCTGTCTCTGTCTCTCTGTTCTCTCTCTCTCTCTTCTCTCTCTCTCTCTCTCTCTTCTTCTCTCTCTCTCTCTCTCTTTCTCTGTCTTCTCTGTCTTCTGTCTCCCTGTCTCTCTCTGTCTGTCTGTCTGTCTGTCTGTCTGTCTGTCTGTCTGTCTGTCTGTCTCTCTCTCTCTCTCTCTCTCTCTCTCTCTCTCTCTCTCTCTCTCTCTCTCTCTCTCTCGTTCTGCTCTCTTCTCTGTGCGTGTGTGTGTGTGTGTGTGTGTGTGTGTTTGTGTGTGTGTGTGTGCGTGCGTGGCGTGCGTGCGTGGTGCGTGCGTGCGTATGCACAGGATCAAGTAGGCACCTAAAGGACTCTGTACTTGACGTAAGCATTCCATAAATTGTGAGAACAGGAAGATGTTGTTTTCACCTTTAAGGAGACTGTGCTTCATGTTTGTACTCCATGAATTTTAAAAACACGAAAATGACGATTTCATCCACAGCTTTGTGAGGATTTGGGATGGATTGTTGTAGACATCTGCAAGCTGGATTTCTTAGTGACATGATGTAGGGCATGTAGTGTATTCCACACACCAGAACGCATCTAGTCGGCAGGGAAAAGTAAGATAAGGCCCACCCTTTATTCACCAGATGCCGCCAATTCCATTCCATGACTTTATGGACCCACGGGGTTAAAATCAAATGGCCTTAACCACTCGGCTATAGTGTCTATCAATTGCCATGATGATAAGGGTGATTCAATGACAAAAGGGGGGAGGACAGATAAACGAAAATGTCAGTACACAACAACATGTGAATCCCCACAGACATATACGTACATTCACATATACTCACACACACACAAACACACACATACTCAACACACAAACAACACACACAGGCACGCACACAACCAACACACACACACACACACACACACACACACACACACAACACCACACACACACACACACACACACACACACACACACACACACACACACACACACACACACTGTCTAATATCACTTTTGAGTGAGTAGACGCTAACAGACACACAGACACACAGACACACAGACACACACACACACACACACACATAGACACACACAACACATAGAATAGATAGATAGATAGATAGATAGATAGATAGATAGATAGATAGATAGATAGATAGATAGATAGATAGATAGATAGATAGATAGATAGATAGATAGATAGATAGATAGATAGATAGAATCCCCCCAAACACACATACATACACAACCCCCTACCTCCTCCCCCCCCCCCCGACACACACACACACAGACAGACACACTCACAACACACATACACACAACACAAACGAACACACACACATACACACACACAACACACACACATACACAACCCCTACCTCCTCCCACCCAACACACACACACACACACACACACACACACACACACACACACACACACACACACACACACACACACACACACACACACACACACATTGATTCACACCTGTCCAAACTTTTTCAATCGATCTTGCCAAAACCACAAGGTGCAGCAATTCCACTTTGTGTGTGGGTTTTTGACCGAAAGATGGACACGATTTCAGTTCGTCATACAACTGAAAGGAGAGGCTGGTTTGTCACTGTACTGAAGGCTAAGGAAACAAGAGACTGTTCATATGATAGATTGATAATAGACACCCTGTGCTTCTTCAGTTACTTTACGTATGTGGGGAGAAGGCGGGTGAAGGTGTGTCTGTATGTGTGTGTGGGTGTGGGTGTGTGGGGGGGGGTGCGTGTGGGGGGGGGGGGGGTGCGTGTGGGGGGGGGGGGGTGCGTGGTGTGTGTGTGTGTGTGTGAGTGTGTGTGTGTGTGGTGTAAAGGGGGAAAGATGGGGGGGTATGTGTGTGGGGGGGGGGGGGTTGTAGGGTTGGTTGTGTGTGAATGTGTGTGTGTGTGTGTGCGCGTGTGTGTGTGGCTCTGTGTGTGTTGGGGGGGGTGGTGGTAGCGTAGTGTATGTGTGTGTTGGAGGGGGGGGTAGTGTAGTGTATGTGTGTTATATATTTAATTAATTAATCTTTCATTTTGAGAATAATAAAAAGCACTAATTTTTTTTTTTACATTCAGTCCCCGTGTAAATGTAGTTTTAGCAAATTTTCTTACGTTCCCACTGCCACACAATGGCCTACTCTACCGAACGGGGAATGGGCTTTACGTGTGTGCGCAAGATGTTCTGAGTGTGTTTGCGCACGGGACCTCGGTTTATAGTACTGTTCCGAAGGACTTTTTTTGTGTGTGTGGGGGGGGGGGGAGTAAAGTCGGCACTAATGTTAACTCCAGAGGAAAAATCCTCTTGAACGAGATTTGAACCCGGTCAGCAGATCACGAGCACACTGCACTTCACTCAACCACAAGGCCATGCCGTTCCGTGTGTGTGTGTGCGTGAGTGTGTGTTGTGTGTGGTGTTGTGTGTGTGGTGTGTGGTGTGTGTGTGTGTGTGTGTGTGTGTGCTGTGGTGTGGTGAGATGTTCTGCCGGGGAAAACGGTTGTCTATCCGAGTATTTCGTTCTTGCCTGACTCTTTGAATTTCACTTTTCAATGCATGTATTTGTTCATGCTTTGCACAAGTAAATATGTGTATGAAGAATAAGAAGGCGAAAGCCTCTTTCTATGGTTTTCGTCGTGTGTGTGTGTGCTGTGCGTGCGTGCGTGCGTGCGTGTGCGTACGCGCGCGCGTGTGTGTGTATGTGTGTGTGTGGTGTGGTGTGTGTGTGTGTGTGTGTGTGTGTGTGTGTGTGTGTGTGTTGGACGTGTGGGTGGATGTATGTGTGCGTATATGTGTACGTGTGGGTGGATGTATGTGTGCGTATATGTGTAGTGTGTGTATGATGTGTGGGTGTTGTTGGGGGGGGGGGGGGAGCGGTTACAACTTCAGGACATATTGATGTGAAATGCCAGACAAAGGAGATGAGTTGAGCCATTACAGAGCTTTGGGTTCTTACTTGTGGACTGAATTCTGCCGATGAGGTGTTATCCGATTTTCGTCTGCAGAAAACTTGATAAGTACAGAGATGGGGTAAGAGAGATGGCCTTGGAATTGGAGGGAGGTAGAGATAGAGACAAGAGACAAAAAAACAAGAGAGAGAGAGAGGAGAGAGAGAGAGAGAGAGAGGAGAGAGAGAGAGAAGAGAGAGAGAGGGAGAGAGAGAGAGAGGAGAGAGAGGGAGGAGAGGAGAGAGAGAGAGGAGACAATACTGATACTATGTGAAAGCAAAGCCTTCCAGAGAATGAAGCAAACGTTTGAAATTCAACCTCAGCCATTTCTCCTTCCCTCCCCCCCCCCCTCCTCCTTCCTTTCCCTCCTCCACTGTCCAGCCCCACCCCCCCCCCACCCCTAGAAAGTTATATCTCGGATTGAATCTCCAACTTCGACATTTTTGTTGAAGTCTGCAAACATGGTGATGGCGCTACAGGCACGTATGGCCCCAACATCATCGCTTGATTCCTTTTTTTTTTTTAGCATTTGTGGAATTTTCCCGGAGTCTGGTGAAATAACTTTGGCATTTTTCAGAAAAATAATACATGAGTGCATAGCGAGGATGAAAACAAAAAGAAATACAGGTGGTTTGGGGGTTTTTTTAGGTGTGTTTTTGTGTGTGTGTGTTTGTTTTTGGGGGGGTTCTCTGCCTTGTACTGATATGCAAGAGTGTACTCCGTGCTTATGTATAATTAGCCATCTTTTTTTATTGTCTACCGGTCCATTCTTTATTGTCGGTGAATCTATCGACAAGAAATCATTGAATTTGTCTTATCTTCTCTACTTGTCCATCTCCGTCTCTAAAACCAGACAGCCTGTGAATTAGCTGGTTTCTCTGCCTCTTTATTTTTGTTAGTTTTTTTATTTTTTGTCTGTCGATGTCTGTTTTGGAAAACTTTTCTTCTACAAAGCATACTGGATGAAAAGCCAGAGTTCTGTGATGTGGGCGAACTTCATCACCTGCCTTTATCAATGGAGCTTCTGTCCAAAGCGTGTGCCCCGGGTACACTGTGCCTGTCTCAGGAGAGAGATTACACGGCTTTCATGTAGCTTTTCTTTTTGTCTAGCCTGAAATGGCATGTTCTGAATATGGGGTTCTTTGCTTTGAAGCAGAAGGTGTCTTTTTCCTCTCTCTCTCTTTTACCAGAAGCAAAATAGGCCATTACTTCGCCCCATTCTGTCCTCTATTTCTGGACAAAATGGGCCATTATCCCATTCTCTCTGATCTATGTAGGGGCGAGTATGCTACTTTGTCTTTCTGTACTTTCTCTGGTTTAGGAGCCCAGTGCGGTTCTTTGTGCATGATTCAGGATTTGCATTCCTAGGAAGGAAATGATTTTCTTTGTCTCTGTCTCAACGTCCTCTAACTCTGGCGCTATTCCCAATGCTTCACTTACCTGTCTGTCTTTTTGTGTCTGTCGTTTGGGTTGGGGGGTTTCGGGGGGGGGGGGGGCGGTTGGTGGGGGAGAGGGAAGGACAAGTTTTGATATCAATAATTTTGTTTAGTGATGCATTAGATTTGTTGGGGGGGGGGGGGTTGTTTGATTTTTTGTTGATGTGATCATTTGTTTCATTTTTTTGTTTTGTTTTGTTTGCTGTATTCATTTATTCTTGATGTGTTGTTGTTGTTGTTTGTTTTTTTGTTTGTTTGGTGTTTTTTTCTTGGGGGTAAAGAATGACTGGAGAACGGCACTGGTCATGTTAAAAAAACAAAAGACAGCTGTGTTGTGACGTGAAAATATGGGGTGAGTGACAAATCTGTGTTGGTCTTTGATAATGATCAGAGCAGTATTGTTTTCATCTTTCTTCTCCTCCTTTTCTTTCTTCCTTTCACTTGAAAAAAAACGATATATACGTGGACCTAACTATGTATATATGTATGTATGTATGTATGTATGTATGTATGTATGTATGTATGTATGTATGTAGGTAGTAGTAGGTAGGTAGGTATGTAGGTATGTAGTATGTAGGTATGTAGGTAGGTAGGTGGTAGGTAGGTAGGTAGGTAGTATGTATGTATGTATGTATGTATGTATGTATGTATGTATGTATGTATGTATGTATGTATGTATGTATGTATGTATGCATGTATGATGTATGTATGTATGTATGTATGTATGTATGTATGTATGTATGTATGTATGTATGTATGTATGTATGTATGAAGTATGTATGTTGTATGTATGTATGTATGTATGAATGTAGGCCATGTATGAATATTATGTATGTACGTGTATGATATGTATATATATACAGATATATATTTATTTAGGTATATATACAGATATATAGGAATATGTATATATATATAGAATATATATATATATATATATAATATATATATTATATACATGAGTGTAACTGCCCAGTGCTTGTTTATGTGCCAGTCCAGTCAAGTGTGTTGGGGAAAATGGGTTTATAATCTATATGCAGAGGTGCGTGCGTGCCAGCGTATGTAGAGCATGTGTCGGTCACGTTTTGAAGAACTGTGATGACCAACATAAAAGTCCCTTAAAAAAAAAACACAAAAAACAGAAGGGTTAGGAAAACTGCTAGGCTACGACCCGAGTCCTCGTTTTTAACCCCTCTCCATGACCACATTCACCAGATCAAGACACTGATAGTCCTCGCTTCTCTTCTCTTCTCTTATTCCGCTCCCACCAGCAACGGTCTCTTTGTTCCTACCCGCGATCGCAATGAACTTAGAATCTTGGCCATTCTCTCTGTGTGTGCCCCTGCCGGCTGGCATCTGTGCTGTGGCTTGTTCCCTTGATGAGATTTGCAGGATTTTTCCGCCTGTTTTCTCTGCTGACAGAGCGCAGCTGATGCTGTGAAATTCAATCGGCACCACCTGATGCTGAGCAGTGGGCTCCACTCTGGACTCTTGTTACCTGATTGATGTTTGGGGATTGTTGTTTGGTTGTTGTTCAATTTTTGGTTCGAGAAGATGGAAAGATGTAAATAGCAGTTTTTCATTGCTGCCTCGTTCTCGGGTGACAATTCCGATCTTGAGTTCAGTGTCTGTCACCATTCCAATCCTGAGTGCAAAGTCTATCATAATTCCAATCCTGAGTGCAAAGTCTATCATAATTCCAATCCTGAGTGCAAAGTCTATCATAATTCCAATCCTGAGTGCAAAGTCTATCATAATTCCAATCCTGAGTGCAATGTCTGTCACAATTTCGATCCTGAGTGCAAAGTCTATCAATTCCAATCCTGAGTGCAAAGTCTATCATAGTTCCAATCCTGAGTGCAAAGTCTATCATAATTCCAATCCTGAGTGCAATGTCTGTCACAATTTCGATCCTGAGTGCAAAGTCTATCAATTCCAATCCTGAGTGCAAAGTCTATCATAGTTCCAATCCTGAGTGCAAAGTCTATCATAGTTCCAATCCTGAGTGCAATGTCTGTCACAATTTCGATCCTGAGTGCAGTGTCTGTATCTCACAGAATGGAGAAGATCGGAGTGAACGCAAACAATAATAGTTAAATGTCTGCTACGTCTTAATGTTTATTAAATCTATTCTTCTTCTTCAGGTACTTGGAGAAATATTGGCTGAAACTTTGTAGACTGAATGTGGGATGAAAATATTCACCACCTTTTTCTTCAATCAGGCCATTCTGTTTTTTATGGGTCACTGGACTGTGGATTACTTTTGTAGTGAATTGCCATCGTGTTACTATTATCGGAGGGGGTGTTTGTTGTCTACCCTGATTATTTTTCAACACTTATATCTATATCATTTGAATATGTCGTTATTCTGCATCAAGTACTCAGTTGGTAACAATACCCTGGAACTTTGCAAAACTGATGTGTGATTTTGAAGCAGTTTTTTACATGTGTTTCGGAACGGTTTTTAGTGATGTACTCTCTCAAATTCAAGGTTTTCTCTTTAGGTGATGAATCTAAACATAGTGTACATCTTTCTATTTAGGGCAGTTTTCTTTGTTGAACGCTCAGAGAGCCTCTTTTGTTGTCTATTATGTGAGCAAATATGTGTTGCGTTGCCATTAAGCGCCTGACAAGTCTACCTCAGGACTAGATTTCTGAACATGTTTGTGTTGGCTTGGGATCGTTTTACGCGGATGAAAACGAGAAGTTGGCTGTGTGGGTCATGAAAAATTGCACAGCGTAGCATTCTCCTGATTCTTGTTCCAAAATAGATTGCAGCAATATTGACGTTTTCTTTTGGAAGAAAAATTATGAAACTGTTCCTGGCTATTTTGATCCAGCTCGTTTGGAAGTCAGTAGCATTGCTGCTGTGATATTTTGAAGAAAAATATCTAAATGGATCAGTCCTAATGAACTAGCAGTCTAATTTCCTAGCAGTCCAATGTGTTGATGGACGAGATCGATTTCTCCAGCTTCTGACAACAAGCACAGCATGAAGTCACTAATGGAGAGTTGTTTGGCTAAATTTAAAAAAACACGCATTACCATGATCATCTCTTGATCTTCAGAACCAAGCATACAAAAGATGCCGAGACAGACAAAAGGGAAAATGAAGAAAACATTCCCATAGGGGGGTCAAAGCCACAGGGTCAAACCCATCTGCATGATGAAGGCTGCTCTAAGTCCAACACACCAAAGACAAAAGAGAGGTTGATTCTGATGGATTGGTCGACAGGCTTACAGACAGACAGACAGACAGACAGACAATAGGAAGGAGCAGAGACAGAGAGCTGAAGAGCAAGGGTCTGTCCTGGAGCCGCATTGACAAGACTGGCCACATACAGACTCACAGACACGGTGAAGGTCATGACTATCATTATTCTTAACCAGTTTTTTTTGTGTGTACATAATGCATCCAGGACTTGAACTGGGGGGAGGGGAGGTGGGGAGGGGGCCATCAGAAGAGCTACCATTCAGGGTGTGCTAAGAACAACGAAAGATTTTTTTTTATTGTTTTGTTGTTGTTGGGTTGTTTTTGTTTTGGTTTGGGTTTTTTGGTTGTTGTTTTTTTTTTTTTGGGGGGGGGGGGTGGGGAGGGGGTGCTTATTTCTTTTTGTTGCTGATTTTCGAGGTGGGATAACTAGGAAGTGTTTAGCTTAGTCACAATGTTAATGCATTCTAAGCCCTCTGAATGCTGTGTTGGTTTTATTCGTATTGCTTTTAAGATGATATCATTTGTGTAGTTAACTCGTCAGAATCTGCTGCTACCTTTTTTTGCTTATCACCTTTAAGGAAGTTTCTATTTGTTTGTCTGAGTGTGTGTCTGCCTGCCTTGAGCGATTCCTCTTTTGTCAAGCTATCTCTCAGATTGTCTGTCCATCTGTCTGTCTGTCTGTCTTTCCACGTCATTTCTTATCTGTATTTGGGGCTGTTTTCTCTCCCTTGATTGACACAGGAAGTGGTCGGGAAAGAGAGGACACGGCGCATGACACTGACACCTCAAGACCAATCAGGAAGCAGCATTGTGAAGGGAGGGAAGGGGGGGACATCAAACAGGGGCTAGACAGATGGGGGTGGTGTGGACAGCCAGGGAACAAAAAAAAAAAGGAAGGGAGGAGGGGGAAGGGAAGTAGCGCATGACATTGACATGCCGGCGCTAATGGAAGCGCTATCAGGCAGCAAGCGATCGGGACACAGCCCTTGTTCTCCATGAGGCTGACAACACACTTCCTGCTCACAACCTCAGCTTGGTCCAGTCCGGAATGAGTTGTTTCCCCTTGTTCATTGCAGGAAGCCGACATTTAATACTATAGAATTACAACAGAATGACATTGAACCCCATTTCAAATACTTTGATTTTGAGGCAAGTCGTGGTAAATATGTCCGTGTGTGGTATGTGATGTTTACGTATATATGTATGTACAGAGTGGTTGTAGTCCGTGTTTGCCATTTTTGAAGAACTCCTGCCCCACAGATTTTGTTGTAACCACATTTCAAGGATGCATTTAGTGGGATTATCAGCACTGAGAACAGGAAGCTGTAGCCATATTTAATCATCACATTTTTCACATACGAAAGCTGAGAACCTCAGGGAGTGGAGGAAGCTGGCTGCAAATTCTTCAGTGGTGCCCCCACGATCTACAAGACTACGGGATAAGTGAAGGAGAAGAATAACCACCTTGTTTCTGTCTCCTTTTTCGTTAAAAATGAGCATCTTTCTTTACGTGTCTGCCTTATTATTACTTTTGCAACATCTGCTGTTTACCCAACCCTAGACAGAACGAACATTAAAACTTGTGGCACACATCGTGAGGATGAAGTCCAAATACGCCCCGGTATTTCTTTCTGTAAAAATGGTGTGCTTGAGAATTATCGTCTGCCATCGTATTTCCAGGTGTTTACTTTTTAAAGGCATACAGACCATTTCATGTGGACTGTTTAGTTCATTGGTATTGACCAGAAAACTGCCTGATAACAGTGACATGGTGCTGAAGTGTCTGGCCTCATGTTTGCCTGTACTGAGTACGTTTTTTCTATGTTGTGTATTCTGGTATCAAGAGGACTACAGACAGCTGTGGCATTATGTGTGAAGAGGATGATGCTGGGTAGACCATGCTGAATGACTGAATGGTATATTCTAAATGCCGGAATGTGGCTACCTAAATGGCGGGGGGGGGGGGTGGATGGTCGCACACTCAAAATACTCACCATCGGTAAATCTCGGAGTACTACCCGAGGAACGAATAAAATGGTGTGAACCATATTGTTGTTCACGCTGAAAACTGCTTCACTGTCTTCTTCGTTGTCCAACGTTCAGACAGTGTGTTGTACTGCCGTTAAGCGCCTGACAAGTCAGGCCCAGCACATCCGACTTCGGTGTAGAGAAGAAATGTTATATTTTAAGTCTTTCTGGAAAAAAAAGGCAGGAGAATGGACCAAGGAGGTAGAAAATTAATAAGGAGAGGAAGACTAAAAGAAAAG
>CM060316.1:31597439-31610685 GCA_030674155.1 Stramonita haemastoma
GAGAGGGGGAGATGAACACAGAGAGAGAGAGAGAGAGAGAGAGAGAGAGAGACGCTTTAACGCTTTAACAGTTTATTGTCATTGCCCAACTGGGCCTTTTGACAAGGGAGGTAACACAAATACTTTTTTTGTGAAACGGTAAACAAAATGTGAAATATGTGATCAGTACAATTAAGTTTCCCCAAAAAACAAAAACAAAATCCATTCATTTGTAATCAACTAACATTAACATAGGCGTATATACAGTTACCAATCACCGGGTAAATACAAAGAAAAGAAAGGAAAAACCAACTAAAATGCAAAAACAATTTTCGATTCGACCATCCATTCAAATCACACATGATATCAACCTTTCTGAAGTTGCCTTACTTGAAAATACATTACTCTTTAAAGTGGCTATACCATTGCATATTAAATCAATTGTTGCTGACGTGGCTTTGTCTTAATTTCTGTGCCTCTGCAGTAAACTTAGCTACAGCTTTAATTACATGTTCATTTTCAGATGACAAAATAGACACAATATCTTGAACTTCTGTTGATTGTAGACTTAGAAAATTATGTTTATTACGTAGAGTTTCATATGCCTTACATTGAAACAAAAAATGAATTTCATCATCAATATTATGGCCACATAATGGACATGGTAACTGTATGGATGTCTCAGTTTGAAACCATCTTTATTAGCATTGAAACCCAATGTTCTTAATCTGAAACGAGCATAATTAAGCCTATGCCATTTATCAGTTATTACTTTTATATATTTTTCTGTCTGAAACACAGATTTAAAGGAAAAGAACCAGCTATATTTACTTTTACTTTCCATATCTGAGTGCCAGTTTTGTTTAAAAGAGCAAATAAGCCTGTCTTTAAATTCCGAAAGAAACTGTCGCTCATTTCCTACTTCCTGAGACATCCACACAATCCCAAAGCCATGTTCCGACAAAACTCTTCTAACTTGATAAGCCCAGTTCTCTTTGCCCAGTTCCATCTGAATAATCAACATTTCATATGATTGTCTGCATAAACGTGTTTGTGGAAGTTTCAACAGTTTTAACCAATATTTGATGCATTTCACAAAAGTTCTTATATACAAAGGATATCTTCCTGTCTCTCCATAAAGTACTGTGTTAGATGCATGTATTGGCACGTTTAAAAAATGTTTTATGGCAAATGTGTGCACTTTTTCCATTTGGGTATTTACATATAGTCCCCATATTTCTGAGGCATATGTAATCAACGGTTCTATCTGTGTGTCAAATAATTTCCAAAATAGGGAACAGTCTATCGAATTCAGCTTCCGTAATGTTTTTAGAATTTCTATAACACCTTTTTTACCCTTCCTACAAGATTCTTGCCATGCATAATTTAGACTAAGCCTTGTTGAAAACATCATTCCTAAATAATTATACGTATTTACTATTTTGACTTCAGCATTACCGTAAAACCACTTTTCACTTACTGCTAAATGTCCACCCATTCTAAAAACAATAACATTTGTTTTGTCCATATTCACTGTTAAATCGAAACGATCTGCCTCTTCTTTTAAGATATTTAACTGGTGTTGTAAACCAATAACAGTCTCAGACAAAAGGATAATGTCATCGGCAAAAAGTAATAAAAACACTTCGATTGCTCCCGGAATCATTTGAATGCCGTGTTTTCCTTTTTTTGATAACTCAATAGCTAGTTCATTTATAAAAAATGAAAACATTTGTGGGCTTAAAATACAACCCTGCTTCACTCCTTTGGGGCATTCAAAGAAATCAGAATATTCATTCCTTGCACGCACGCACGCTAAAACTGACCTATAAATAGCTCTCAGGGCCGTATATAGTTTACCATTCACACCGTTTTTTCTTAGTACATGCCACAATATATTTCTATTTACCGAATCAAAGGCCTTTCTAAAGTCCACAAAAGCTACGTATAATTTTTTTTTGGAAAGCAAATGTTTTTGAACAAGAGAATAAAGAGTAAATATATGATCTACAGTACTGTACTTTGCTCTAAAGCCCGCTTGCTCTTCAATTAATTTTTCTTCATTATCTGCCCATTGAGTTAATCTCTTATTCAAAACGTAAGTATAAAGTTTGCTTAAGATACTAGTGAGAGCTACTCCGCGATAGTTATCGGCATTATTAATGTCTCCTTTTTTAAAAATCGGAATTATTACTGACTTGGCCCATTCTAAAGGGAAAGCACCACTTTCAAACAAATGGTTAAATAACTGAACAAGAAAAGTAATTACAGTGGAGTTTGCATATTTGAGCATTTCTCCAATTATTTTATCGGGACCAGCACTTTTTCCTGTTTTTAAATGTTTAATAGCATCAATAATTTCATTTTGAGTTATGGGATTATTAAACAATGGTTCAAACATTTCATCTTCTTCTGGCACATCTACATTCTCTTGTGTTTCTGTACAATTAAAGTCATTAAAAACCTTCAAAAAATGATCATACCATTGATGAATAGTTATATCGTTATATACTAATGACTTACGGTTAACAGATCTGATGACAGACCAGAATGTTTTGGAGTCCTTTGAAGAATCTTTAAGTTTCTCTAATCTTTTTTCGTCAAAGTCTCTTTCTTTTGATTTT
This sequence comes from Stramonita haemastoma, assembly GCA_030674155.1. Classification (NCBI taxonomy): domain Eukaryota; kingdom Metazoa; phylum Mollusca; class Gastropoda; order Neogastropoda; family Muricidae; genus Stramonita; species Stramonita haemastoma. Next base: position 31,600,043 of record CM060316.1, read on the forward strand.
CTTAAATTAATGTATTCTTTTCGCGCAGTCGTATACATTTGTCTTTTTTCTGATTTATCCTCATTTGTTTTACAACGTTGAAATCTTTTTAATAATCTTTTAACTTCTTGTTTCTTTTGTTCGCATTCAGCATCAAACCAATCATTCCATTTTTTTCTACCTTTTCTAACTGTTCTAACCATGCATGCAGCAGCCCCACATAACGCTTTAACAAACTGATCTAAGCTATCATTTATATTTGTGTTTAATAGCTGGGAAGCTGCTTCAATGCTTTCTTGAAATTCTGAACTATCAAGCTCATATTTATATATATCAACAAAATCTTCTGACCATATGATTTTTTCCACACTCTCTTGTTCTCTACTTTCACTATCAATACATTCATTATCTATTTTCCATGTTATTTCAACAGGGAGGTGCCATGAATAAACACAATCCCCAATACACAAATCAAAACATGTTAATATTTGACTAGGAACAAGAAAATAATCAATAACACTGCATCCATTAGGAGACACAAAGGTATACTCCCCCTCCCTATCCCCTTCACAACAACCATTCAGAATCCCCATGTCAAACATAAAACATAGATCTAACAAGGATCTACCAAAATTATTAATTGTGTCATCCTTAGATGCACGCACACAAGGTTCATCATTCATACCATCATACTCAACATCAATCAAATAATTTGACATCACCTCAAGGTCGGCTTGTTCTTGACCTGTCCTGGCATTTAAATCTCCAATAATCATGAAATGAAAATCATCTTTTTGAAAATACTGTAATAAGGTTTCCTCTAATAATATAACACCATCTTTAACTAGTTTTTCATTGTAAATAGGGCCACCTTCTGGCACAATATAGCATGATATCAAAATAACATCTTTATCTAAATTGAAAATATATTTGTTTACTCTAATAGCAATAGTGTTGTCACACTCTATTTTAATCTCTGCTACATAACTTTCTAAAGATTTTCTTACTAATAAAAGCACTCCCCCAGAATTCCTTCCATGATGTGAAAGTTTTTTTGCAGGTACATGAAACTTAATATAATCAAGAAAAACACCACTGTAGTCAAAACTAGAATCAAGAAAAGTTTCTGTGAGACAAACAAAATCAAACTTATTGACATAGTTTATAAAGGATACATCTTTTAATTTACTGTACAAATTTTCAACGTTATAGTTTAAAAATGATAATTGACTTGGATGGCCGGGCCTGTCCTAGCTCTTTCTTACGCTGCTAGGACGCTGACTCCTGCGACAGTTCTTGTTGTCACTGGCCACTTTGCCACGAGCAGACGACTTGCCGGCGGGTTACGCAGGAAATCCCGCATACCCGTCTGCTGGTAGGACTGCGGGCCGTCACGTGCAGCACGCTCGTCACTGCCGGAAGAGCCCGCCACGTCATAGCGAGGGGAACCCCCGCCAACTGCTGAGCTGTGACGTTCATCCCGCAGAGTCGCCCCGTGGTTGCCATGGTACCGCCCGCCTGCACTGCCTCCGGTGACGTCACTCCTGCGCTGTTCCCGTGGTGCACGTGCCACAGAGGGAGCGGAGGAAGGAGAAGGGGGCCTGCCGCACGTGGTCGTCTGTCGGCTGCCAGGCGTGGTGCGCTCCTCTGACGTCACAGCCCCTCTGCCGGTGAGGAGAGGGGGATCCCCATGTTGACTGGGCTGTGAGGAGGGGACAGGGATGGAGGACTGTTGTGCACCCCCACTCTCCACCACCTCTGCGTAGGATCGGGGGTCTGGAAGGCTGGGCCCGATCACCATCTGCCCCCTGTGGAAGTACGCCCTCTTCCCCTCCCTGCGTGCTGCAGCCACCATCTGCGCCTGGGCTCTGGTCAGGTCGTTGGCCACCCTGACACCTTTGTCTTGCAGCTTCTGCCTCAGGTCCTTGCCAGTCAGAATGTTCATTTTGTCTCTCCACCTATTGAACTTGGCAATCATAGGCCTGGGCTGTCCATCTCGTGCCTGCCCTGTACGATGTGCCCGAGCTATGTCGTCCAGTGTCCAAGACTTGTTAACATCCACACTATTCAGCACATTGATGATTGACTGAGCACAGGAGTCATGGGTTTCTCTGGCACTTTGTTGAGGAATGCCAAACAAGCGTAAGTTATCTCTTCTGGAGAAGTCTTCCAGTCTGTCTGTGTCAGTTTTTAATTGTTCGATTTCTGACTTCAAATCTCTGATGGTATCATTTAGTTGTTGCACCTCTTCTCTGTCTTCATTTCTTTCTTCAAACAGCTGATGAATGTCTTCTGTCATTTCTGTGACTGTCCCTGACAACTCTCTCTGATCTCTTTCCAGCCTGTCACATCTTAGATTTATTTCTTCACATTGTTGTTTGACTTGCAGAAGTTCGTTTTTAATTTCCCCTAAATCATTCCGGATGACGCTAGTTTGCTCTGAAAACTGCTGCTGAATGTTCTCCATTACTGTGCTCATCAGATCGCTGACATCAGTTGGTGTAATCGGTGCTGTATCTGTGTTGTCTTTTGCGTCCTTCTGTCCATCTGTATTGGGCCCTGGGTTTGTTTCCACATCGCCGCTTAGCAACAGCCTACGCAGGGAGAAGGCAGAGTGCTGCACGCAAAAGGCCACGAGAAGCACAGACACGTGCAACTCCGACTGACACGCTGGCCCACTGTCACTGTCACACCCATCTGCCATCTCCTGCCATGCCGTTCCTTTTGAAGTATGCCACTCAAGGCAAGCACAGTCAAATGGCACAAATTTGTTTAAATTTCTGACAAGACAGTTAATCAGAAAAATCAGCATGGCACAGCACCCAAAGCCCACCACGATATCAGCTGTTGACAGGTGTGTCACGGTATCGGTGTTTTTGCTCACCTGTGTCGTGGACATCTTTTTATAAACGCCTGTCACACGCTGACATTTTGCAGAAAACATCCCAATAGCCGCCCTCCACATCATTAAGTCCACCATTTTGAGGTATATTTAGGCACTGATGTTTCTTACTAACTGCAGCACAAGAGACAGTTCCGAACAATCCTTTGAGACGTTGTGGCACACACAGTTTTACGCCGCGTCTCACATGCACGGCCGCCTAGACGCCATGTTTTATCGTCCCCCCCCGAGAGAGAGAGAGAGAGAGAGAGAGAGAGAGAGAGAGAGAGAGAGAGAGAGAGAGAGAGAGAGAGAGAGAGAGAGAGAGAGAGGAGAGAGAGAGAGAGAGAGAGAGAGAGAGAGAGAGAGAGAGATTCTGATTTCAAATCTTGATAGATGGACCGGGTTAGAAAACTCTTCAATCAAATCTGCTTTTTAAGCCGGGTTTTTTTTTTGTATGTATTATCTTTTTCTTAAGCCTTATGAGTTTTTAAGTGTCCACAGAGGCCGCTCTTTTCATGCAGGTTGTTGTGGTGGTTTATGCAGCCATCATACCATAATGCCCCTCTCCGTCCATTCTCGGGGGGGGGGGGGGGGGGGGGGGGGGTATTTCGTTCCTTAGCCAGTGCTCTCAGGTTTAGAAATGATGAGATTTTGTGTATTCCAAATTCCAATTTCAATACTTTATTATCTCAGATACAGAGAAATTCACGCGGGTTACGAGCCACACATAAAAACAGTAAACATATAAACATAATATCACAATATATATATATACATATATATATATGTATATATATATATATATATATATATATATATATATATATATATATATATATATATATATATATATATATATAATAGGGGACCGTTTGGGGCTTTTTTTGCCCGCCGTGAATGCAGCCGCATTCCGACTTTGGGAATGTTCTCATGGCTGAGATTTTGCTATTGTTGGTCTGTCGGTGTGGTGTGTATTAGAAGAAGCAGTGTTTATTTGGGGTTATTTTTTTCAGCTTCGTTAATGAGGAGGATGTTATCAACTTTAAATATTGGATCTCTTTTTCTTGTCACAGAGTAACAGGCGATAGTTTGACCCCTTGATTACATTCATCTTTCACTTGGCTAACTGCTATCGACAGAAATGCTTGTTCCGAAAGACTTCTTTTTTTCATAAATAACCATCATTTGTACGTGGTATGCCATTGTTGTTAGTTGTTGCTTTTTGTAACTAGATCAGTTGAGAGGTTCGTGCTTAAGATTACTTTTGCCGTCAAGACACTGGTTCTTCTTCGTCGTCGCTGTCGTCGTCGTTGAACGCTCAGACAGCAGCTTTTACTGTCATATAAAAGAAATCGTAAGAAAAGATGAACACGGACTCTGTGTCAAAGCAAAACCTTCAAGAGGCAAGGCTTGTGAGTGGTCTATCTATCTATCTATCTATCTATCTATCTATCTATCTATCTATCTATCTATCTATCTATCTATCTATTTATCCATCTATCTATCTATCTATCTATCTATCTATCTATCCCTTAGTCTGGCGACCGCGGGGGCACCCCTGAAGACTTGACATCATCAGCACTGACATCAGCGTCAATGACCAGAAGCTGGAAACGGTTCAAAGCTTCAAGTACTTGGGAGCCGTTGTATCAGATAAGGGGTCCAAGCCAGAGGTAGTATGCAGGATTGCACAGACAATAACAGCACTGTCGAAACTGAACACCATCTGGAAAGATAAAAAAAATTATCTCACCCAACTCAAAGATCAGACTATTGTGCTCCCTTGTCAGATCTATATTCCTGTAGGCCTGTGAATCGTGGACCCTGGCTGCAGATTTGCGAGTGGTACCAACAATATTTTTAGAGCAAGGGCGACTGCCCCGCTTCCACAGAATAATGTTCTGCAGACCCCTGCTGAAGCTTCATCCCTGGCATGGTTCAGTGACTGATTCCATTAACCTGCTAGTAAAAAAAAAAAGCATCTCTCCTGTTCTGCTGATATTAGTTGCAGTTTCTGATTCGCTCTGTGGCTTCATCTTCACGGCATGGGGGTTTCTGGCACCACTGGGGGATAGAGGTGGGGGGTAGAGATGAGAGGCTTGTCAGCTGGAAAGCAGTGAAGTCAGTCATGCAGGCAGCGCAGAAGCAGCGTGCAGTGACCAGGTTAGGATGGTCCACCTGTCCAGTGAGGCATTGCCCCCGTGAGAATGGATGTCGGAGGCCTGTCAGTTTCAATAGCATCTCACCCCCATCTTCTGAAAATTTGTTGTCCCTCTCTTTGTTTCTGACTTGTTCCTGTTCTTTCTGTCACTTTTTTAGTGTTGTGTTTGGGTTTATTTTTCTATTTGGTGTCTGTGTGTGTTGAGTGTGTTTAAGTGTGTGTATGTTTTTGTGTGGTGTGTGTGTGTGTGTGTGTGTGTGTGTGTGTGTGTGTGTGTGTGTGTGTGTGTGTGTGTGTGTGTGTGTGTGTGTGTGTGTGTAGGGATTTGTTTCCTCAGCTAGAGTTCCGAGATTCACTAACTATGAGATTTTTTGTGAACACGACCTACTTTTTTCCCCACCTTTAAGGTAACCGCATTCCAAATTCGAAAATAAGTTGTTTTTATTTTTCATTGATTCTTTACACAAGCTAGCCACTGTAACCCAGCCTCTTCTCTCTTCTCATCATGAAAACCAACTAATACTGAACTGCTAAAAGTATACTCACCAGTAATATGAACGAGCTTAGGAACCAGCAGTTTGCATTCTAACACACAAAAAGTAAACAGTAGGAGCAGGTAAAACGAACTGGAGGAAAAGGATACTGGTTGTGGAACAGAAATAGGAAATACAGAAACCAGGTTCTGTGATACATTGCTAGTCAGCATCAAGTAAAGATATAAAAACTTTCCTGAATGGCAAGGGAAAGGGTATCTGTACCCATTTTACCGTAACTGCTGCTTTATTCGTCAGTTATAGCCATTCCAGGTTGGGAGGTGGGCTTTCCTGCTGTTGTGAGGAAAGCTCTGGAAGCTGTTGATCTTTGTGCGGTGTGGGTTTTTTTTAGCTCACAAAATCAGGTTCTGAACTTTGTCCAGAGCTTTAAGAGTCCTCCTGCTTCTGTGCAGCTTGGATGGAAAGGTTTTTCTTAGAGCTTGTGCTTGCATGTGTTGTATTTGGGTTTGCTTTTTTGGGGGGTTGGGGGGGGATCTTCATAGGTGGTGTGTATGGTGTGTGGGGGTGTGTGGGGGTGTGTGTGGGGGGTGGGGGGTGTATGTGTGTGCTGTGAGAGAGAGAGAGAGAGAGAGAGAGAGAGAGAGAGAGAGAGAGAGAGAGAGAGAGAGAGAGAGGAGAGAGAGATACTCAGGTGCTTGTAAAAATGACTTCTCTTCTTCACCATATTCATTCAAATAAACTTAAAAAGAGGGGGAAAAACAAGATGATTCAAACAAAACCAACACAACCCATGCACTAACTGTAGCAAACAACGCAGCATTCCGCTGTTTCTTTCAGCCTTGTAGCAGACTTTTCTCCTCACTTGCAAAACCCTTCTTGCTTAAAATGCTACAAGAAAACAGAAAAAGAGAAGGAATCAATCTCAGATTTGGAATTTTTGTATCAATAACTATGATATTGTTGTTGTTCGATTCGTTCCTAGGCTAGTGCTCCGAGGTTCACCAATGGTGAGATTTCGCGTATGCGACCGTTTTGTTTGTTTGTTTTTTTGTTGTTGTTGTTTTTTGGGGGATGGATTGCCCACCATGAAGGTAGCGGCATTCCAACTTCGGGGAGATTTTGCCTCTTCCACCGTGTTTGCTAACCATGAAGGTAGCCGCAGTCCTACTTTGGAGAAGTAACTACATTATGCAGCGCAAGGCGAGAGGGATTTTTCATGATCTCAAGTCAAGCCAAGTAAAGTCAAGTCAAATACTTTCATTTCGGGAATATCAATAAGCCCTCGTGTGTTTTTTTACATCCAGTCCCCGCCCTTATCAGGGATAAGATCAAGATTTTTTAAAAACTTTGTAACTAAACAACAACAGCAATAATAAATCGAATACCAAACACTAGAGACAATGACCAATAGCAAACAACGGTCAAGAACTAAGGACAGAAAGACTATAATGAAATAGCAAAAAATATACACACCCAGACCTCGAATAAATGAGGGAGCTAGCTGCTAATGCATGGAGACTATGTGAACAGATGAGGGGGGAATTCCACTGAGACTATGAGTACTGGTAAGCTGGGTAGATTGATAGTTCATTAGGGAGATTAGGATAGAAGAAGAAGAAGAAGAAGAAGAAGAAGAAGAAGAAGAAGAAGAAGAAGAAGAAGAAGAAGGAGAAGGAGAAAGAGGAGGAGGAGGAGAAGCAGAAGAAGAAGAAGAAGAAGAAGAAGAAGAAGAAGAATTGCGAAGAATTGCGAAGAAGAAGAATTGCGAAGAAGAAGAATTGCGAAGAAGAAGAATTGCGAAGAAGAAGAATTGCGAAAGAAGAATTGCGAAGAAGAAGAATTGCGAAGAAGAAGAAAAGAAGAAGAAGAAGAAGAAGAAGAAGAAGAAGAAGAAGAAGAAGAAGGAGGAGAGGAGGAGGAGAGGAGGAGGAAGGAGGAGGAGAAAGAGAAGAGAGGAGGAGGAGGAGGAGGGAGAAGGAGGAGGAGGAGAGAGAGAGGAGGAGGAGGAGAGAAGAAGAAGAAGAAGAAGAAGAAGAACAACAACAACAACAACAACAACAACAACAACAACAACAACAACACTACTACTAACTACTACTACTACACTACTACTACTACTACTACTACTACTACTACTACTACTACTTCTATTACTACTACTCCTGCTACTGCAGTTGTTGTGCTGTTGCTGCTGCTGCTGCAGCTGCTACTACTACTACTACTATACTACTACTACTACACTACTACCACTACTACCACTACTACACTACTACTACTACTACTACTACTACTACTACTACTACTACTACTACTACTACTACTACTACTACTACTACTACTTACTATCTCTACTACTACTACTACTACTACTACTACTACTACTACTACTACTACTACTACTACTACTACTACTTTCTATTACTACTACTCCTGCTACTGCTGTTGTTGTTGTTGTTGCTGCTGCTGCTGCTGCTGCTGCTGCTGCTGCTGCTGCTGCTGCTGCTGCTGCAAAAACAAGAGAAAGAACAACTCTTGTTCAACTGTAATTGACCAGAAGCGAACCTGACACATGTGGATGACAAAAAGTTTTACATAAAGAGTGAACATGCTTTATTCATGCCCAGCTAGCAGCACCATTTGTGACTGAGCAAGACCAAAAAAAATCATCGGTGACATTACAGCTGCTGTCACTTAGTCTCTGTGTGTGTGTGTGTGTGTGTGTGTGTGTGTGTGTGTGGTTGTGTGTGTGTGTGCGCGCGCGCGCGCGTGTGTGTGTGTGTGTGTGTGTGTGTGTGTGTGTGTGTTGTGTGTGTGTGTGTGTGTGTGTGTGTGTGTGTGTTGTGTGTGTGTACAACGTTTTGTGCGTGCGTGTATATGTGTGTGTGTGTGTGTATGACATGGAGATTTCCTGGCAGCCCCACAGGCAGGGACATAAACAGGCTTGAATTCTGACATTGCTGTGCTGTAGTGGCGGTCTGTGGAAATGGACTGCTTTGCCATTATCTGGACGTTGGTCAAGTCATTGTGTCGTTATGAGCACCATTAGCGTCGCACATCCTCCGGGGTTTTTGATATATATATTTCCTGTCGTCTGCCTAGGATGTGTATGTGTGTGGTGTATGTGTTGTGTGTGCGCGCGTGCGTATGTGCATGCGCGCGTGCTCTGTGTATATACTCTCTCTCTCTCTCTCTCTCTCTCTCTCCTCTCTCTCTCTCTCTCCTCTCTCTCTCTCTCTCTCTCTCTCTCTCTCTCTCTCTCTCTCTCTCTCTCTCTCTCTCCTCTCTCTCTCTCTCTCTCTCTCCACTGTCCCCTTGTTAATGGGCATCCTGCTTATAACAATAAACTTCTCTCTCTCCTCTCTCTCTCTCTCTCTCTCTCTCTCCTCTCTCTCTCTCTCTCTCTCTCTCTCTCTCTCTCTCTCTCTCTCTCTCTCTCTGTGTAGGCATGCATACATGCATGCATACTAGCTCGTGTGTGCGTGGGTGGGTTGATGCATGCATGGGTGTCGCGGTGTCTATAACCAACTTCATGTCTCCTGGTAACAGAACTATCGGGGGAACAGTCGGGATCGATTTGACCGGGTGCATTAATTGTTCTAGGGGGGAGCTTTTGTCTCTGCCGGTGCATTGTGATGCGCGGGCCTTGTTTGCTTAGTTCCTTCACTGCGCTGCAGATTTGAACCTGCCTTCTCATTCCTTTAGAAATCAACAGAGAGTAGATCTCCCGTACACTTTTCATTTACAGAACAACAGCTTTGTTCTGCTTGGTTAGAGCGGTGTGTATTGTACTGGTGATCTGCTGACCTGGGTTGAATCCTATTCAAGGGCATATTTTCCCCGAGAGTTAACATCAGTGCTGACTTCGATCTCCCCAAAAGTCTGGATGAGAAAATAAACCGAGGTCCCGTGTACGAATGCACGCAGAATATCTTGTACACACGTTAAAACCTGTTCCACTTTATGGAAGAGTTGGCCATTGTGTGCTGGTGGGAACGGATGACAAAATTTACAAAACTGCATACACACGGGGATGGGACGTAAAAAAGCACAGGAATGCTTATTCCACTGGCCTTGAAATTTAAAAAACAAAAAGCAAATAAACCTACCTCATTGTCCGATCAACATTTGGATCACTACTGACTAGTTTTGTAATGATCATTTGACGGGATAACTACTCCCAGTAAATAAAAAGCATACTGTTGTTGTATATATCATAAACACACTCCTGTGTGTTCGTGTATTTGAGTGTGTGTGTGTGTGTGTGTGTGTGTGTGTGTGTGTGTGTGTGTGTGTGTGTGTGTGTGTGTGTGTTGTTGTGTGTTGTTGTTGTTGTTGTTGTTGTTGTTGTTGTTGTGTTGTTGTTGTTGCTTTGATTTTACGTCTGTTCAAAGTTGTGTGTGTCCCTCCTCTCTCTCACTTCCTCTCTCTCTCTCTCTCTCTCTCTCTCTCTCCTCTCATCTCTCTCTCTCTCTCTCTACTCTCTCTCTCTCTCTCCTCTCTCATCTCTCATCAGTTCTCTCTCTCTCTCCTCTCCTCCTTCATCTCTCTCTCTCTCTCTCTCTCTGCTCCTCCTCTCTCTCTCAATTAAGCACACACACCCAACAGTCAAACAGTGAATCAATCAATAACTGCACTAACTGGAAGTTGCCCAGAACTCAGGGACTAATTGTATCAGCCTGTAAATGAGATGCTCCTGCCTCAGTCATGCCGCTTCCAATTAATGGCGCCAGGTTCTCTTGCACTGCTTCTCTGCATCTAGAGGTTCGGCAGAGGCCCGTAGAGGGATACGACATTCATTATTGCATTACATCACATACATTCAGTATACCACTTATCCCGTAATTTTCTGGACAGAGTAGGGGCGCCATGGATGATTTTTGACAATCTGCCCTCTCGATTCTCCTCTTAGGATAAAGACTGTGGAGAAGAAACAAGGAAGAGGAGAAAATAAGAGAGAGAAGAAGAAGGGAATGAAGAAAAAGCATGAAGGATAGGGAAGATGGAGAATGAGCTAAAGAGAGAGAATGAAGAAGAAACTAAGGACAGGGAAGATGGAGTAACAAACTAAAGAGAGAGAGAGAGAAGACGGGAAGAAAGTGAAGATAGAGAATGAAGAAGAAAGTAA
>CM060316.1:31620785-31623285 GCA_030674155.1 Stramonita haemastoma
AAAAAGGTCGGCTATATTTCTAAATTTCTGTCACACACAGTGTTGTAAAAGTTTTGTTTATGCAAATTTATATATCATAGTTACAGTTGATTTTGTTTACTGAAATCCTCCATGCCCCAAGAAGGGACAAAGGCAAATAAATATCGAATCTTGAATCTTGTGTGTTTTAGCTTTTTTGCTCACTGAAACCCTCCATGCGCACACTAAATAGGGTCAAAGACAAATTAAATCTTAAATTTTGCGTATTTCAGTATTTTGTTTACTGAAATCCTCCATACCCCATGAGGGGACAAAGGCAAATCAAATCTTCAATCTCGAATCTTGTGTGTTTCAGTTTTTGAGGGGGGGGGGGGGGGGTTGGTTGGGGTTTTCTTTGTTGTTGTTGGTTTTTATTTTTTTGCTTACTGAAATCCCCATGTGCTAAGAGGGGACAAAGGCAAATTAAATGTTGAATCTTGTGTGTTTCAGTGATAAACTCGAGCAGACAACTCCGAGGCAGCCTTACCATCGTCGGGGGACCTTTCTCTGTATATAAACCGGACTATGAAGATGTCACGTCTGTCCCCTTCACCATCCTCCTTAAAGCCTTTCAGTTTAAGGTGTGTGTGTGTGTGTGTGTGTGTGTGTGTGTGTGTGTGTGTGTGTGTGTGTGTTGTGTGTGTGTGTGTGTGAGTGCGTTGTGTGTGTGTGTGTGTGTGTGTGTGTGTGTGTGTGTGTGTGTGTGTGTGTGTGTGTGTGTGTGTGAGAGAGAGAGAGAGAGAGACAGACAGACAGAGACAGACAGAAAGACAGACAGAATCGTTTATGTAGTTGATTTTTTATGACTTTTACCACCACTACCTGTCCTGGCACTGAAACTCTTGTTGTTTTTGCTGCTACTGCTGCTGCTGTTGCTGATTTTGTTGATGGTGGTGCTGGTGGTGTTGGTGGTGCTGGTGGTGGTTGGGGAAGTGATGATGGTGCAGAAATTGCAACACAGTGATGAGTATCACTCGGTTAAAGAAGAAAAATTGAAAAAAGTGCATTACTAATTCAATGCACTTTAATTGCTGCTGTTGCTGCTGCTTACTATTATTTTTGCCACTGCTGCTGCTGCTGCTGCTGTTGCTGCTGCTGCTGCTGCTGCTGCTGCTGCTTCTGCTGCTGCTGCTGCTGCTTTTGCTTCTACTGTTAATAATGATTATGATTGTCATGTTGATCATGATAATGAGAAAGATAGAAAGCGGATACTGTGGTCATAACGAATGTATTCCAAGTTCATCCAGCATGTTAAAGGTATGGTTTCAACAGATGTGTATAAAAATCAAAGTCCCCACCGCTTCCCAGTATCACTTAAGTTTTAGCCGTTTTATTGTTCTGGCCCCCACAACATTCCTGTTTCGCCTGAAAAGGTTTGGGCAGCACCTCAGTAGGCCTGTATCTCGCCCCGCATGCAGAACAAAACATATCACATGGGGATTTGCTCGGATCCCATTGTCAAAGCTCCGAGCCATTCCACTCAATGCTGGGGATTATTCACATGCAGTCAAAGCCACGGAAGCGTCCTCTCTTCTTTTCACTTTTTTTTCGGTCCTGAGATAGAGCTCCGAGGTTCACCAATGGGGAGATGTTACGTCACTGACCGTTTTTTTCCTCCATGAAAGGAGCTGTATTCCCACTTTGGGAATCTATGCTGGGTATGTTCGCGTTTCCATAACCTACAAAACGCTGACATGAGTTACGGGATCTTTAACGTGCATATTTTATCTTATGTAAGTGTATATACACGTAGGAAATTAAGGCACTGGCAGATCTGCACTTGAAGCTGACCTGGAAAATCGTAAAAACTACCACTCTTTAATTCACCAAACACCGCATGTATACATGCATTTTAGAAGTAACGGGGAAATGTGAATTGAGAAACATTTATCATTTAAGGAGTAACAAGAAAATTGGACTGACATATGTTTCAAATTTTACCCCCACCCCCGACGGGAAAATTCAGACACACAAATTTTAGATTTTACAAGGAGCGCAAAATTCAGACAGAAAGATATTTCAGATTAATTTTTATGAGACGGAAAATTCAGGCAAGGGGATGTTTCTGATTTTACAAGGCACAGAAAATTCAAAGAGACATTTTATATTTTCAAGGAACAAGAAAATGCGGACAAGGGTACACTTTTAAAGTAACAGGAACATGCAGACAGAACGACTTGTTAAATTATAGAAGTTAACAGGAATATACGAAGGGAGGACATTTTAAATATAAAAAATGAGATGTAATAGGAGCATGCAGACAAAGAAACAGATTTTTAAAAACAGCTGAAAAAATATAGACAGAAAGGCAGTTACATTTCAGAGATAACATAACCATGTACACAGAAACACATGTTAGAAGTGAGCAGGAAAATCCGGACGACAGAGAGCCCTTTTTTTCTAACCATAGGGACTAAACTCATCAGGGAGCGTTTCTGACCTTCAGCACAGAAGGCAACATGGAAGCTGAGCCCATAAAAAT
>CM060316.1:31625785-31628245 GCA_030674155.1 Stramonita haemastoma
CTGTTGCAGTGACCCCGTAGGTCTCCACAGTTTTTCCTTAGCTGTACTGGGCTGGGCCACGTCTGGTGTTTCATGGGGTAGAATTTTGGTCTGTGATTTGCAGCTAAGATCAAAGCTTGGCCTATATACAAGACTCAGATCATCAGCAGGTGAAAAGCCAGGATTGGCATGTATGGACTTCATCATTTTCTCTGGGGCTATTTTAGGCTTTCTGATATCATCGCTTCCTATAAACACTTTAGCCTACAGTGGATGGAATGAACAAGACACATTCATCACAAAGAGAGGACTTTGCTGGGCACCTATTCTTCTGCCTGTGTATGCTGATGGAACATATTCCTTTGCACTTCCATGACTATGTTTTCCGAGACCAAAATAGAGAGGAACATTAATTTCAAATGTAAAATATGCATTTGTTTTGCAGCACATGAACATAGAGGCAAGAATTAATTTCAATGGGAAACATTTATTTGTTCTCCAGCAGAGATAAAACAAATGGGGAGGCAGGCACATTCTGGCAGCAAGCAAATTTAAACAAACAGACAGATGGATTCACACACACACACACACACACACACACACACACACACACACACACACACACACACACACACACACACACACATTCACTCACTAACTCAGTAAGAGAGAGAGAATGGGGGCAGAGGAGCAGTGTCATAAAACTCAGAACAAATTAAGATCAAAACATCCAGCGGCCATTCTGCCAATTCTTGCCATTTTCCACACGAGGCGTGACCCAAGCAGACGCGGCCAATCAACAGCTGTCGTCATGTACAGGGTGCAGGGACACCGGTGGACTGTGTTGTGGCAGCTGCAGGACCCAACAGACCCAGGGAGACTTTCCAATGACCCATAGACTGCTTGACACTCACTGCTGTTGCACTGCAGCAGCCAGGTCTATTGTATATTGTATTGTATATCATTTTGAAGTCACTGCAGATTTTGCTGCATGAAATTTGGGATGGTCTCCCCAGGGAGAGTGCGTCCCTACAAGAGTAGCACCACCCATTTATTTCTTTTCATGTCTGCATGCGGTTTTTTTTTCGCTTAGTGACTTTTTTCTACATCCTTTTGCCAGAGACAATTTTATTACCATGGGTTCTTTTACGAGCACTAAATGCGTGTTGCACATGGGACCTCGGTTTATCATCTAGTCCAAAAGACTAGCACCCAGTAGTAAGCAAGAGCGATAATAGATACCTTGGAACTACAACTAACACAGCAGCAACAACAAAAAACAAGAGCAGCTTGATAACTACAACAATAGAAGACATAGTACCAGCAGCAGAAACAATAGCTTGAGTTGAAATTACAGCAACAGCTGTAGCTGCAAAAGCAGCAGAATGGTTTATTGGGGATGTTGCTGAGATAGCAGTAGCAGCAGCAGGTGCAGCAGCAACAACAGTTTATAGCTGCTGTTGCTAATTCAAAACTCTGCTGTTCTTTCTCCCACAATACTCGGAATAACAGACGCGGACAAAGCATTGAAAAAGAACAACAAAGGACATGAGTGTGACTAACCATTTGTTTTGCATAAACACTCATGCCTGAAGCAGTTACTCTTCACACTGTTGACTTTGTGCAATCTTAGTGTGATCTTGTTGACATTGTTGACTTTGATGCTCTGAAAAGTCGTATGAGTAAAACAAATAATCATAGTCAAAAAGCTGTCTCTTTCACTATTTTCGGAATCAAACAGTCAAACTCACTCACCTCACCTATCTTGTGGTCTTGTACACTGTTGGGGCACCGCTAAAGATTTTGCAAACTAGAGTATGTAAAACATGGCACAAAGGTATTATTACAAAAAAAAACTGGGACAGTTTTACCCTGAGAGTGCATTTCTTCTTCCCATTGGCCAGCAGACAAGAGATCAAAGCTGAGCCTTTAAGCTTAGCTGATGAACAGTTGAAAGCTGTGGATGGGCTGCAATGGCCTCATGGCTCTCCCAGGGCTATTTCAGGCTCCCTGATGTCTTGGCTTCACGTCAGCGTTTCATGGCTTTCCCCAGTGAAGAGGACACACTCTCCAAAAATAGAATATGGATTGCCTGTGCAGAGCCATTCTTTTGTTTCTGGGGGCTGGTACACGTTCATTCCTTTGTGCTTCCCTGACTCGTTTTGCTACACCGTAGTAGAAGCCAACATTTGTTTTGAATACAGAGCATTATGATTATTTATTCTGTGGCATAGACAAAAAGACGAATGGGTAGGGTGTATATCCAGATAGTTATGCACAACACGCAAAGACACAGACACAGACACAGACACGCAGATAGATAGATAGATAGATAGATAGATAGATAGATAAAGTGTGTGTGTGTGTGACAATATAGTGGAGGGAAACAAGCGCAGGTAACCAGTTACAACTTTATTCTCATCTAAAGACGATTTTTGTCAAAGATTCAAAATTAAAATCCACTACAAGACAAAAAAGAAA
>CM060316.1:31628345-31638635 GCA_030674155.1 Stramonita haemastoma
ATCAGAGGGTGTTACCCATGTCATTTGTTCCTGTCCAACAGCTGACTTAAAATGTAACCAGCAGATATATTTTCACAACTTATAAGCAAAAACTTTGCATGATAGATACGTATATGTACAGATACAGGGACCAAGTTATGCAGCAGGATCAAGAGAGCAAGCAGCATCTTAAAATTATATCAGTGTGAATTCCTAGGTCACCACAAAAATGCCCCATAATATGGTCACATGTGCTTAACTATTAGGTATTAAAGATAAGGATGAACATGCTTCATTTCTTAAATTATCTATATCCACACCTAACAAGATCAGAAAAGTGAAAAATAAAAACACGATACAGGCTTTCTATAGCCGAGAAAACAATTCTCACAACAAATTTATTTATTTTATGACTGGTTATACTGCAAACCACGCTAAACTGCGTAACCAACAAGATCCTTGACCATCCGATCAACTTGAGCCACATGATCTATGAGGGCAGTGCCACCAATACAAGCTGGATCACCCTGTAGATGCCCGATAAGAGAACATGTACCCTCCCTTCTAGAGGCTCTAAACCAGTCATGACAGTGGAGATATATATGGCTGCTCCCCTTATCAGAGCTGGAGTGTAGAGCCCATGAATTTACAGCAGTAGTCAGTCCACAGGACAGCATTGTGTTGTAGCTGGCAATGTGTCACTACCTGCTGAAGTCTATACCTCTCCAGTACAGATAACAGCTTCCACTTCTTGTGGTTTTAAAGTCCAGCTGATCACTGTGGCCAATCTCAAGTTTTGCAAACAGTGAACAATAAGTTGACTGCTTTGATATTAGCACTTGTCTTTCTTTTTATTGCACTTGAAAACCATGGCAGATTTCCCTGTATTAAATTCAGATTACTTTTCCTAGGGACAGTATGTTGCTACAGCACACAGCGCCACTGTGTTTCTCATCTCTCTAGTTTCTGTGTATTTTAATTGTTTCATCTTCAATGAACACTCAAACAGCAACCATAGTTGTGTGTCATAATGATCACAAAAGCATTATGCTGTGGTTAAGCACCTGACAAGTCAGGCCCAGTGTATCCGACTTTGGTGTGGGAGAGAACTGTTATATTTTAGGTCTTTCTGGAAAAAGGCAGGAGAATAGACCAAGAAGGCAGAAAGTAGACAAGGAGGTGACAGGAAGTAAAGAAACAAGGCAGAAACAAAAAGAGGGATAGAAAAGAGAGAATTCCTAGCACAAATTTTCCACTAGGTGGGGATGTCATTTATACTAACAGGCAGCTAGCATCTCCCGAGAGAATTGTTTGTTTCCCTTGCTCGTTCACAAACACTGCATACAGCAATACTTTTCTCATTTCCATTCACATGACAAACAAAACCCAAAAGCACACACACAAAATCTTTGCTTTTACAAAGCTTTGAACTTGCAATTCAGGTTATAGACAGGGGTGTGCACAGTGTAATAGAGACAACATCAATACAATAGTCATCAGAGCACCATTCTGCAGGACAGTGTGAGTGTGTGTGTGGTGTGTGTGTGTGTGTGTGTGTGTGTGTGTGTGTGTGTGTGTGTGTGTGTGTGTGTGTGTAAATGTGTGTGTGTGCTGTTTGGGTTTTTTCTTTTGGTAGCATAAACCCGTTCATATAATATATATTAAACCAATACCCCACTCATAAAAAGATGATTATTTTTGTGTCTACATTGCAGACAAAGGTGCAACATGTTTCAATGATTCACGGAGAGAACGACAGAATTTAGACACTGTCAATGAAGTTGACAGAAAAAAACAACAACACCACATTCATGAGGAATATGAATCAGAAAGGACAAGAAGAAACAAAACCTACAGTGTGAAAGAGGCAGCAGTAAGCACTGAGGTGAACGTGCTCACAAGAACCTGCTGAAAGGAACAGCAACGGTGATGGCTGAATCCAAGGAACACCAGCTGACCCTTGCTGAGGTGCTGGACACAGACTTCCTGCAATGCACGCAGTGCCACCGCCAGTTTACCACCCCCACCCTCCTGCCCTGCCTGCACGCCTTCTGTGATGCCTGCATTGAGGCCCTGCCCCACACCGACCTCACCAACGGCAACAACAACAGGATGGTGCAGCTCACCTGCCCCCTGTGTCGCTCCTCGGTCTCCACGCCCACCCCACGCTCCCCAGACCCCTTCCTCCACTCCCTCTGCCAGCTGTGGAGCGCCAAGCAGAACACCGCCCGCGCCTGCAGTTACTGCACGTTTGACGGGAACAGTGAACCTGCCGAGTCCATGTGCCTTGACTGTGTGGATGACCTGTGTGACTCGTGTGCAAAAGCTCATCGTAAAACGCGTGTGACCCGTGATCATGTCATTGCCCCCTATGAGCAGATCCGGAACGGACTCTACGACCACGATATCCGAGAGAGACACGCTCTGCAGTGCCAGAAGCACAGCTCCGAGGTGGTTGACCTGTGCTGCGACTGTGTGCAGCTGACCTGCAAAGCCTGCCAGACTGACGGCCACAGAGGGCACGCTTTGGAAGCCATGGAGACGGCCCTGACCCGACTGCAGCCCGAGGCCCGCAGCTTTGTGCAGGGGCTGAAGAAGAGGGGGCCTGCACTGACCGAGTACCAGCAGTTCCTGCACAGCCACCTGCTCCAGCTGCAGGAGAAGAAATCCCAGCTGACGGACAGTGTCCGGGACCAGGCTGAGGCCATCCACAGGCTGGTGGACCAGCACAGGGATTCAGCACTACAGGAGCTGGAGGAGGCCTTCCAGAAAGAGTCCGGGGAGATCCTGTCCCGCATCAAAGACCTGGACATCGCCAAGCAGTCACTGCACAGCAACGCCCGCTTTCTGACCCACCTGCTTGCTCTGGGTTCTCCAGGCGAGGTGTTGCACCTGCACGCTGTGGTGATGGCGCGCCTCAAGCAGCTCATCCACATGCAGACTAACACCCTCACCCAGCGTCTGGCTGCCACCTTCCAGCCAGGCCCCGCCAACCCGCAGAACATGCACATCATGTACGGAAAACTGGACATGAAGAGAGTGCCGATTGACCAGGAGGACAGTGTCCCCAAAGTGCAGCTGTCTATCTCCACACTGCTCCCAGAGCCCCTGGACCCCCCCTCCTTGATCTGCTCTGTGCAGGTGAAGCAAGACACAGAGAGCAAGGAAGTGTGGCCATCAGGCCTCCACGTACGCAAAGAGAAAATGGCGGTGGTGGATCGCGACAACAAAAAGGTGAAGATCTTTGACTGCACCTCCACACCCCCCACCCTCAAGTTCCAGTTCTCTGGGAAAGCGGAACATCAGCTGGTCAACCCTTTTGATGCAGTGCTGCTGGAGAATGGAGTGGTGGTGGTGACTGACCACGGAGCAGAGAAGGTCAAGGTGTATGACGTCACTGGACGCTGGATCGGGGACTTGGAAGGCGAGTTCCGCCATCCTCGAGGCCTGGCAGTGACCAGCCAGGGTCAGCTGGCGGTGGTGGATGGATTACTTCTCCGCCTGACGGTGCACGATCCTGACAGCGGGAAGCTGCTCTACACCATCCCTGACAAGGACTCCACAGACACCAACCGCTTGGTGGACCCTTTCTACGTGGCAGTCACAGAACAGGACCATTTTGTGGTCACCGATCATGCTGCCCCCAACATCAAGGTCTTCAGCAAGGACGGCACCAACCTGACCACGTATGGAACTTATGGGACCAGTGCCTGTGAGGTGCTCAAGCCTTATGGAGTCTGCACTGACAGGTAAGGAGAACACTCTTAGTCTTACATTATGCTGTTGCTGTGGCACATTCCCCAGATTAACACCCTGGAGGTCATTAAGAATATTGCACTATGTCCTATTCATCTCACCTGGGAATCACTGTGAGACCATAAGTGCACACTGAATAAAAGGTTTGCATGTATCCATCAAACCATATATGCAGCCATACTTTAACTTCAGAGTATTTTTATAATTAGATCTATTTATCTATTGTCTTATCTGACCCATCAGCACCTGCATCACAGGTAAACGTGTAGGAGAAAGATGAGGGATGAACAAAGGCAGAAGAGTCGGCAAGAGTCGGAAGAAATGGCAAGGCTGGGAATAGAACCCAGAACCTCATGATCAACTCTCCTGCCACCTTCTTTCTTAGTAACAGACAATCTATTTGGGATCTGTTTTGCACGACCATCCTGGCCATGTAGTTCAGGAACTGTGTCTGTCACCCCTTTTAGTGAGTGTAACATGATCTGAATGATCTGCAGATGGGACCGATGATGTCCAGATGCAAAGCACAGGAGCAGTGCTCAACATTGGGACACCACAGAAGATACAGCAGCAAAAATGGAGATATATACATAAATAAATTGTTGCTGTAGCTGATGTTGTTGCTCTAATGTCACTGCAGACAAAAGAAGCTCATCCTCCTCAGAGCCAGTGACTCCACTCACTCACTCCTCCTCCCCTGTGTTGTTGGACAGGTATGGACAACTCCTGATCGCCGACAGCGATAATCACCGTGTGCACCTCCTGCTTCCAGACGGCACCTTCTCCCGCTTTCTGCTGACCCATCAGCACAAAGTGTCGCATCCCATCAGCGTCGCCATCAACACTGACGGACATCTCGTGGTTGGGGAGGCCTTCGGCAGCATCAAGATTTTCAAATATCTTTGATTCCTTCCACAATTACAGGAAAAGATGTTCAAAGTCTTTCTCTCCAAAAAAGAAAAACAAATTGCTGGATCTCTTAGTGGTTTTGATCCTCTGAACTGTGGGTAGTACAATACTATGAAGAGTGGTTTGGCCACAAGTTACATTATGTCTGTGATACTGACTATTCAGTGCTTTTGGCACTTGGTTTTCTTTTATCAAGTTCATGGGGAATGTATGTGCATGTTGCTGAATGATTAGTAAGGATTCATAAATAAGTTACTTCAAGTACAAAGCAAAAGAGGTAGAACACTAACTACAATGATGACAAGAGTTGGTACAAGTATATCTTGGTGAATCCCAGCCAAACATAGGCCTAGCATAAGTTGACTCAGGAATCCAGTCTGATTTCTTTACTGATCAATCTCCAAAATGGTTTGCATAAACTGTTCCAAAAGGTAGACATAACTTCTATTTTTAAGAGAGTTCTTTGATATGCATCATTCTATCAGATCAAAAGACAGGCATCAATGAAATGCCAGGTGCATCAACAGGAAGAAAATGGGAAAGACTGCTACTTGTTGCAATGTTGAAATGGGGGAGACATATATACTGTCATGAAAAACAAAATCAGCACAAATGTTCTACACATTGGTAAACAGAGGATAGTTAGCATTTTTCAAAGCAGCATCCTGTGCACTATCATTGACTTTCACAGATAGAACTTCAATTTTTTTAAAAAGCATCCTGTGCACTATCATTGACTTTCACAGATAGAATTTCAATTTTTCAAAGCATCCTGTGCACTATCACTGACTTTCACAGATAGAATTTCAATCTTTATCAGTTCTGAGTTGTTTAAACATCAAACAGATTATATACATATAATTACAATTTTCCAAAGAAATGTCAAGTGTACTATGATAAACATATGCAGAGAGATTTTCAGTCATTAGTTGCAGCTGAGTAGATAGTTGTCATACTCAATCGATATGTTGTGAGATTACAAAGATACTTGGACTACAGGATATTATGTCTCAAAACTTTTTATGTAAACTTTACTATTAGCAATACATAAACACCATGAACATGGCACATACTTAAACAACATATTGGCATGCTATGTCCAGCTGAACTTTTAAGCTCTGTTCATCTAAGTTAACCTGTGATAAAAAATCAAGATCTATTTCCAAACCACTTTTTTATTTTTGCCCCCATCTCAAAAACAGTTTTTTACTTTGACTGCCATAAACTGAAAATATGCTGTCCATAAATGGCACTCTAATTAAGGGCTCATCACCAGTATACTCGAGGAAGTAGTGATAGACGTTGTGCTTTAAGATACTAACTTTTG
Source organism: Stramonita haemastoma (assembly GCA_030674155.1). Lineage (NCBI taxonomy): Eukaryota > Metazoa > Mollusca > Gastropoda > Neogastropoda > Muricidae > Stramonita > Stramonita haemastoma. Next base: position 31,634,317 of record CM060316.1, read on the forward strand.
TGCTTCAAGATACTAAGTTTTGTACTTTAAGATCTCAAACTATAGAGGTTTCGCTTAGTAAGTTTTTATGCAGCAGGGTTCTGTTTTGTAAACATCTACTCTGCCATGCTTTTATAAACTGGTCATATCATTACTCCCAGTTCAACTTGAACTCCATTTTTGATATCTGTGATAAATTTGCAACTGTCTTGAGTTTTTTACCACAAAATAATAATAATAACATATGGGATTTATATAGCACTGAATCTTGTAGAGTACACAAATATCTCATTACTATTATTGTTGTCACTTTTACAAAAGCTGTTTCTTTTTGCTGATGGTTATCCACTAATGTCACCTTGAAAGAAATTTTGAACAATTTTCTTGTTGATTATTTTTTGTTCCTTTTAAGATACCCTTTTGCCTAAAACAATGAAATAAAACCGAGTGAAAAGTAAGTTCACTGTGTGATTACTATACAGATTTTTGATCACATACAAAGACTACTGAATATCCACTCCACACATATAACAATATATACCTGGTGAACAAACAAACAAACAATTCTACATGCTGTAAATCTTTATTTGCCTGTAAACCAATTTAAAATGCTGGTAGTTGCTGTCTTCAAAACATGTCTCCACACGGTGCACAAATCCAGCATAACTCAGTCAAGGGTCCAGAGCCCAGTGCTAAAATTAGGCCCTTCCTTTTACCATGTCCAAGTTCTGTCAGTTCCTGTAATAATTAGCACCAGCTGGGATGGAATGGATAGCAGCTGCGAGTAGCTGAAAGGGAGGAAACTGACAGCTGTCTCCAAGCTGGGACCTTTCCTTTAGACCAGCATTAACCATCAGATCCAGCCACTAAAGCAGGAACCATCAGCACTAGACCAATCCAATTCAATCATGTTGTTTATAGACCAACACCACAACAGGTAAGAAGGTGTGGAGGGCAGACTGGTTTGTCTTAAAACTGCTTTCAATGGCAGTCTCCACATAGTCTGACCCACTCTCTTCTCCAGAGGCAGGCAATGACTAGCTTTCAACTATACCCTCGTACATCTGAGGGATAAGAAAAAGAGAGACAGACAGACAGACAGAGACAGAGACAGACAGAGAGACAGAGAGAGAGAGAGAGTGTGTGTGTGCGTGTGTGTGTGCGTGCATGCGTGCGTGCGTGCATGCGTGTGTGCGTGTGTGTGTGTGTCTCTCTCTCTCGCTCTCTCTCTCTCCTCTCTCTCTCTCTCTCACACACACCACACACACCCTCACGCCCCCACCCCCACACACACACCCCCCCCCCCCCCCCCCCCCCCCCCCACACACACACACACAAAACAAAAAAACAAAAATTACCCCAGCCACGCCTCACCTGCAGAGAGAGACAGCAGGTGGAAGTCATCAGCAGGGGAGTTGAGGGTGTTCCTCCTCATGGGCTGTGCTCCTCGCAGTTCCTCATCCAGCTGGGCCATCAGCAGTGCCTCCTCCTCCTCCTCCTCACCCTGCTGCCTGTGCTCCATGAAGGGGCCAAAGTCACCCTCACCCCCTCCTGCACACAAACCCAGTCATCACTCAAATGACAATGACACTGACAGCCATGCCAGCAGCATCCACTCTGTGAGGGGGGGGGGGGGGGGGGGGGGGGTGATATATGTGTGTGTGTGTGTGTGTGTGTGTGTGTGTGTGTGTGTGTGTGTGTGTGTGTGTGAATGAGTGGGTTGGTGGTGTGGTGTGGTGTGGTGTGGTGTGGTGTGGTTGGTGTGTGTGTTCTTCAGTTTAACATCTATTCACATTAAGTGATTTTAGACAACAAAAAAAACAAAACAAAAAAACGTGAACAAGAAAAATTGAACAATAGCTGAAACGAATGCCAGATAACAAAGTTAAAATATAAAACTAACTTAAACAAACTATAAATACTGAATTATCGGACTTCTTATTAGCGCTAACACAATGTCCAACAACCGTGATGGTTCAGACAACAATTGGTCCAGTGATAGATTGGGCACAACAGGTAAAAGTGGTTTTAGATATCCACAAAGAAGAATATGACTATTCGTTATCTCATCTCCACAAATACAGTTTACATCCTTTGAGTATTTCGTGTGGTGTGTGTGGTGTGTGTGTGTGTGTGTGTGTGTGGGTGTGGGTGTGGGTGTGGGTGTGGGTGTGTGTGTAAGTGTGTTTGTGTGTGTGTAAGTGTGTGTGCGTGCATGCCACACACACACACACACACACACACACACAGAGAATACATATTCAGATTTTATCAACCAAATTCTTTGGAAAAGCTCCACAGGTCTAATGGAAAAAGTTGCAACATTTACGTAAGAACTCCCACGATACAAGATTACTGGCGACTATGGTCTGCATGCATGCATGCTTGTGAGAGTGAATTTGTAGTATCATAAACACAGTCACAGAATGATATTGAAATGTACAGACAGTGTACAAACTCAACAACTGTCCTACAACAAAGCACCAAAACATTTGCTAAAATGAATGTATAAGCACTTTGAGTTGTTTGCATTATAAGCTTTAGTGTTGTATAAATTCTGTATATTATTATTATTACTATTATTATTAATATCATTATTATTATTATCATTATTATTAATGTACCTTCTGGTTTGACTTTCTGTTCTCCTCGGCTTTTGCCCATGGTGTGGTCTTTTTCCTGTTGGGTGTCTTCGCTATGCAGTAACAGCCTGAATCATACATGGAGTCTACTATCAAAAACAGTGGTAAGACAACATTAAAAAAAGCAGAAGTTAGACAACATTAGGTGTTTATCTTATGACTGCATGAGTATCAGCAATATCTTCAGTCACAGATGGAGTCCACTATCAAAAATAGAGGTTAGAAAACATTAAGTATTAAAATCAGAGGTTAGACAACATTAAATATCAAAATTAGAGGTTAGACAACATTAAGTATTAAAAACAGAGGTTAAACCACATCAAGTATTTTTTTAAAATACAGACACTTGAAAACATCAAGTATCAAAAACAGAGGTTAGACAACATTAAGTATCAAAAACAGAGGTTAGACATTAAGTAAAAAAACAAAACAAGAAACAAGAGGTTGGATAAACAACATTCAGTGTCTATGTTATGACTGCATGGGTATTGGCAATAGCCTCATAAATCTTGTCTTAGCTATTTTCTTAGCTTACATACAGCCACACCCACCCTGACCCCCAGTCTTTAATCCACTCCCAAACATACATCCATCCAACCACCTACCTACCCCCCCCCCCCCCCCCCCCCCCCCCCCCCCCCCCCCCCCCCCCTCCTCAACCAACTCCACGCTAAAGCTGAAATAAAAACTGATTTTTAATTGTTTAAATTGTTTCATGTGTAGATAGATTTGTATTTAGTTTTTACTTAGTTTAGTCTGAAGAAAGTTTAAAATGAACTGAAAATAAGTTCTGCCAAATACTTGGGTGTTGTGTTTTTACTTGTTTGCTCCTGTAATGGTTTCAAACCGTTTTTACTTGTTTGCTCCTGTAACAGTTTCAAACCGCTTAAATCATATAGGGCAGAGTCAGCTATCAGAGGAAGGTGACACATCATTACATATCTACTTATTTGCATGGGCATTTCCGCAAACTTTCTAAATAAGCCATTTGACAGAACAGCTTTCTGAGTTTTTCTTATGATTATTTCCTCATTCCAACACCTATACTTTTTCAACAGCTTGGCACAAGATGAATTTATGTTTCTATTTTGATTGATGCAATAACACATTTCCTGCAATGAATGCTCTGTCAAATATAATAATTTTGCAATATGAAAATAGCATCATTCTGCTGATGACAGCACACACAAGACACTGCTGATAAAATACTTTAAGAAGTACAGTAAAAAATTTAAATTAAAAAAAAAAAAAAGTTGAACTGCTCAAGAAAATACAGCTGTAATACGTTTTCTGATTAAAACTAGTGAAGCCTATGTGAAAGTTACAAATACAGAAACACAACTGAAGTATAAGTATATGACAGTAGTATGATAATCAATTACAACACTGTCGTACAGACTGGTATTATGGAACAAGTAGAATAAATCATAGTTATGTGAAACCTGTTACCACTGCATTAAAAGACAATGTCATAACAGCCAATAATGAACACCTGACGACAATTAACTTGCAAGTAATAATTCTTACTAGCATTACTTCATCACATTCACAGTGTCCCAAATGTACTAACATACTTTAATACAACACAAAACAACAGAGAATTAAAAAAAAAAACACGCTAGTCTTGTCTCCACCAAAGACCAATTTAGTGCCTACAAAAATTAAGGAGGGGAAACAACCTAACTATGACAAAACAAA
>CM060316.1:31638735-31673735 GCA_030674155.1 Stramonita haemastoma
GCCGTGTTTACTGTACGTTTGGTATGTGTACAGTATCATGCATTGCTCTGTAGTTATTACAATGGCTGATTGATTTTGTTGTTGTTGTTTATTTCAGGCACACTTCGTGTCCTGATGGCAATAAATACGTGGTCAAGCTGTCCTGCTGGGAACCAGGTCAGTTCGGAATCTCTGTCTCGGAATCTCTGTGTATGTGTGTGTGTGTGTGTGTGTGTGTGTGTGTGTGTGTGTGTGTGTGTCTGTCTGTCTGTCTGTCTGTCTGTCTGTCTGTCTGTCTGTCTGTCTGTCTGTGTTTCTGTCTATCTGTCTGTCTGTCTGTGTCTCTCTCGCAAGAGAACAAGAGTGTTTGTTCACATAACCCTCGAAATAAAGCAGTCTAATATTCTTTTTAAAAAAGTACACACATTCACACTCACACACACGTGTGCGCGCGCGCGCACACACACACACACACACACACATATATATATATATATTTATTTATTTTTATTTTTATATATATATATATATATATATATATATATATATATATATATATATATATATATATATACTTGAGAAAATATAGTGGAGATAAACAAGTGCGGGTAACCAGTTACAACTTCATTGTCATCATAGAATTCATGTTATTCAAAGATTTAAAAAATATATATGTGTGTGTGTATGTGTGTGTGTATATATATGTGTGTGTGTGTGTATGTGTGTGTGTATATATATATGTGTGTGTGTGTGTGTGTGTGTGTGTGTGTGTGTGTGTGTGTGTGTGTGTGTGTGTGTGTGTGTGTGTGTGTGTGTGTGTGACAGAGAGAGAGTGTGTCCATTAAACAACTCCAAACCCTACTCCACATTAATTTTTCATTCTCCCCCCCCCAACCCCCAACCCCCCTCCTCAGTGTGCGGCATACGGCCAGCCAACTACGACAGCCCTCTGAGGGTGGTGGGGGGAGAGGAGGTGAAGCCGGGCACGTGGCCCTGGCTGGTGTCCATGCACGGGGGCTCTGACCGCTCCTTCTTCTGCGGGGCATCCCTCATCAGCCCCGACTGGGTCCTCACGGCAGGCCACTGTGTGGGAGGAGGGTAGGTCACCGGGATAGGGGGGGGGGGGGTAGAGAGCTTGGGACTCTTTTGGAGCACGGGTGCGCACGTGTGTGTGCGTGAAGGGGAGAGAAGCGGTGTCATTGTGTGTGATGCTTTTGTCGATGCTGACGGCAAGTATAATTTTGTATTTTGTACCACTTTATGTCACAGCAGATTTCTCTGCGTGAAATTCGGGCTGCTGTCCCCGGGGAGAGCGCGTCGCCACAAGTGCAGCGCCTACCCTTTTTTTTTCTTTTTCCTGTGTGCAAGTGTATTTGTTTTCCTATCGGAGTGGCTTTTTTTCTACAGAATTTTGCCAGGGACAACCCCCTTGTTGCCGTGGGTTCTTTTACGTGCGTTAAATAGGGATGTGTAACACACGGAACCTCGGTTTATCGTCTCATCCGAAAGACTAGCGCCCAGACCACCACTCAGGGTCTAATGGATGGGGGAAAAGTTTCCGGCCCAAACGGGATACGAACCACCGCACACTCCGACCCGATCTTTTTGCTTTCTAGGCAAGGCGCGTTACCACCTAGACCACCGATCCATAAATACTAGTATAAGCAGGTACTTCCGTGGGGGATACGGGGGGTAGGGGGGGGGGGGGGGGGGGGCTTGTCAGCATAAACAGCATCATCCCCACCTTCTGGAAATTCTGTGCTAGGACTTCCCTCTTTTCTATCCCTCTCTTTGTTTCCACCTTGTTCCTTTTTTCCTGTCACCTCCGTCTTGGTCTAGATCTATATTTTGTCTCCTTGGTCCATTTTCTTGCCTTTCTTCCAAAGAAAGATAATATTTCTTTTCTGTGCCGAAGTCGGATGCGCTGGGCCTGACTTGACTTTCACTGGACCTGATTTAGCCTGTAAAAGGCAACGCATCGCATTTTCGCTGATTTGACAGGCAACAATAGTTGCTCTGTGTGTGTGTGTGTGTGTGTGTGTGTGTGTGTGTGTGTGTGTGTGTGTGTGTGTGTGTGTGTGTGTGTGTGTCTGTCTGTCTGTCTGTCTGTCTGTCTGTCTGCGAGGTCGGTCCGGACTGTGTCCTCACTGGTGGTCAGTATGTGGAAGAGGGGGAGGGAGGAAGGGGGTAGATCACTAGATTGCGATTGGTTCCTTGATTTGTTTGGGTTTATCATTGTTGTTTTTGCTGTTGATAGAGACAGTCAGACAGACAGACAGACGGACGGACAGACAGACAGACAGACAGAGACACAGAGATTCAGAGAGTTTCTTTTTTTCCATCATATCCTTTTATACCAGAATGCTACCAGGAGTCACGTATATCACTCAATATTTCATTGAAATAAATTCTAAACTGATTGATTGCCATATTGTGAACTGTGAAATAAATGCTGAACTGATTGCCTTATTGTGAACGGTGAAATAAATGCTGAACTGATTGCATTGTTATGAATGGTGAAATATAATAAATGCTAAACTGATTACCTTACTGTGAACGGTGAAATAAATGCTAAACTGATTGTGAATGGTGAAATAAACGCTAGACTGACTGCCTTAATGCGAATGGGGAAATAAAAGCTAAACGGATTGCCTTATTGTGAACGGTGAGAACAAAAAAAACATACACAAAATCTCGCCAGTGGGTAAACCACGAAGCTGTAGCCGAGGAACTGACCAAACGGGGATTTTCTCTTAATTTTTTTAAAATAATATTTTAGTCCCAGTGGAGCTGTCCGAACAAAAATCAGTCGCGTTCATACGCAAAATCTCGCCACTAAGTAAACCACAAAACTATACCCGAGAAAACGGACCAATACAAAAAACACAATCCTTTCTTTGTAGGGTTCAGAAAAAGGGGGGTTGTTGTTAACGATGATAGTAATCTTGTTACTTATGACTTTTAAGGATGTTTTTGGTGTTTTCCTTGCTGTAATTGGTGGTAATAGTTTGTGGGCATGGGGGGGGGATGCTTCTGAATTATGTTTTTTTTAACTCTACTTGAAAAATTAAAAAAATATATTTTTAAAAAATCCTTTCTTCTTTCGGACAGGACTCGCAACACCAGCTACTGGACGCTGGCAGCAGGGCACACACGCAGGCCCGCCTTCTCGCCCTACCGGCAGTTCCGCAAGCCCAAGAGGCTGTTCCTGCACCCCGAGTTCAACCACCTGACGGTCAACAACGACATCGCGCTCATCCAGCTGGAGAAGCCCTTCGTCCTCAGCGACTACCTGAGGCCTGTCTGTCTGCCCCAGCCTGGCCAGCTTGCAGACATCGGCACCAGGTGCTATGTGGCCGGCTGGGGAAAAACTGACCCTGACGGTGAGTGGGAGAAGGGAGTGTATAGATTTTAAAAAAATTTTCATTTTATTTGATTTTTTTTTTTTAGGGAGTGTATAGTTATTATCAGCTTGTGTGAAAGGTACAGATAGAAATGAGGTTCGGAAAAATGAAGTCCAACACGTTTTGAGGAGTGATAATAATATTGTTATTGACAATGACTGTTGTTGTTGTTGTTGTTGTTGTTGTTGTTGTTGTTGTTGTTGTTGTTGTTGTGTTGTTGTTATTATTATTATTATTATTATTATTATTATTATTATTATCATCATCATCATCATCATCATCTTCATCATCATCATCATCATCATCACCACTGAAATCATTGTGTAGATATCTAAACCAGGCGCTGCCTTCAAACCTCGGCATAATCTCTATGTGTGTGTGTGTGTGTGTGTGTGCGTGCGTGCGTGCGTGCGTGCGTGCGTGCGTGCGTGCGTGCGTGCGTGCGGCGCGTGTGTGTGTGTGTGTGTGTGTGTGTGTGTGTGTGGTGTGTGTGTGTGTGTGTGTGTGTGTGTGTGTGTGTGTGTGTGTGTGTGTGTGTGCAGCCTTCACGTACCAGTCAGCAGTGCGGGAGGTGAACCTGGACGTGGTGACGTGGGAGTCGTGCATGGCGGCTGTGCAGAGGACGGACATCCACGTGCCCTACAAACTGACCCACAACATGTTCTGTGCAGGGGGGGCCGCCGGCCATGATGCCTGCCAGGTCCGTGGGGCTGTAGATACTTAGTCAAAATTTTTTCAAAAATTCAAAATTTTATTCCAAGAAAAAAAACCAAGGGGTACATGAAATTTGACAAAACCAATGCTTGCAGATATGGGCGTGTGAAAAATACTCCAAAACAAAAATCCTAACACAATGGATGGCACAAAAATGAAAAAGAAAGTCACAGCTGTGGGTTCTTTATTCCTTAAACACACACATATACACATTCACGTACACACGCATGCACGCACGCATGCACGCAAGCACGCATGCACACATGCATGCAGGCAAGGGCTCATGAATACACATACACGCGTGCACATACGCGTGCGCGCATGCGAAGAACATCTTGCACATGGGTGGGAACGGTTGGATGTTCTTGGGAGAAGGTTGTTGGAGGGATGTTGTGGTGGTCACCACCCCGGGTGGGCGTCTCACCCAGTCTGACTCCACGACTGAGCTATTACTGTCGTTAGTAGGGGACATAGTAGGTGGTGTCCTGGGTATGTTAGTTCAGAGCAGGCATCCTTGAATACCACCAAAGTGACTCCGCAGCAGAGTAGGGCCCCTCTGGCTGGTTTTCTCATGGTGCTCTGACAATGATGGGCTTCATGTGGACTTCTGACTATGAGGCTGTGACATAGTAAATCTGGGTATGGCTGGGGTGGAGAGGTTGAAATGAGCGCCTTGGGAACAACAGGACAGGAATGCTAAAGAAGATGAGGCAGCGACAACAGCAAAACAAAACAAATGAACATATTATAACCACATGAATATTTCAATCATTCATTAAAGAATAGTGGAGTCATAAAATCTTGCATGTCAGTTGCTTTATACAAAAATTACTTGAATCGAGTGTCTCTGAAAAATTATACACAGGGAAATGAACATTTCAAGGAGATTGAATTAAAAAGACAGAAGTGGAAGAAAGAAGAAATGTGTATGTGTGCGTGCGTGCGTGCGTCCGTCCGAGCGTGCGTATGTGCGTGTGTGTGTGTGTGTGTGTGTGTGTGTGTGTGTGTGTGTGTGTGTGTGTGTGTGTGTGTGTGTGTGTGTAATACGTGTGCACACATGAGTAGCCTATAAACAGATATGGATGTGTTTGTTTTTCCTACTGACAAAGAACACAAGCGGAGGAAGGAAGGAAGGGGGACGTACACTAACTCCACTGTGTGTTGCTGTGTGCAGGGAGACAGCGGAGGCCCGTTCATGTGCCGCAAGCCCAACACCACGGACGAGTGGTACCAGGCGGGCATCGTGTCCTGGGGCATCAAGTGCGCCATCCCCAACGCCCCGGGCATCTACACCAAGCTGCCCCTGTACATCAACTGGATCCACCAGACCATGCAAAACAACACCAGCTCGTGACTCCCTCGTCCCCCCGCAGTGCCCATGCTGCTGCTGTTGATGCTGCCACTGCTGTGCTTGTGATCATAGTCACCTGGGTGGTGGCGGCAGCGTCCATCTCTTCCTTCCTTCCTTCCTTTCTTTGAGTCAGGACAGAAAGTGCTCCATACCAACTCTCAGCCATATACACTGACCTAGACTGATGTGGAGATGGTATTGACCTATCAGGACAGAAGATTCTTCATACTAGCCACACACACACACACACACACACACACACACACACACACACACACACACACACACACACACACACACACACACACACACACACACACACACTGACCTAGACTGATGTGGAGGTGGTGTTGGCCTATCAGGACAGAAGATTCTTCACACTAGCCACACACACTGACCTAGAACGATGTGGAGGTGGTGTTGATTTATCATCAGGACAGAAAACACTCCACACTACCACACACACTGACCTAGACACGTGGTGGACACTGTGTCGGTGTATAAATTCATAAATCTCCATTCTCATGTCCGTTCTCTCCAGCCTCCTCATGACCAGCGTGTCCCAGGTCTTGGTTTGTCAGGATGAGTTCACAGCTGATGGCACGGGTACAGATTCAAGGACGTTTACTGTGATCTTTTAGTGTGTGTGTGTGTGTGTGTGTGTGTGTGTGTGTGTGTGTGTGTGTGTGTGTGTGTGTGTGTGTGTGTGTGTGTGTGTGTGTGTGTATCTACCTTGTGGCTGGTATTTGACTGGGAAGGAAGCGACAGTACAGTGTACTGCTGTTTCAACTGACAAGATATCGACCAATTGCATATAGACGCAGGCAGTAATTCATCGTGAATGCATTGAAAATAGACATTTATATATACAGTCTGACTGAAAATGGACAAAAATGTGACATGTTTCAGTGTGTTTCGGCATGAGTTTGAGGTGACACGGTCTTCTTTTACATGTGGGTTTTTTTTCAACTTTTGAGACCCTCTGTGGTGTCTTTTATCGTGATATGAACATCCTCACCAAGTGATCATTGAGAAGGCTGGCTGTCTCTCCTGGCTGAAGACTGGTGAAGTGAAGCACTAACAAACTCTGCCACAGTGAAGCTCACAGTCAGTTACAGACTTTCTCCAGATGCGAGTAGAGTATGAGCTTTGTGTGTGGGACCACACATGACTGAAGATAGATTTTTTGTGATAGGGTGGGACCCCACATCACTGAAGATACATTTCTTGTGATAGGGTGGGACCACACGTCACTGAAGATAGAATTTTTTGTGATACGGCTGCTTTACCACCAGTCTGGTCAGCCAGTGATGACTTCCTAAACTATAGCGATGCGACAAGCGGTGGACACTCTTTCTTTTTGAAGCCAAAGAGACCCAGTGACTGACGTAAAGCCAGTTTGCTAATGACTGAGTTTGCTGGGGTGTACACTGTGAATCACCGTCATTCAAAGCATTCTCAAGCCAAACATGATAAGAGTATATAATACTGCCATGGTGTTGTGCAGACTTTTTTGATAATTATTTGATTTATGTTTTGTATACTGCATTGTAAAAAAAAAAACTATTTATACCCTTGAATTCATCTATTACTATTCATTTCTTCTAATAATGTATATATACGACCAAATGACAGTGTCTGCGGCGACAGTGAAAATTGTTCAGTATTGAATGTATGTCGAATATTCATGTAAAATGTAGACTTTCTAAGATTGTTTCAGTTTGTCTACATTTGAAAAAGGGGGGGGGGTGCATCTTGTTTGCTGATAATTTCCTGTTGTTCATTGTACATATCTGCCATTAGGAGAAAGAATCGATCCATGGAAAAGTTAACACACGTGCAAAAAGATTTCATGATATGATCAGAGTCAGACATTCTTCTTTTCGTCCATGTGGCGCTTCCAAAAAGACATAAAAAGTTCTGCTGCAATGGTAAGCTAGTAGAGACATAATAACAAAGCATCCAATACTTTTCAAATTCATCAAATTCAAGTGATAAATACAGATTATCAGATTTAAATCGCAATCGCAACAATTTCTTTTTTACCTTTTCGGGTCTTGCACGGTGATATAGAGCCTGCATACAACATGTAGTGTGTTCTTAAGAAAAATGACAAGATATTGTTCATCACGTGAACCTGACACAGTCCATCCTCTCCCACGTCCACGGCGCATGCTGGGTATGGTAATTATAATAGTTCCATAACCCATCAAACAGTTAACATGAATCATTGGATTATTAACATGCATACTTGACGTTCTGCATACGTAGGCCTATGTATACGGGGAGGATTAAAGGACTGGCAGGTCTTTACTTTAAGTTGATCTGGGAAATCGTAAATATCCCCGCCCTTAATTCAACAGGTACTTAATGAGATTCCTACTCATGACTCCATGGATCCACAGGGAAGAAAGTCAAACATTGTGCACTTTGCCTAGGTAAATGTAAAAAGGTAAAGGTGTTCCATAACCTATGTGGTCGTAGGGGAGCGAGGCGTCAGAGACCTCAGCTTCTCTAGGGGCCAGCATATTGAGGGCGGCGCCCATCTCCTCTCCCTCGCTGCTTTACCTTCCCTGACCCTAAAGAGGACAGGTACCCATTTACAGCTGGGTGAACTAAGGGGAACTGTACTGAAACCAAGGCGCGCAAACGGTCACCCATCCAAATGGTAACCACGCTCAATGCTGCTTACCTTGACTTGGGGAAAGCAAGTGTTCGGACCACTTAGCTATCCCGCCCCCCACTTTGCCTGACTAACAAAAAAATGCATGCATAATCAGGAGAAAGGAAAGTGGGTGGTTCCATGGTCATTATAACAAGATTTGGGGACAGGATGCCTAGTGATTAGAGCCCTGCACTCGCGATCTGACAGCCTAACCACCAAGTCTACCACCAAGTCACCCAATGCGGAATGCAGCTGCCTTAATGACGGGCAAAAATGATCGCTTACGCAAAAACCTCACCATTGCTGAACTTTGGAGTTCCATTCGAGGAACGAAAAATAAATGTAAGAATGAATAGTAATGAGGCTTCATTACCACAAAACGTATTGTTACTATGACTTGAGCTTGACTTAGACCACATAATCAGATTTGATTTTGTTCACATCAATAACTTTTACAGTAAAGCTTTATAATGTGTTGTAGATGACACATCTGCTTAACATTCACGCTGACGCCAGCAAAAGACAGCATCAAAGAGCAGTTCTGCAGCTACTGTCACTTGGAGAGAATCCAGACCTGAGGGGGAAACAAAGAATCAGCCGAGGGCCAATCTGTCCATTCACCTGTACAACATGAACAGTTTCGGGGAGGAGGAGGAGGGGAGTGGGTACTGAATGTGAAAAAAGATAACGTCCTTATGGCTTGACCACTTTGCATCTTTGTATCTGAGCAAAGGCTGTAGTTTGTAGCTACTGTGCGTTAAGTCTGTCTGTCTGTCTGTCTGTCTGTCTGTCTGTCTGTCTGTCTGTCTGTCGTGTCTGTCTGTCTGTCTCTGTCTGTCTGTCTGCGTCTCTCTCTCTCTCTCTCTCTCTCTCTCTCTCTCTCTCTCTCTCTCTCTCTCTCTCTCTCTCTCTCTCTCTCTCTCTCTCTCTTCTCTGACTGTAACATTCATGATTGAATGAATATGTGTATATAATGATATCAATACTGAGATTTTGCAATTGTTGTAAAGTCTCTCACTGTCAATATAATCGAGTTGTTTTGGGTTGTTGTTTTTTACAGTTCCATATTAAATGATTATCAACTGAGTCACTGTTGTTTGGACCTTGTCCAGTTGTCATGAGTGTTATGTGGATTATGTGTAGGTTCCTTACTTATTAAAATTAATGCATGTTTTTGTACATTTAAAAAAAATTGTAACTTATCGTTCTGATACTTCATGATATTTGTAATTTGTTATACAGTTAGTTATATTCTCGGAATCATGTTCTGGATCATTTGTACTAATTATTGAATGATTTGTTTTTATTGGATGTTATTGTGTGTCAATAGTAGCTTGTTGTTTTCCTACCTTTCCAGTTCCAGAGAAGATGACAGTCAAGAAATGAACAAATTCAAACATCAATACATAAATGCATGCAAGTGCGTGTACGCGCACACACACACACACACACACACACACACCACACACACACACACACACACACACACACACAGCAACCAACACACAGGCACACACACACACAGGCACACACACAGGCACACACACACAGGCACACACACAGGCACACACACAGGCACACACACACACACACACACACACACACACACACACACACACACACACACACACACAGCACACACACAGGCACACACACAGGCACACACACAGGCACACACACACACACACACACACACACACACACACACACACACACACACACAACACAACACACACACACACACACACACACACACACACACCACACACACCGCCATCAAAGATCTGTATACTAGTGTATACCAACACACACTGATCCAATGATGTATGGTAAAAGTCGTTCATCTTGAAATGTTCATTAAAGTAAATAAAACGATGGTTCTACCATGATATGGATGAAGCAAATACTGCTTTGTATTGAATGACAATTGTATGCTTTCCTAACAGTTGTTAATATGTGTTTTATACCAGATGTTTTGGACACAAATCACTCTCATTGGGTCGTGGGGTTTTTTAGCATCAAGTTTTTATTATTATTCATCTAAAAATGTCATTATTTCTTTGTGTACTGTATATACTGGTTTTTATGTTTATTCTCTGTCTGTCTGTCTGTCTGTCTGTCTGTTCTGTCTGTCTGTCTGTCTTCTGTCTGTCTTCTGTCTGTCTCGTCTCTCTCTCTCTCTCTCTCTCTCTCTCTCTCTCTCTCTCTCTCTCTCTCACCACACACACACACACACACACACACACACACACACACACTCACACACTCACCCACTCACCCACTCACCCACTGACTCACTGACTCACTGACTCACATGATTATGAGGAAGAGAGAAAGAAAGAACGTGGAGACTAAAGTGAAAAACGTCAACCTGATACTTCAAGCCCCTCTGGCTCCTAAAGGTCAGGATAGGGGCAGGACGAATGTACACATTTGATTGCAACAAGCCAACAACATACATATGCAACATAATTATGGCATAAGACAAAATAATGAACAAATCAGTCACCACACTGACAGTGTTTCAAAGATGACTGAAAGATGCGCATTTTGGTAGCTGCAGTCAAGGGATGTTCTTTTTTATTTATTTATTATTTTATTTATTTATTTATTTATTTTGGTTGTTTTGTTCCTCGCCTAGATCTCTGAGGTTCACCAGTGGTGAGGATTTTGTGTGTATGCGACCGTTTTTGCCCACCATGAAGGAGGGGATATGGATAGTCTGGTGGTTAGAACATTTCATTCGTGATCTAACGGCCTGGGTTCGAGCACCACCGAGATGCCTGTTCAAGGGGATATTTCCCCTGGAGTTAACATCAGTGCTGATTTCACTTCCTGAAATTCTTTTAGATGAGACTATAAACTGAGGTCTCGTGTGCAAGCACACGCAAAAATCTTGTGCACATGTTTAACCTGTTACACTGATGACAAAATTTTACAAAACTGCAAGTACACAGGGACTGGGTGTATATTTTTTTTAAAGTATATGAGTGTTTTTTCATTGAACTCGAAATATTTTTTTAATCCGAATAATTTAAATAATCTCAAGTTTATTTTTATAAGGTTGTGTAAGTTGTGGTTTTTTTTTCTTCTTAATGAAGAGGTTTGTAATATGATGTAGACTAAAACTGATTAATTTGCAGAAGGCTGTGTAAGTTTTTTAAATAATTATTAATGATGTTTGTAAAAAAAAAAATCATTATGGTGTAGACTGAGGATAGTGACTGTACAGTGGATGTCTACCTCTTTGACTGATGAAGTGTATTCATAAACCCAGTGACTGTTTCATTGCTGTACATAATAATCATGATAATAATTATTCATCATGGGTTGGTACATATTTCCCCCCATCATCTCCTTTTTCTGTCGTCTGTACAATGCCTCGTTCGGCATACTGTTGGTTATTCTTAACCAGTACTAGATATGAGTGTGTGATGAACATATTGTTATAAAATAGCGTGAATGCATTTTTGATAAGTCGTTATGACCACCATCATCACCACCATTGTTATATTCGTCTTAATCAGCGATTCTCATGAAAATCACAGTCATCGTCATCATTATCATTATCATTACATCATCATCATCATCATCATCATCATCATCATCATCATCAAAAACAAAAAAAGTTATAACACTAGTGTTATCATCATTGACAATAACAACATTACTGTCATCAATGTCATCATAATCGTCGTGATCATCGTTGTCTTCGTCATCATCATAATTGTAGTTATTAGCATCAATATCATCATCATCATCATCATCATCATCATCATCATCATCACCACCACCACCACCACCACCACCACCGTCATTATCATCATCGTCGTCGTCGTCATCATCGTCGTCGTCATCGTCATCATCATCATCATCGTCATCATCTTCACGACATGCAAAAAAGGCGATCCAGACTGATGACGATTCTGGTCCTTCATAAGAAGACTTGTGTTGTTTTCTTTTCCTTTCTTTTTCCATTTTTTCCCTCCATTGGTTTCTGCATGCTACTCTCTAGATAATTATTATTATTATTATATCGTTTTGCATTCATCTTCTTCTGTATATAAATGCTCAAATCAGCTGATGGTTTCGCTGCCTGATTTGTCAGTGGTCTGTGTGTGTGTGTGTGTGTGTGTGTGTGTGTGTGTGTGTGTGTGTGTGTCAGTGCTGTGTGTGTGTGTGTGTGTGTGTGTGTGTGTGTGTGTGTGTGTGTGTGTGTGTGTGTGTGTGTGGTGTGTGCGTGCGTGCGTGCGTGCGTGTGTGCATGTGTGTGTGTTATCTTTATTTTTTTTCTTTTCTTTCGAGGATAATGGTGCGTGCGTGCGCTCGTGCGTGTGTCTGTGTGTGTGTCTGTGTGTATGTGTGTGTCTGTTGTGTGCGTGCGGGCGTGCGTGTGGGCGTGTGTAACAATGATAATGACAACTCGGGAGACAATAGCTATGCCTGCCGTGGCTCCATCTGTCTTGTTAGGAGCAGCATTTGGATTTGAGGACCAAATTCCTTCGCGACAATGTCAACCTTTCCCTTAGTCTTTAGGTGTATGCTAACAATGCTCACATCTCATTCTTCAAAACTATTTCAAGAATGAGCATAACATTGTATACCCATGCAATGCATGCTCACATGCATGCAGAACCACCCCCTCACACACACACACAAATACACACACACACACACACACACACACACACACACACACACACACACACACACACACACACACACCACACTATTCTTTTTTCCTGAAAATACAAGAAATTGGAACAGTCAAGAACACCATAATAAAAGAACATACTATTTATTCCGTTTTATTCTCCCACCAAGCGTACAAAATCATGAATGAACAGACAGAACAAGCTAGCTTTCTCTGTGACTTCTATCACTTACATTATGCTCCTAGATCAGACAGGGAGTATACCTCAACGTGAAGGAAATAGTTATTGAAGAATCCCAGCGCTGGGAGTATTGGAAAATCACGATTATGACATAGAAAGAGAGTCGATGTGGAGGGAGTGATGATAGGATTTTTTTTTTTTTTGGGGGGGGGGGGAGAGGGGTGTTGATGAAGAGAGTGGGTGGGGATTTTGTCTTTTTTCATTCCTTGGCTAGAGCTCCAAGGTTCACCAATGGTGAAATGTTACTTACGTTACGTGACCGTTTTTTTGCCCCACCATGAAGGTAACCACATTCCAACTTCAGGGATGTATGTTTGTGTTTCTTTAATTAACCAACTGAACGCTGATATGAACCATGGGATCTTTAACCTGCATGCTTGATCTTCTGCATACATGACGAGAATTAAGGCACTGGCAGGTCTGCGATTAAAGCTGACCTGGGAGATCATAAAAATCCTCACCCTTCATTCATAAGACTCCCCAAGATTCAAACTCACGACTTCATGGACCCATGGGATTGATGTCACAAGCTATGGCGCCATTGAATGGGGAATTGAGATGGCCGAGGATCAACGGGAATGAGATGGAGTCATGTGGAGTTATCTGTGTGTGTGAGTGTGTGTGTTTGTAAGTGTGTGTGTGTGTGTGTGTGTGTGTGTGTGTGTGTGTGTGTGTGTGTGTTGTGTGTGTGTGTGTGTGTGTGCGTCTTGTGGTGTGTGGTGTGTGTGTGTGTGTGGTGTGTGTTGTGTGTTTGTGTGTGTGTGTGTGTGTGTGTGTGTGTGTGTGTGTGTGTGTGTGTGTGTGTGTGTGTGTGTGTGTGTGTGTGTGTGTGTGTGTGGTGTGTTGTGTGTGTGGTGTGTGTGTGTGTGTGTGTGTGTGTGTGTGGTGTGGTGTGTGTGTGTGTGTGTGCATGCATGCGTGCGTTTCAACGCACTGTAAGATGCAAGCAGTTCAATAAAAGAGAATGATAAGAAATCAGGATAAAAAGAGCAAAGTTGGGGGGTGAGATCAACACAATGGGACTGAGGAGAAATAAAGACAAAGACAATGATGGATAGGAATGACAAAAAAGGAGGGCTTGAAAAATAGGCTTTAAGATGCAAAAGACTACCTAGTAGAGGCAGGAGTAGCAATCTTGAGAAAAGGCACATTGTCAGGGGAAATAAGGGAAAGGAATCAAAGATTATGGGAACAATTCAATGGACTTGACAGAAAAGGTGTGTATGATAAAGGAATGAGAAAGCCAGATAAAGTCAAAACAAAGTGCATGAAGTAAAAAATAAAAAATAAAAAAATTATAAAAAGTTTACATATAGACGTGATAACAGTCAAGAAGAAGTGGGTAAGACTTAAAGCTAAAAAAAAATGTGTGGTGCCAAAAAGATTTTTTTTGTTGTTGTTGTAGGTAAAAATCCGTACATGAAAAAACTGCTTTAACATTTTTCGTAAAAAAACAATTTTTTTAAAAGACTGCTTTGTTTCACACTTTTCAACAAAGATTACACTTTGACCACAGCAAAGTTATAAACAATCAGGATGATTTGTAGCACAAACGGTATTATATACTTAGTGACATGCCACTAGTATTACAGGTATTTGACAGCTTGTCAAAGAAGGCATTCAGAAAAATATCATCAATTGTGCCACTGCAATTTACAGTAGTATAAAGCATTCAACAATTGCAAAAAGCAGATTAGAATTGCCCACACATCTTACGCATAGAACTCTGTTATTTCTTACATGCACATTGTATAGAATGCTAAAATAAAGACACAGGCACTGGCTGAAAAGATTTGTTTAAAATGTTCTGTTCATATAAGGAAACAGGCACTTGCTTAAGGGAAATATTTCAAAATGATGAAATAAAGAAACAGGAATAGTTTAAGGGAATTGTTTAAAATCATAAAATAAAGACATAGGCACCTGCTTAAGGAATAGTTTAAAATGATAAAATAAACAGACAGGCACTAGTTTAAGGGAATAGTTTAAAATGATAAAATAACAACAGGCACTAGTTTAAGGGAAATGTTTTAAATGATAAAATAAAGAAACGGGCACTTGCTTAAGGGAATAATTTAAAATGAAAAATAAACAGACAGGCACTAGTTTAAGGGAATTGTTTTAAATGATAAAATAAAGAAACAGGCACTAGCTTAATAAGGAAAATGCTATAAAGAAGCAAGCACGAAGTATCACATCAATACACAGTGTACATAAAAATCAAAGTAATGAGTGTATATGTAATGCAAAACTCTACAGGATGATGGAATCATTCATTTCTCAAAGGTCAGAAATCAGACTTTGCTTGCCTCATCACAGAATCAGCTGTTTATTGTTTGTGGTGGTGGTGGGGGGGGGGGGGGATGGGGTTGGGGGGATAGTTTGAAGTTTAGAAAATAGATCTCACAAGAAAAAAAGTAAGCACACAAAAAAATACAGAGAGAAGGCACAGAAAGAAAAAGGAACCCAGAAGAAAGAGGGAAAGAAAGAATAAAGAGTGGGAAAGACAACAACAAAAAGTGAGACAAATAGACTGAATGTCAAATGACTTGATTGACAGAATTTAGTGTTGAATCAATGAATGAAAAAGAAAAAAAAAAAAAAGGAGATAGTTTGTTGTTTGTTTGCTTGTTGTTTTTTGGTGGACATACACACACACACATCAACAACAATAAAGCATTCTTAAATCTTTATAACTTGTGTGAAATGCATGTGACTGTAAAGAAGAAGAAAAAAGACTAAAAGATTCAACTATCTGGGGGTTGGGGGGGGGGGTTCTCAAGAGGAGGGTGGGTTACTTGTCGTTGGGGTTTGCTTTTCCGTGACAATAATTTTTTATTCCCGATATTTGAATCTGTCCTTTGAAATATAAGTTCTCAACAATGCATGCACAAGTGCAAGCACTGACACAGTTTCAAAAAGAAGAAATCACATATGAAAAGACATGAATCAGAATGAGATCACTTTTGCTTTCAATTTCCATAGTTGTATCAAAGAAGTCGACAGGACACTGTGGCTTTGAGTAATCTGAATCTGCCAATTTCAATACCATAAAAAAGCCATTGTTCTGCAAAGTCTTGTCATTATTCTCATTTGTTATGTCATAAAAATGGGTATGTTATAAAAACTAATTGAACCAAGGATGCAATAAAGCTTGATTACTGGTCCAATCCATTAATTAAGAAATCATATTTGCTGTGTGTGGACTGTCAACCAGCAATGCAGACAACAACAACAACAACAACAACAAGAAAAACAAGGACAAAAATAATCATAGATGAAGAAGATTACCCCCCTTGTTGTTAAATCACCACGGCAGAATGTCATGGAAATAAGCGAATCACATGAAAGAGATCAGGATAATATAATGACACAGTGTAAAGGCAAAGCAACCATGTGAAGTTATGATAGAAAGGAGAACAACCAAGCCAGATAAACTCAATATCCTGTTTCCTTCACACTGATAGAAAAAGAAATGGTATCAAGCTTTTGAAAATGTAACATATATGATTGTGAGTGCAAACCTATAAATGATGTAGGATGTATATGCAGCTCTAGATCATGCAGATTTGCTAGAGATCTGTGCCTAGTTTGTTTTGCTGTCGTTCATGCCTGATCACGCACACACACACACACACACACACACACACACACACACACACACACACACACACACACACACACACACACACATACCTTAATATATTTCAGAGAACCTCTATCCCATCATCACACAATATCCAACTCCAACTTTGACCAAAAAATCCAACATAATATATGCAATATGTACAACAGTATTTCAACATCAACAAGAAAAATTTTTGTTTGTCATGAAAAATTGTGCAACATCTAGTTAGTGAGGACAGGATATCTTCTATAGAGTTAACATGTGTCTTTCAACAATTGCACACTACCTAATAATTAAAACTAGCAGAATTCAGATCAACATTGAGCATTCACAGCACAAGCTTTGGTTCAAAATCAGACACAAAAAAAAACTTCTGCATAATGGAGCAGACATACTAAAACAGAGCAACAAAATATGGTGATATGTTCATGCCAATCTTCCACATATCACATATACTTTACATAAAAGCTGCCAAGTCTGCGAAAACAGCATTATTTTTGTACAGCAGAATATAGACAGCATGCTAGAAACTCATTTAGATTGGGGGGGAGGGGGGGTGACAAAATGAAAAAAAAAAGTAATTACAAGGCCAGTTTGAGCACATTATTGAGAATATGTTTTTTCTGCCCATTATTACACTACACAATTAAATGGCAGTGTGCTCCGTTTGCGAAATAATGAATTTTAAAAAATGTTTTGATAGGTAAAGAAAATAGTAATATCAATAACAGTAATACAACCAACAATTGTAAAAAAAAATAATAATAAAATAAAAATAAAAAAGAGACCAGAATACTCTTCACTATACATATTCTCAGACAAGGCAAACATCCTGAAGGATTACATAGCTTAATAAATACATTTAGATCACAGAAGGAGGAACTTTTCAGCAGTACACACGTGGCAGTCAAATATTATGCTAACTATTATCACAACAACAGAACATGTAAAGGCCTAATGCATGATTTTCTTTTTTCATCGAGTGATAAAAACCAAAAAATACATTAAACTACACCTAAGAAAATATATGAGTAATTAAAAACACTCTAAAGGCACTTCTTTTATAAGATAGCTGCAATGACCCCTACAACTTTTTATGGCCTGATTTTGCCATTTGTTCACACACAAAAACTTTCTCTGTTCAGCTGTCTATTCTTTTCCTTTAAGTTTGGTGGGCAGATTACCCCCCCCCCCCCTTTTTTTTTTTTGGGGGGGGGTGTTTTGTTTTGTTGGAGCTACTTTTGATACAAAACTGCAAGAGGTATATGCCCAAAATATCATTACTATCAAATCTTGAAGTATTCATGTACAGTGGGAATTATTTCTTTTTGAAACAAACGCAAATGATAAACTTAATGTAAACAAACACAAAAAAAACCATAAAATAAACTTTACATTTGTTGCTGTTGTTCAAAAGTATTAGTAGCACTGATGATCATTTTTTCTGGTCAATTCAGTTCACTTAAAAAACTACATTTAAAGGCACATTTCCTTAAAACTTTTGATAAAGGTAGAACAAGGTCGAAAAACAAGACAGAAGATACAAACACACATATATTCTCTCTCTCTCTCTCTCTCTCTCTCTCTCTCTCTCTCTCTCTCTCTCTCTCTCTCTCTAGTTTTATTGTTTAGTATCTTTTTATCTTGATGTTATCCCTGAAAAGGGCGGGGACTGGATGTAAAAAAGCACATGAGTGCTTATCTATTATCCTCGAATAAAAGAATTTGCCTTGCCTTGCCTTGCCTTCTCTCTCTCTCTCTCTCTCTCTCTCTCTCTCTCTCTCTCTCTCTCTCTCTCTCCTCTCTCTCTCTCTCATCTAATTCATCATTCATTCAATCAATCATCATATTCTCTCATCTTCTCTCTCTCTCTCTCTCTCTCTCTCTCTCTCTCTCTCTCTCTCTCTCTCCTCTCTCTCTCTCTCCTCTCTCTCTCAACAACAACAACAGAGGAAGAATCTGAACACAACCAAAACACAACCCTTCAAGCCACACACACACAGAGCTGCATCTCTCAGCCTCAGACAAGACGCTACAACCGCAACCTCTGGGACATGATTTTCATATTTCTCAGCTCTGTGGACAGCTGCTGGTACCCCACAGATGCAGGACACGGATCAGTTCATCGGCGGTGGCCTGGGGACCTTTGAACTCCTTCCAGAAAACCATGGCGGCATAGACGCGGTTGGGCAGCTGGTCCTTGCCGTGGTAGGTCTGCTCCAGCTCCACCATCTTCTCGTCAGGGAAGCGGAACTTCTTCATCAGGTAGCGCAGCTCGTTCTTGTTGATGGCCGTCTTCATCGCCTCAAACATCCTCGCCAGCAGAAATCTGTATCAGCATCACCAAAAACAAGACAGTCAATGAAATAAGAATACTGACGAGTGAGTTCTCAAAAAAAACAGACTGAAAAAAATATTGAGATGTTATTGACTTGGAGGGGGGGGGGGGGAGTGGGATAGGTGGTGGTTAGAGTGTTGCGTTGCATTCACAAACTTGCTGACCTGAGTTCAAATCATGTTCTGGGGGATTTTTTCCCCCTGAATTTAGCATTAGTGCCAACTCCACTCCCCCCAAAAGTCCTTTGGATGAGACTATAAATTGAGGCCACTGAGCAAACGCACTCAGAACATCTTGTGGACAAGTTAAAACTTGTTCCGCTTTTGGAAAGAGTAGACCATTGTGGGCAGGTGGGAACAGATGACAAAATTGATATTTCATTTTCTTTTGGGTTACTTTCTGTTATTTTGCTACAGAAAAACTGTGCTACTTATGAAGGTTTGGGTTGATTCTTTTCCCTCTTTCCTAAATTATTTTGGGCAGCCTGTGTGCACACTTTCTTCATGTCACTCCAGATCTCTTCTGGTGGAGACTTATTTTCATTCCATCTTTGAGAAGTACTTCAAAACAGTTGTTCATTTCAAATTCATAAGCACTTTTAACTTCAGTGTTACACACAGCTTGTCCAGATTACATTTTCAGGGTCCAGGTGTTGTTTCTATTTGACCACCTTTATTCTTATTTTGCCAATAAGTATGTAATAAATTCTGCCGGGGCATGAGTAACATAAGCCAATAACAGCAATGAATATTCAATGAAAGACACAGCACACAAATCCACCATAACTCAGTCAAGGGTCCAGTCCCAGTGCTCAAATCAGTGCACCCCTTCTTTTACAAACTGCAAGAGCGGTCAGTCCTGCTGTAACTAGCACCAGCTGGGCTGGATGAGATGGAATGGATAGCAGCTGAGAGCAGCTGAAGTGGGTGAAACTAAGAAAGCTCTTACGCAAACCACGACAGGACAGCCTATTTGGTCAGAACATGCGCTCGAAATTTGATGAGCCCTGGATTCAATTCCGGGTCAAGGGGACTTTTTCCCTGAGTTAACATCAGACTGACTTCACTCTCCAAAAGTCCTTCGGATGAGCTGCAAACTGAGTCCCGTGTGTAAGCATGCAGAACATCTTGCACACACGTTAACCTGTTCTGCTTCATAAGAGTACGCATGTGTACTGGTCGAACAGAAGACAAGATTTACAAAACTGCATACACACGGGGACTGGATGTAAAAAAAAAAAGCACATGAGTGCTTTTTCCATTTATCCTCGATATAAAAGAACAGATAAACTACACTAAAAAAAAACAAAAAAACCCACTAATATAAAATAAATATAAAATAAAAATAAATAGATAAATAAATAACTCTTCATCCCACACCTTCTCTCTCCACCGCGCGGCGGATGAATCTCCCGATGGGCTGCAGGACTCCGGACACACACACGTCCATGGGGGGCGAGCGCAGCGGGTTGTTGTGCAGTCGCAGGTCCTGCAGGCTCTTCAGCTGGTCAAACTCCAGGGGCAGTGCCGGCAGCAAGTTGTCGTTCAGGTGTAGCACCTGCAGCACACAGGCAAGGGCAGAAAGACACTGTGTCTGTTAAGACTCCGCAGGTAAATGTAAGTGAAACAGATATGAATTGCTTTTTGTGAGTGCCCGGCACGCATACATACTCATATATGCAGGTGCATGCATGATGTATGCGTGCATACACACGAAACACACAGCCCACGGACAACAGACACGGACACACTCAAAAACAAACACAACACACACACACCACACAACACACACACACACACACACACACACACACACACACACACACACACACACCCCAACACACACACATAACACACGCACTGCATAGAAATAGAAGGGGGGGACCGGAAAAGCCTGGCGGTTAAAGTGATGCACACATGAACATGTAAACAACCATCCTGACTTCTAGGTAGACCAAACAGACAACTCTATCCCAAACAGACAGTACTACCTGCAGGTTTTTCATGTCACAGAGGGTGTTGGGCAGGCGGCAATCTCGTTGTGGTCGGCCCTCAGGTGGGTCAGGTGTTTCATGGCGCTGATGGTGCGGGGCAGGGTGCGCAGCGTGTTGTGGGACACCACCAGCTCCACCACCGGGGAAAACTCTATCTCGTCCGGCAGAGACGGCACCTGCACAGTCGTGTTTTTTTTTTTCTTTTTTTTTTTTTTAATTTTATTTATACAGTCCCATAACCTGTGTGGTCGTAGGGGAGCAAGGCATCAGAGACCTCAGTTCTCTAGCAGCCTAGCATGATGAGGGTGGACCCATCTCCTTCTCCTCGCTGCTTTACCTTCCCTGACCCTAAAGAGGGCAGGTATCCATTTACAGCTGGGGAACTGGGGGAACTGTGCTGAAGCCGAGACGTGCAACCAGTCACCCATCCAACTGGTAACCACACTTGACGCTGCTTAACTTGACTGGGAGAAAGTGAGCACTCTGACCACTGAGCTGTCCCGTCCTCTTAATGTCACAACAGATTACTCTGTGTGAAATTCAGGCTGCTCTCCAAGAAGACAGCGTGTCACCACAAGTACTGACTTGTGACTTTGCCTGTGGATTCCCTGTGGAACTATGGCCCACACATCTCCCAAAGGACTCGTTTCTGAGATCCTTCAGCTCAGCCATGTCAGTTCGGCTTGCTTTGTTCTGCTTTAATGCTTTGCCAGTCTTTGTCGCTACTTTCGCTTCCTTGGATTCAGTCAAGGCTGCGTGACATCTGAAGCGGCTGCGAGTGTATGGCCAATCATCCCATTTCTTTCTGATTCCGTGTCATGAGCGTGTCTGGTCTGTCCAATTCTTGTTGAGACTCGTCTGGCACCCGATACCAGATGTCTAAATCGTGGAAATGTCTGAGTTTGTGGTGTGTCTTGTCACCCAGTTCTGACCTACATGGACCGACACACAGTACAGCGCCACCTTTTTTTCTTTCGTCTGCAGATTGTTCCTCAGATGACTTTTCTACAGAATTGCAGGAACAACGTTGGTTGCCATGGGTTCTTATGTGCAAATACTTTTAACACGGACTGGTTTAGTGCTCATCCGAAGACTACAACAAGACCACCACTCATGGTCTAATGGATGGAAAGTTTTGGCCCAACTGGATCAAACCACCACCACTCGACCCGGACTCTTCGCTTTCTAGGCAGGCGTGTTACCTCTAGATCACCGCACCTCTTCTTTGGTGCATACATTACATGCTTGTATGTTGCATGCCTCTTTGTCAGTAACTTATCACACAGTATGAAGAGTAGAAAATAGGTTGAACCGCTACAAGGGTCACAACAATTGAGCATGCCCGGTTATTACACATACACTGGGTGAGCGTGCACGCGTACACATGCACATGCACATGCGCACGTGCCACGCACGCACGCACGCACGCACACACACACACACACACACACACACACACACACACACACACACACACACACACACACACACAACACACCACACGTCATATAGTTTAGAAGATGTAAGATATATTGAGAATTTTACTATCTAGGTCAGTGCTACACAAATTCAACACATGCTTTCTCTATCTGTCGGACTGGAAGCTAGGTCTGCAGGTTTTCATACATTACCAGCTGTGAGGCCAGGCAACATGGATATCTAAAGGGATGACATCACCACAGGCAGCACACTATCCTACCTTCAGGCCTTGCTCTTGGCAGAAGACCAACTTGTGTAGATAAGGTATGGAGCAGACGGTCTTGGGAAACTCAAAGAACTGGTTGTTGGAGAGATCCAGGTCATGCAAGCTGCTCAGCAAGGAGACTTCCTCGGCAGGTCCACCAGAGCGTTGTGGGAAAAGTCGGCCATGGTGAGTTTCTCCAGAGCGCACAGCTCAGCACAGAAGGTGGCCAGCTCGTTCTTCTGCAGGTAAAGCTCCTGCAGGTTGCACAGCTGGGCCACCTCGCCGGGACCTCCGAGATCTTGTTGTCGCTCATGTCCAGCGTTTCCAGGGAGGTGAGGCTGCAGACGGCGGGAGGGAAGTCTTTGAAGGAGTTGCGCCCCAGGCTGAGGTGGGTCAGTTTCTTCAGGCTCTCCAGTTCTTCAGGCACTTCGTACATTGCATTCCCTCCAGCAGCAGAACCTGTGTGTAGATGCAGATTGTTCGTTTTTTTTATTATTGTTTTGTTTAGTCGTCGTTCTGTAGCCAGTAGGTCTATTGTCTGTTTGTCGTCTCTTTCATTATCATTAGCATTCTGTTGATCTACTGTCAGTTTGTCATTTCTTTCATTAGCATTTTGTAGGTCTACTGTCAGATCAGTGTTGTTACGGTATTTCACATACATAGACAAGCAATCATTTGCACGTGCACACAAGCATGCAAGTGCACTCACACACATACACCACACACACACACTCACACATGCCTACATGTACATGCACGCACACACACACACACACACACACACACACACCCCACACACACACACACACACACACACACACACACACACACACATGCACCACACGCACACAAATATGCCAACCTGAAAACATGTGAACATTACAAGAAAACATGTCAGAGGGTGAGGATGTATATCTTTTAAAAAAAACAAAAAAAACAAATGAAAACAAATAAAAATGCACATTTCATCGACGAGCAAATTTGGACAGTTATTTTTTATTTACACACTTTTCATAACTGAAATTGCATTACATTAATTGACTAAACCATGTCCATTAAAGAAATGTTTTTTTTAAAACCAAACAAAAAAACACACACACACACAATATAAGATAAGATTGCACACAGAAAGAAAGAAAGAAACAAACAAACAAAAAGTCAAAAAAACAAGACAAGCAAAATAAACAAACAACAAAAAGAAAAAACAACAAACAAACAAAACCAAGAACACTCCCAAAAAAAGCTCATGACCCCTCACCTCCAGTCTCTGTGAGGGAGCCGATGGCCACAGGCACATTGATGAAGCGGTTATCAGACAGGATCAGCTTGGTGATCCTCCTCGAGGTTGGAAAACTCCACCGGCAGCCTCTCCAGCCTGTTCTTGGCCAGGCTGAGGATCTCCAGGTTGGAGCACCAGCAGATGCTCTCCGGGATCCAGGGCAGCTCGTTGGAGCCGCAGTACAGCTCCTTCAGCTCGTACAGCTCGGCGATGTCGTGGGGCAGGGACTTGAGGCAGTTGTTCTCCAGGCCCAGGATGGTCAGGTGCCTCAGGTGGCAGATCTCTGGGGCAGGGCCTGCAGGTGGTTGTTGTTCACCCCAGCACCGCAGCTGCTGCAGGCGCTGGATGTCGGGCTGCAGGCTGGTCAGCTGGTTCCCTGACATGGCCAGCTCCCGCAGCTCCTCCAGCCAGAACACCTGGCCACAGGGCGTCCACAGGTGGGTCGGTTAGTGAACCCCTTCGCTTCCTTCCATCCATCCATATTTTCCATTCTGTGCTTTTTACCGTTATCTCATCCATCCTTTACTCCCCTTCTGATAGGTTCATAATTCATCCTTCCGGATGAGACTATAGACCGAGGCCCCATGTGCGAATGCACGCACAACATCTTGCCACATGGTTTAAATCCTGTTCCACTTTTCGTAAGAGCAGGCTATAGTGTGCTGGTGGGAACATATGACAAGATTTCTGCATACACATGGGGACTGGATGTAGAAAAGCACATGGGCTTATTCCATTATCCTGGATATAAAAGAATAATAAATAATAAATAAATGTATCCATGTATGCAAAACCGCATGCTTATGGGGATTTGATGTAAAAAGCACAGACTGGTTATTCCAGTATCCTCAAAGATAAAAGAAAAAATTAAGAATCCATGAATATAATTCTTTCGGCTACCTATAAGTTAATAAATGGAGTTTAATTTAATATCTTTTTTAATTGAATTAATATCAAAATATATGTTTTATTGGATAAAATGAACATCCTGTGCAGTCACAACTGCCATTTCCTGGTTGGTTGCTCTGTCTCAGTCTTTCAGATTTTTTTTTTTTTACTTTTTCAAAACATTCAAGGACTAGAGTGAAACCAAAAAAGTATGAGGTTGTGTACTTTTTGATGATTTCTCTATTTCTTTTATTTTCTTTACAGACTTCAAAATTTAGTCACCATATCTTTATCAGATTTCTTTCCTTGTGGTGATGCGGGGACATGTCAGTATAAATAGATCCCCCCCTTCTGAAAATTCTGTACCAGGAATTCCTCTTTTCTATCCCTCTCTTTGTTTCTGCCTTGTTCCTTTTCTTCCTGTCACCTTCTTCTTGTCTATTCTATGCCTTCTTGGTCCATTCTCCTGCTTTTTTTCCTTCAGAGACTTAAAAGATTCTCTCGAAAACCAAGCTGGATGTGCTGGGCCCGACTTGTCAGGCACTTGACAGCAACAAACGCCTTTTCACTCATATGACAGATATCAACAGTTATCATCCTCAAGTTGTTTAACGAGACAAAAGAAAGTGTCCCTCTACTTTTAAATCGTTTAAAACTGTGCAACGCATCACAATTAAAAGGGATAATAAAACCACAACTTTATGTTTTGTACCACTTTATGTCACGCAGTCTCTGCATGAAACAGTTGCTTCCCATGAGGCGTCTCAAAGTCAGCACAAATATTTTCTTTCCTTCACTTATTTGTTTTTAAAGTGACTTTTTCCAGCCAGGTTAAACCAGGTCCTCCGTTCATAATGCACAACACAGACAAACACACAAAGAAGCACCATTCCACAGCCATGTCTGACCTGCACGGGCACGAAGACAAACTCGTTTCGTCCAGCAGCAGCTGCTCCAGGCTGATGAGGTTCTCCACTTCGCGTGGCAGGTTGGTCATCTGGTTGCCCGACAACCCAGTCTCAGCAGCCCCTCCAGCTTGCACACGGTGGGGTTCAGGAACTCCAGGCAGTTGCGCTCCAGTCCCAGGATCTCCAAGTTCTCAAGGTTACCTATGGTGTCCGGTATCTGAAAGAATAATTGAAACAGTGTCGTTAAGAGATATAATCTTGTGGTCTCACATGTCTTACCTGTTGGCATCACTGAGTTTGGTGTTAAAGGCCTGCCCAATGATTTTGGCATGATCCCCTTTCCATTTGCTCTGGTCTTCGCTGGCCCTGCTGTCTTCATGGTCCTTTGGATTAGACTATAAACCAAGGTCCTTGTGCGAATACATGTAAAACATCTTGCATACACAGTAAAACCTGTTCCGCTTTTCAGAAGAGTAAGCCATTGTGTCCTGTGGGAACGGATGACATAATTTACAAAACTGCAATACACACAGGGACTGGATGTAAAAAAAAAAATGCACATGAGTGCTTATTCCATTATCCTCAATATAAAAGAAAAGATAAATAAATGGATTTTCATGCCATAGAGTTTGATGATGTTACCAATGAGAGGCTGGTGGCCTGCCTTTTTTTTATTTTTCCCCATAATCATATGGTAAACATGAAAGAATACAGAGTCTATATTATATTTGACCAGCAATAGTAAGCAACAGGTTAACGGTTATTTGTACTCATTATCAACTCCACCTGCGAATCTTTATAGCCCATCATAGGGTGGGGAGGTAGGTTTGGTTTTAGTTCAGATTTTTGCTTGTTTGGGGGGATTTTGTGTTTTCTTTACTTTTATTTTTAGCTTTGTTGGGAGGGTGGGAGATTGCTGTGTTTTTGTCTTCTTCTTTTTTTTTGAGGGGTGGTAATTTTGGAACACTGTGGAAAGTAACCATAAAGATTCTGATGTAGTTTTAACCAAAAGCATTTCTAAATTCAGAGCCTCACACAAGCATGTATATACAAATCATATGAATGCATGCATTTTTTGTACACACACACACACACACACACACACACACACACACACACACACACACACACACACACACACACACACACACACTCACACACACACACACACACGCACACACATTATTCCCAGATTCATTATCTCAAACCTTCACCCTACCTCATGAAGCCTGTTTTCATTGACGCCAAGCACTTTGAGCTCTTTGATGAAGCCGATGGACCCCGGGATGGCTTGCAACTTATTCCCGTTGAGGACAAGTTGGGACAGTGTCTGGAGCCCCGATAGTTCCGAGGATACTACTTCAATGTCGTTGTTGGAGAGGTCTAGGATTTGCAGTTTGGGAAGACGAAAGACACAGCGGTTGACAGTCTGCAGTTTGTTTCCAGACACGACCAACACTTCCATGTGATCCAGATGGGACACAGCGTCAGGGATCTGCACACAGCAAAGTTATCATTATTTAGAGGAAGCAGAAAAACAGTCAGAGGGTGGTGGGGGGTGTATGTGAGCACCATTAGTCATGAGTATTTATGAGCGCATGCATGCATACACACACCCACACCCACCTACCACACACACACACACATCTATGTCCAAGGGCATAACTATGACACACATACACACACACACACACACACACACACACACACACACACACAACACACACACACACACACACACACACACACACACACTAAAATTCACCCTACCCACCCCACCCCTCCAAAAAAAAAGTTTCAAAAAGTTCATTTTCTTTCTCGTTCTTTTCTTTCATGTTCACACTGTGACACACCCCCTTTCTTTATCCTCACCTCCGTGATTCTGTTATTGCACAGAGAGAGGCAGACCAGCTGCTCCAGGTCAAACACCTGGTCAGGTATGTGGCTTAACTGCAGGTCCCCCAGGTCGGCACACAGTTTGTTTCCCTGCACGTAGAGTAAGCTGTTGATGTCCACTCCCTCTGGATCCTCCTCCCCCTCCTCCTTCTGGTTGTTGTTGCAGTCATCTTTGGCAAAGCTCTCCTGGTCCCCCATGGCCTCCCCATTCACCTGCACATGTGGTATTTGGGAAAGTTCTTCTTCTTTGTTGTTGTCCATGTCCATGTTTTCCTTTTCTGAAACATTCATTTACCATGAAATTTGTAAACTTGTCTGTGAAAATGAAAACAGAGATTGAATGAGTTTAGGCTTGTGTTTCTGTTATCTCAAACAACTTTAGTAGTATTGACTTAAGACATAAAGGTATGCATTTTGGAAAGGACAACTGCATATCTACACGTATACATGTATGCTCTGTCAGTGAAAGTGACAGAATGCTTGAAAATGATACAGTCTTTCATCTGTGCATGCACTGTCAATACTTTCAGTTAAAAGCTCTAGGCTATGTCAATGGTAGAAAGGAAGGAAATGCCTCTTAAATGCCATGGGTTTTTTTTCCTCATCCACATGCACAAAAAAGTTAGGAGCAGGTATACATGTCTTTGTTTTGCAGACATGGTCACATGTGTATGTCTGTAGCAGTATGAATACTATCTGCTTTGTTAGTGACAATGCAAAGGAATTTATTATGTCCTCATGACTAATTTTTCCTTTCCACTTGTAAATCATAAGTCACACTGGCAGTATGAATGTGCCCTTATTCTTGTGAACTTTTTTTTTTGGCATGTCTACAGCATGTCACATTTTGATTTGACATACAATGCAACACCTCAAACCCTACCTTGCTACCTATGCCAAAATCTCCACCATGATTATTTTGACATGTTTACTTTAGACATTCCACACCTTTGACAAATCATTCAATAAATGTATACATTTGTATTCAAGTCTTGAATGAACAAGCGCTAAATATACTTACATTCTATAGAAAGCATTTATAAGACACTTCATTAACCTGTCCAGGTTTTGCCTCTTTCTTCAGATTTGTAAGTTTGTTTTTATTTGCCTTGCCTCAATACATATGAATCACACAGACACAGACACAGACACAGACACACACACACACACACACACACACACACACACACACACACACAGAGAACATCTTGTGCACACTGTTAAATCCTGTTCCACTTTTGTAAGAGTAGGCCATTGTGTGCCAGTGGGAACATATGACAAGATTTACAAAACTTCATACACAGGGGACTGGATGTTAAAAAAAACACAAAGTGCTTATTCCATTATCCTCGATATAAAAGAATAAATAAATAAAAACTCTCTCTCTCTTCTCTCTCTCTCTCTCTCTCTCTCTCTCTCTCTCTCTCTCTCTCTCTCTGCACACACACACACACACACACACACACACACACACACACACACATACACACACACACACACACACACACTGATACACCACAACAATGGTAAAACACACCACAGGAACACATCACCGGTACGGATTCCCTCGCAAACCATAGGTCAAGCATTGCATTTACGATTACAGGTAAAAATTGTAACGGATACCTTGTGATAAACTTGGTGACTTGATAATGTGTGTCACTGGGACTCCGTACTAGGAGGATCACAGTCGGCCGTCCCCCCGCAAGACGCTTTGCACGTTGCCAGGTGAAAGTAGTCTCGCTCATTGCCGATCTATACGAGTACTGGCGGTAAGTGGGAGGGACTCTGTGCGCAGACGCATTTAGCGGAAGTGATACAACATGGCAGCCTTCTGCTTCTATCTTGAGCAAAAGACTTAATTTCCTTCGCCCAAAGATTTTGTTCTGGACGTGTTGCATGACAGACGATATGCTTTAGTTTTAAACTGGACATTGACGTATAAATCTACTGTAAAGTCATACACAGAGCTATTGAGGTGAGTGCAGGTATTCTTTCAAATACTTCACCGACTCCTCCAAAGCAAAAGTTGCCAGACAATCGAAGCTTATTTAGAAGGGGTGAATGGAACGTCACATGATCGAAACAACTCTCAAGGCTAATGCTTAAGTCGAGTGGAAAAATGGACGTTTCATTCCATTGAATTTGAAGGGAGCCTGATTTTGTGTAAGTTTAAGCTGTTTTCAGCTTTTGCAAGGAAGGTAAACAAAAAAATAAAAACAACAAAAAGCCAGTTGACATCAGCTAGGATGCTCGACTCCATTCTGTCCGAAATCTTGCACAAGATACCGGAACAACTGAGTTGGAAAGTAAATCATTGCTTAGCCTGTTTAAGATTTTTCGAAAATTAACAATCGAAAGTTTAGTTATGTGCACTAGAAGTTTAACGAACTAGGTTGAAAACAAAACTCTTGAAGAAATCTCTTTCATGAATCATTGAAACACTGCCGTGATGGGTTGAGACACACCCACTAAGGAAACTGGCCTGATATTGTGGTTGGGAAGGAAAGTTTAAAAACTAGAGATACTCCTTGCTCAGCAATAGTAGAAGTGGCAGCAGCATCAACAGCAGCAACAGATCAAAGCCTTGGTTTGTCTATGTCCCATCTTTGTGCATAAATTGAGTTTATCAGATTGCTATAACATAAATGTTTCTTCATAATAAATATCATCATTGAAATTGATAACTGTTTTAAATATATATACTGAATATAATCCAGAGTATTCTTAAAGGTATTTAGGTTGCAGAGGAATAGAATTCCTAGGGTTTGTTATCCTATAGTATTACAATAAAAGTTAACTTATAACCATATAAATCATTATAAATGTTCATGTTGTCTTTTGTGTCACTGAATTAAAATTATCTGTTATACTAGTTAGTGGGCGTTAGAAAATAATTATCAAACCTAAGAGCTATACCACTTTTGACATCTTACTTAATCATCTCTCTTAATGTATTATGAACAAGTGGGGTGGGGGTTTTGTTGTTTATTTTGTTTTTAGGGGGTTGGATAGCTAAGTGGTCAGAGCACTCACTTTCCCCAGTCAAGTTAAGCAGCATTGAGCATGGTTACCACTTGGATGGGTGACCATTTGCACGCCTTGGCTTCAGTACAGTTCACCAGCTGTAAATGGGTACCTGCCCTCTTTAGGGTCAGGGATGGTAAGCAGCAAGGGAGAGGAGATAGGGCACCGCCCTCAATATGCTGGCCGCTAGAGAAGCTGAGGTTCTGATGCCTCACTCCCCTATGACCGCTTAGGTTATGGGACACCTTACCTTATTTAGTTTTAGCATTTGACTTGTGTTGCAGAATGAGACTAAACAAACAAAAAATTGATGCAGTCATTTACAATCAGAATCATTTGAATTTTTGTCATGATAACATTTTTCTCGGGAACTCAGTCTGTGAGGGCAAGGGGAAAGAAAAGACTTTTTCAGTTGATTTTAATATTACTCAGCCAGTGAGGTAGCCAAGCACTGAAGCAGACAACGTAAAATAACTTACAGATAAAACAAAGCAGCACACACACACACACACACACACACACACACACACACACACACACACACACACACACACACCCACACACACTGTATATGGAACAAGACCCCTGTGGTGAGAACAACTTTTTCCTATTAGTTTATAATTCAAAACCAAAGCAAACCAAAAAATAAGTTTGGCATTTATGCAGCAGTTGATAAATTTATTTTATATTTTCTTCTTTGTCATCATCGAATGCTCAGACTGCAACTCCTGAGGCCCTGACAAATGCCATAATATGCCAAAGGCCCACCAGGGGTCCAAAGAGTTAGTCCATCATCGAGAGGTCAGTAGACCAAATATTGACCCTCAGGTTTTGACGTGTTAGGTCTGGAGGGTGTGTTCCACTACCAAGAGTGAACAGAAGTGCTGCAAGGGTACACAGCAGAATTACCAAGGTGGAACTTGGTGAACATGTGAAGTCTCAGTCTGCAGTGTTCAGTCTTCAGTCTCACAATGGTCACTTGGTCTTCTCTGGGCAGGAGATAGTAATCATCTTTACTGTGGAAATTTGGGGTGCTGCTGAAGCCATCACCTCTATTACTTTTTCTTCACTATTGTCTTTGCTTCTTCATAGGTCACTTTCTGCTCCTCTTATAGCATCTGACCTATCTGAAAATGAAAATGTGATTAAATCTGTTGCTAAGTTTATCGCAGAAGCACAAAAATTAAGACAAAGCCAAGTCACCACCAATTGTATTAATATGAATTGATATAGTAACAGTACTAGTAGCAATGTATTCTCGAGTAAGCAGATTTCAAAAAGGTTGATATCTATCATATGTAATTTGAACGGATGGTCGATCCAAAAATGGTCGTTTGTTATTGCATTTCAGTTTACTTTTTCTTTTTTTTTTTTTTGTATGTACTGGGTGATTTGTAACTGTATAGACGTCAGTGCTATAATTAGGTTGTTACAAGTGGATGGTTCATTTCTTTTTGCCAAATTCAGTTGTATTGATCACGTATTTTACTTTCTGTTTACTGTTTTTATAAAAAAAATATAAAAAATTGTGTTACCTCCCTTGTCAAAAGGCCTAGTTGGGCAATGACAATAAAGTGTTAAAGCGTTAAAGCGTTAAAAAAGCGTTATACATCTGACCTCCTACTTCTACCAGTAGGTCAGCCTTCTTGTTACTATAGATGCTGCTGTGTGAAGGAACCCACTGGAAAACTATATATGCTAAGTGGACTGCTGCAGGGCAACAAGAGTGGAGGCAAGGGCATTAGCTGAAAGGTCCTTATTCTATGAGTTTTGAAGGATCTGAAGCACTGTCAGTGTATTGAAGAAGATGAAAACCGTGTCCACACCTCTATAGCATCATCACCCCTGGAACTCCAGTCCCTTTGACCCCCATAGGATATGTTGTGAAAAGTTTTTTCATGTTTTTCTGAGCTGTTCACAGTACTGCTTGGTCTGTCAAATTTAAAAGAAGTCTTTCATATGGATATTTTTAGCTCATCATTTTTATTTCCAAAAAGTCTTCTTCTTTTTTTCTTAGTAGATTGTATCATTCGTTACTTTACAAAAATGTGTTGTATGTGTGTAAGAAGAGAACAAATTTAAAAGAGGTAGACAATGTTTGAAGAATTGATGATTCCTTAATGTTTTTAAATGAGGAGTTGGGCATGGAATAAAACAAAGAACACTGAACAGTATAACAGTAGTAGTGTTCATTTTTTTTTTTTTTTTTTTTTTTGGGGGGGGGGGGGGGGGCAATGTTTTGTTTGCTCACTGTTCGGGGGGGATTTTATTTAATTGGTTTCTTTTTCTCTTTTCAGTTGATCATGGCAGCCCTAAAGGAAAACAGAGATGTTGCCTGTTACTTCATCACAAAACACTCTTGGAAAGGAAAGTAAGTTGCTGTTGGTTTTTTTGTTGTTGGAGTTTTTATGTTGTTGTTTTTTTTTGGGAAGTGTTTTGGTTTGGGTTGGGTTTTTTTGGGGTTTTTTTTTTGGGGGGGGGGTTTGTTTGTTGTTTTGTTTTTTTGGGGGGTGGTATGCTGCCTAGTTTATGATTGGTCTTTTGTTTCTGTTGGTGGTGGTGTTGCTGCTGATGTTAGTGATTTGTTGTTGAAGAATGATGGAGTTTTTTGTTTTTGTTGTAGGTGTTTTGTTGGTTTTTTGTTGCTTGTTTATTGTTGAACATTGTTGTTGTTTTTGGGGGGGGGAGTTTTTTCACTATGTCACTTTCACCTTTGTCAGTTTGCGTTTAGAATTTGATCAGAATTCAAGTTTTGATTAAGCTTGCAGACAGCTTTTTGTTCTTTCTCCTAATCTTTTCTTTATGTTCATTAAAAAACCCTTGTGATTATTTATGTGTGGTGTACTTGTCTTCAGGAGAATGGGGAAAGGAGGGCAAAAGTGTTCTTAGGCAGCATACCTAGACTGTAAAAGACATCAAAAAGATGAGAGACAGTTCAAGACACACACCAGATGCAGTGTGACTATTTTGTTTTGTTTTTTTTGTTTTTTTTGTTTTTGATTTTTCGTTGTTATTGTTCCTTCATTTGTGCTATATTTTTTTTTATTTTTAAGTATTCAATTTTTTATTAATATTATTACTATTATATTATTATTATAGTATTATTATAGTATCGAGTATATTAGTTTGCCAGGCATCATCATTTCCAGTGCCTGCAGCAGCACTAGTACTAGCAGCAGTGAACTTGTGTCATCTCAAGACACTGGGAGTCAGCCATGACAGATCAAAGAGTAAACCTACAAGTGATGTTGACAATGATTGTTTAAAATATACACTTCATCTGAGCAGGGTGGAGAACTCATTGAACCTTCTTCATGTTCATATCTTCAAAGCATTTTATAAAGTCTTGATGGCAAAGGTCTTTTTGTAACTGACTTTGGGTCCTTGTAAGTCCTTTAAAGGTCCTTTTTTGCTCAGTGCTCTGCACCTGGGAACCCTGAAAACAATAACTCTTCTGAGTTGTTTGGAAGAAATGTGTTGATGTGCATTTGATGACAGAGTGTGGTGTCAGGAATGATTCTGAAAAAGAATTATTGTATGATATATGATGACACAGTGCGCATGTCTTTTTCTACCAGGTACAAGAGGATCTTCTCAGTGGGAACACATGGCATCACTACCTACAACCCAGCATCCATGGAGGTGACAAACCAGGTAAGGTATCTTTCAGAGTGGAAAAGGACCAAGGGGCACAACAGCCAAGAAATGATATTTGTATTTGAAGGTTTTTTTTTTTTTTTCTCCTATGCAAGTAGGGTTTTTTGTAAATAGTATGGGTTTTTTTTATGGGGTTTTTTTTTCTAATTTGATTTGCAATCTAAATATGTAGAATATTATTATGTATTGAGATCATGATTATTGGAATTATAGTAATCTTTTAAGAAAAGAGAATGTAAATTTTGTTATTCAATATCTGATATATATATATACTTTTCGCAAAGCTTCAAATTTTACAGACATTTTAAAATCAAATGTTCAGTAGTAGCCAGTAGGTGAATATTGTTCACTTTAGCTACATACAAACATTGTTATTGTTGTGATTGTATTTATGTCCCAGCGTAGATTTCCGATTTAGGGACCACTCATACAAAATCCATGCATGCATACCTCTATATTGTGTTGAGTGTGGTAGACGGTGTGTGTGTGCATGCTTGTGAGTGTGTTTTCATGCATGTCTTCATGTGTACCCGATGTATGTGAGCAGAATTGTGCCTCAGAACAGCATTTAAACACACTAAAGAAAACATAGTGGTATTCCTGTACTTTTGTTGCAACAGTGGCCATACAACGAGTTTGTGAGCATTGTGCCCAAGTGCGAGCACCGGCCAACAATGAGTTCATCATCACCATG
>CM060316.1:31678735-31728735 GCA_030674155.1 Stramonita haemastoma
TTGTTGCAGTAGTCACAGTGTTCAGTGATGTAGAAATGTTGTAAAGTCACACTGCATTGAGAAATGTCTGTTTATGTTGTTTTTAATTGTTCTGGATTGTGTGTGAGAACTGTCTGTTAGTGTTTTTATTGTTCTGGATTGTGTGTGAGAACTGTCTGTTTAGTGTTTTTATTGTTCTGGATTGTGTGTGAGAACTGTCTGTTTAGTGTTTTTATTGTTCTGGATTGTGTGTGAGAACTGTCTGTTTAGTGTTTTTATTGTTCTGGATACTTAATTATGTGTGTGAGAACTCTCTGTTTACTACTTTTTATTGTTCTGGAGTATGTGTGAAAACTGTCTGTATAGTGTTTTTATTATTCTGGATATTTATTGTGTGTGAGAACTGTCTGTTTAGTACTTTTATTGTTCTGGATACTTATTATGTGCAAGAACTGTGTTTAGTGTTTCTATTGTTCTGTATACTTATCATGTCGGTGTTTTCTGTTGTTTTCAGCACTGATGAAGCTCTGACCTCCTACGCAGAGTTCACTGTGCAGAAAATTTCTGTGCGTCACCCAGACACTGTGCGTCGCACTCTGTGTTTAACTGAAATGTGCTTAGTGGAGCGAGACCCTGCAACGTACAATGTCGTCACTGCCAAGCCCTTCTGTGATGTGAGTCCTCACCATGACCATTCAGTGCTCTTTGAAGTATTTTATCCAAACCGCAAAATTCAGTTTTCTGATTATGTCTTTTCCCAAATTTTGTCTTTTTTTTTAGTTGTATTTTTGTTTTGTATTGTTTTATTTTTCATTCCTTGTCTAGAGCTGTGAGGTTCTGCAATGTGGAGATTTTCATGTATGCTACCATTTTTGTCCACTGCATTCCAACTTCAGGAATGATGTCAAAACATGATTTTGGTGTGTGTAATTGGGAGGGTGGGGGGGGGGGGAATAGGAGGGTTTTGTGGGGGGGGGGGGGAGGGGGGGGGTGTTCTGGTCATCCACTGGCACAGAAAGGCCCACTCTTCCAAAGGCTGAACTGATTTTAGCATGTGCTCAAGATGTTTTTGTGTTTGTTTGCACATAGAACCTTGGTTTATAATCTCATCCGAAGGACTTGAATAATAATGATGATAATAATAATATATGGAATGTGCACAGTGCTTTTTCTTGTAAAAACAAATCTGAGCACTTGCATTCATCGTATTCTTACACATGCAACTGATCACAAATAAGTTTTTAAGAAATTCAAATTTACACACACACACAAACACACCACACACACACACACACACACACACACAACACATATTTGAAAGTAATACATTTTGGCGAGATGATGGGGATTTTAGCTGTTGAAGGCAGGGACAGATTATGAGATGAAACAGCAGGGCAAAATCCTAGCTTGGAAATAAGTATGTCTTGAGGCTTTATTTGAAAGTAAAGTAATTAGGTTTTTGGTGATAGGAGAAGGAAAGTTCATTTCAGATCGATGGTCCAGAAATAAAGACAGACAGGTAATGGTGAATTGTTTGAATCTAATTGTTTCGACTTGATATGTCATAGGTCTCTGATTGTCAGGTTACTTCCAATCACAGTGATATCTATACTAACACCACTACCATTGAAATAAAGACAGACAGGTAATGGTGAATTGTTTGAATCTAATTGTTTCGACTTGATATGTCATAGGTCTCTGATTGTCAGGTTACTTCCAATCACAGTGATATCTATACTAACACCACTACCATTGAAAAGATCAAACCTATAATCCAAGCTTTTTAGGAACAATCCCATGAATACTCCATCTTAAGTCTTATATACTGTACTAGAGGAGACAGTTGCAATCATTGTCATGAGGGGTTGTTTTGTTTTTGGAGAGAGACATTCAGTAACAGAGTTGCATCTGTTGTGTTACAGATATTTTCCATTAACAGAGACCCAGAGAATCCACAGAAGTTCACTGTGGAGTACGTGAAAGGAGCCATTCGCACCTATTTGTCCACAGACAGGTGAGTGGGTATAATGTATCATGTGTCCACTGGAAATTCTGATGTTGGAAGCTGGTGTCGTTTTTTCTTGTCTGGCTAGTGCCTCCCATCTGCTTTCCCTGACGTTCACACACATGCTTGCATATATGCATGCACACATGCATGCGTACACACACGCACGCATGCACGCACACTCACTCCTCCGGGTGAGACTATAAACCGAGGTCCCATGAGAGAACGCACACAGAACATCTTGCGCACACAGTAAAACCTGTTCCACTTTTCGGAAGAGTAGGTCATTGTGTGCTGGTGGGAACGAATGACAAAATTTACAAAACTACTTACAGGGACTGGATGTAAAAAAGCACATGAGTGCCTATTCCATTATCCTCGAAATATAAGAAAAAATAAATGAATAAAACTCACTCACTCACTCACTCACTCATTCACTCACTTTCACAATCACTCACTCACTCACATGCGCGCGTGCACACACACACACACACACACACACACACACACACACACACACACACACACACACACACACACACGTGGTGTACCATCTGGAAATAAAATTTTGACTTCTCTCACACACACACACACACACACACACACACACACACACACACACACACACACACACACATCTCTCACACACATCTCACACACACACACACACACACACACACACACACACACACACACACACACACACACACACACCACTCTCTCTCTCTCTCTCCCTCTTCTTCTCTCTCTCTCTCTCTCTCTCTCTCTCTCTCTGTCTGTCCTCTCTCTCTCTCTCTCTCTGTCTCTCTCTCTCTCTCTCTGTCTCTCTCCTCTGCTGTCTCTGTCTCTCTCTCTGCTGTCTCTCTCTCTGTGTCTCTGTGTGTGTGTGTGTGTGTGTGTCTCTCTCTCTCCTCTCTCTCTCTCTCTCTCTCTCTCTCTCTCCTCTCTCTCTCTCTCTCTCTCTCTCTCTCTCTCTCTCTCTCTCTGCTGTCTCTCTCTTGTCCCCTAACACCCCCCTTACTTACCTTACTGTGTGCAGAGACTCGTTGATAGCCTCCATTCTGGATGGTGTGAGAGCTTCAGGAAACCGCGATGTCTGTGTCAAGATGACTCCAACCTACAGAGGCTTTCGCTTAGGTGTGTGTGTGTGTGAGTGTGTGTGTGTGTGTGTGTGTGTGTGTGTGTGTGTGTGTGTGTGTGTGTGTGTGTGTGTGTGTGTGTGTGTTGTCTTGTGTGCTGATGATATGAAGTGTAGGGGACAGGATGTTGTGCATTGTATTTGTGATCTACTGACCCGGGTTCGAATCCTGGTCAAGGGGATATTTTCCCCTGAAGTTACCAAAGTTGAGCTTCTAATAGAATGTGTGCATGTGATAACAGTTTGATAGAATATGACTGTATGGTACTGTGTGCTGTACATGACAGTATCTGGTTACATGTTACACAATCTGGTTGCATGATGCAAATAGTAAATGACAGTATCTGGTTACATGTTAAGCAATCTGGTAGCTTGATGCATATAGTAAATGACAGTATCTGGTTACACGTTACACGATCTGGTTGCATGATGCACATAGTAAATGACAGTATCTGGTTACATGTTACACAGTCTGGTAGCATAATGCACATAGTAAATGACAGTATATGGTAGCATGATGCACATAGTAAATGACAGTATCTGGTTACATGTTACATATAGTAAATGACAGTATCTGGTTATATGTTACACAATCTGGTTGCATGATGCACATAGTAAATGACAGTATCTGGTAGCATGATGCACATAGTAAATGACAGTATCTGGTTACATGTTACATATAGTAAATGACAGTATCTGGTAGCATGATGCACATAGTAAATGACAGTATCTGGTAGCATGATGCACATAGTAAATGACAGTATCTGGTTACATGTTACATATAGTAAATGACAGTATCTGGTAGCATGATGCACACAGTAAATGACAGTATCTGGTTACATGATGCACATAGTAAATGACAGTATCTGGTTACATGTTACACAATCTGGTTGCATGATGCACATAGT
This sequence comes from Stramonita haemastoma, assembly GCA_030674155.1. Classification (NCBI taxonomy): domain Eukaryota; kingdom Metazoa; phylum Mollusca; class Gastropoda; order Neogastropoda; family Muricidae; genus Stramonita; species Stramonita haemastoma. The sequence goes on from CM060316.1 coordinate 31,682,766, forward strand.
ATCTAGTTATTGTATGACTATAGTAATAGAATAACAACTGGTTGTAGTATGAGTATGTAAAAGAATGGGATGTACCACAATAGAATATGCGATAATTATGAGACATGATGATTGTAAGTGCTAAAGTATAGTAACAGTGGTGTCTGTTTAGCCATGTCCCTGTGAAGAGTGTAGTAAGTAAGGTATGCTTTTATACATAATAGTAATGCCAGTGTTAACATGTTCAGATGTATGTGTATGAGCAGTATGTATGTCTGTCTTCAGGTGTTAACATGTTCAGGTGTGTGTATATGAGCAGTATGTATGTCTGTCTATCTTCAGGTGTTAACATGTTCAGGTGTATGTATATGAGCAGTATGTATGTCTGTCTTCAGGTGTTAACATGTTCAGGTGTATGTATATGAGCAGTATGTATGTATGTCTGTCTTCAGGTGTTAACATGTTCAGGTGTGTGTATATGAGCAGTATGTATGTATGTCTTCAGGTGTTAACATGTTCAGGTGTGTGTATATGAGCAGTATGTATGTCTGTCTTCAGGTGTTAACATGTTCAGGTGTGTGTATATGAGCAGTATGTATGTCTGTCTTCAGGTGTTAACATGTTCAGGTGTATGTCTGTCTTCAGGTGTTAACATGTTCAGGTGTGTGTATATGAGCAGTATTATGTATGTCTTCAAGTGTTAACATATTCAGGTGTGTGTATATGAGCAGTATGTATGTCTGTCTTCAGGTGTTAACTTGTTCAGGTGTATGTGTATGTCTGTCTGTCTTCAGGACCCTTTACAGTTCCTGTGGATGAAGAGGTGGAAGCCCAGCACATGAAATTCATCCAGGCTCCACCATGTGAGTTTCTTACTGAATTTGTTGTTCTTTTTGTTGTTTCATTTAGCTGTTTTAATGAGGAGTGTTTTGTTGGGGTTTTTTGTGGGGGTTTTTTGCATTGGCAGTGTTCAAATGAAGTTTAAAATGCTAATTGACTTAAATACTTGTTACAAATGGTAATAGTACATACTAACTCAAATACAGCATGATGAAAATGAGCAAAAAATGTGTTAAGTGCATTTGTGTCTTATAGAATCATCTGATTATTATTACAAAAGCAGTATGTGATAGATGGTTGAGTTTTTTTCATGATTTTCGCATAGATATTGTTTGCTGCTGTTAAAGATATTTTCAATGGCCCATAAAATCCATTTCTTTTAAAAGAACAAAGATACTGAAACTATGAATTGCAAGAAAAGTGTGCCTTCAGCGACTTTAAATAAAGTGAAAATGGCTGTAGATATTCTGTCCCATGTATGTGACATTAACGTAGGTGTAAACCCTCAAGGTGAGAACTGTTGAACCAGGATGTGTAGGTGTGGTTTCAGTGGGGATGACCATGGAGGAGGCAGTGAACAGGTTCAACGCCAACATCTCCTACAGCGGTCTTCTGCACGCTGTCACTGCTGATGTAAGTGTTCACTCATTTAGCCATTGTGTATTCAGGATTCAAAATTAGTATTTACACAGTTAATCAGCCATTCTATATTCTTAATTGAAAAATATTGATTTAAATCTTTACACAATTAGCCAGTCATTCTGTATTCATGATTGAAAATTAGTGAGTATTTACACAATTAGCCAGCCATTCTATATTCTTGATTGAAAATCAGTGAGTATTTACACAGTGAGCCAGCTTTTCTATATTCTTAATTGAAAAATATTGATTTAAATCTTTACACAATTAGCCAGCCATTCTGTATTCATGATTGAAAATTAGCAAGTATTGACACATTAGCCAGCTATTCTGTATGCATGATTAAAAATTACTGAATATATGCACAATTAGCCAGCCATTCTATATTCATGATTGAAAATTATTGATGTAAGTATGTCCACAATTAGCCAGCCATTCTATATTTTTGATTAAAAATGATTGTTGTAAATATGTACACAATTAACCAGTCATTCTACATTCTTAATAAAAAATTATTTTTTGTTAAATATTTCACTCTTGACCGAGTGATGTTAAATTTTTGCGCTGTGTGTTGGTGTTGCAGGGTCTGTTTGCCCAGAACAAGGAGAAGCTGATCAACCTGACCCTGGCAGCGCTGATTGAGCAGGATGGGGACCAGGCCTCAGTGTCCAACAGAGCTCTGGAGGGTCAGTTCCACGCTCTGCGCAGGCTGGTGGCCTCCAAGGCGGGATTCCAAGCCTTCACTGAACTCCCCAAGTACGTTTGCTTGCTGGTTACTTGCACTTGTTCAAAGGTTTTGGTGTTGGGTTGTTGTTTTTTTTGGGTGGGAGTGTGTTTGTGTGTGTGTCAAGTCAAGTCAAGTCAAACTTTTATTTCCAGATGGTACATTGAATAAGCAGTGCAATTGCTTTTTTTCATCAAGCCATCCATCTAAGAAAAAAAAATCATTTACATGCATATTTGAAAAAGGAAAAACCTTAAGAAGATATGTCGTACAAATGAAAAAGAAAAAAAAATTGTGTGTGTGTCTGCATGTGTGTGAGAGAGAGATTGAGTGAGTGTGTTTGTGTGTGTGTGTTAGTGTATTATATAGTGTGTGTGCGGGTGTGTGATGTTTTATTATTTCATTTTATTCTTTTATTTTGAGAATAGTGGCATAAGCATTCATGTGCTTTTTTACATCCAGTCCCCATGTGTATGCAGCTTTGTAAATTTTGTCATCCATTCCCACCGCGGAATGGGTTTTAACATGTGCGCAAGATGTTCTGCATGTGTTTGCACACAGGATCTCGGTTTAAAGTCCCATCCGAAGGACTTTTGGAGAGGGGGGAAGTGGAGTTGGCACTGATGTTTACTCTGTGTGTGTTGTGTGTGTGTGTGTGTGTGTGTGTGTGTGTGTGTGTGTGTGTGTAGATATTTTCCTTGTAGCTCTTCTAGAAGGGTGCATTATCACTAATCTGCCATGGAGACAAGAAGAAACAAATGGTCAATGATATCTGAACACCAAAGAAGAAAGAGGTGATGACACCCCACACACTGATGTGTTGCAGGATGCGTGAAAAAGTGGGGCTGAAAGTGGTGAAAGCATTAAAGCGGAATGATGTGGGAGTCACTCATGCGGCTCTTGACATGCTCTGTGCTCTGATGCAGGTCAGTTATTCTTCTTCAGGGAAGTCAAGATAAAGTGTGTGTGTGTGTGTGTGTGTGTGTGTGTGTGTGTGTGTGGTGTGTGTGTGTGTGTGTGTGTGTTTTTAATGTCTAAGCCATTAAAAATTGATATTAGACAGTAAATGGAAATGGAAAAGAGATGATGAGTTAATGTCAGTGTGTTTGTTTGGACAACTGAATGGAGGATAAAAGGAAAAAAACAAATCTTAACTATCAGAAACTCTTTGAACTATACGTACAAAAGAAAACAGAAAAAAACAAGTAAACTTAAGTAAGATAAATGCCTATATAAATAGATTTCTTAATTTCTTTTTTGGCAGGTCATGCCATAGTTGAGACTATAGAACATACTTTTTACAAAATATCATTCAAAAAGAGTAGTGGAGGAAAACCAGTGCAGGTAACCAGTTAACACCTTCGCCATTATTTCAAAATGATTTTATCTATTAAATAAAAAAAAACACCAAAGATCAGAGAAAAGAGAAGTTGGGAAAATATGGCCCACACTTGGATCTTCAAATGATACAATTTCCCACTTGACCAAATATACTTTTTACTTTTACAAAATGATATTAAATGTGGTGTTTGGTTTGGTTTTTTTATTTGTTTACTGTTTGAGGTTTAGCTTGTTGGGTTTTTTTGTAACCATGTTTTGTTATAAATAACTATGTTTGCCATGTTAAATGTAATGATTGCTCCTTACTGATGATTTTACAGTTGACTAGAATTGCTTGCTGTTGCTGTGTGTGTGTTAGCCAATGCACGATAATTATGACCTGAGACAAGAACAGCTGAACAAAACCTCCCTGATGTCATCTCGCAAGTTTCTGGAAGCTCTCCTTGAGATGTTCAACCAGCATGTGGTAAGTAAATACTGTCAAAGAGAAAAGAATCAATACAAACAACAACAACAACAACAGAAAACAAAACTGCAGAAGTGTGTGTGTGCGTGTATGCGTGCATGGTGCGTGTGTGTGTGTGTGTGTGTGTGTGTGTTACACGCGTGCGTGTGTATGTGTATATGTGTGTGTGTTTGTACATATGTGTCTGTGTTTGTGTGTGGGTATATGCACCGCACATTATTATGTACATTATCTTTTGGAAGAAATATACTTGGCTTCATGCATACATGACTCATGTTAGCTCGAAAGTTGAATTGGACTAAACTCATTTTCACTGTACCCCAGTGATGCTTTCTGGTAGCTCTATCTGCAGTGTAGCAGAATGACTGAAAATACTCTGGTAAATTAATTAATTGAAAGAGTTCTCTTCATGTCAGCAAAGTATATCACTGTAATTTTAAGATGGTAATCACATGGCAATATTATTTTTAAGGACAGCTTGCACAGCAGTCACAAAATTTTGAAGGAATATAGAACTTGTGTGTGTGTTACATTCTTATGTAGTTTCTACCTTGTTATTTTGAAGAAATATTCAACCTGTGTTTTCATTCCATTCTGTTTGCTTCATCATTTAGAATGAATGTTTAACTTGTGTTTTCATGCCATTCTTTCTGCTGTGTTTTATCCTAAAGGTTCATGAATCAGGAGCGCTGGTGATCACGGCCATGTTGGATTTCCTGACCTTTGCCCTGTGTGCGCCATACAGCGAGACCACAGATGGCACACAGTTTGACATGCTGCTGGAAATGGTGGCTGCCAATGGCCGCATCATCTTCAAACTCTTCCAGGTGTGTGTGTGTGTGTGTGTTTGTGTGTGTGTGTGTTTGTGTGTGTGTTGTGTGTGTTGCGTGTGTATGAGAGAGAGAGAGAGAGAGAGAGAGAGAGGTATGTGTAGAGAGAAGGGGGGGGGGGGGGGGAGAAAAGAGGAAGGTTGTGTGTGTGTGTTTTTGATGAAGAGAGAGAGAGTGTGTGTGTGTGTGTTTGTGTGTGTGAGCTAAAAATAAAAAATGGAGACTGTATATTTGTGGTGATATGTGATTTCAGTGTGTGTTTGTGTGCGCAGGCATGCGTGTGCATGTGTGGTGAGTGTGTGTGTATTGTATAAAAAGAAGGGTGTATTTCTGTGGTGATGTGTGGTTTCAGTGTGTGTGTGTGTGTGTGCATGCATCATGTGCATGTGTGTGTGTGTGTGTGTGTTGTATGAAAAGAAGAGTGTATTTCTGTGGTGATGTGTGGTTTCAGTGTGTGTTGTGTGTGTGTGTGTGTGTGCGCATGCATGCGTGTGCATGTGTGTGAGTGTGTGTGTTGTATAAAAAGAAGAGTGTATTCCTGTGGCTATGTATGGTTTCAGCATCCCTCCATGGCCATCATCAAGGGGGCAGGCATGGTGATGAAGGCCATCATTGAGGTATTTACCATCAGTGGTTTAAAAAAAATGGTTTATACTGAAAAAACCTTGGTTATTATAACATGTAATAAGCATTGTGAGCAACAAGTCAATGGATATAGTGTGCTCCAAAGACAAAGCAGAACAAATTACAATTGGCAACTGGTATACTGTTTGTCAGTTACTTTGAAAATAACACCATCTGTTGTATTGCATATGAAAACAAAATATTTAAGAAATGGGGGGAAAATATGAAATTTTATTGGAAGATAGAAACCGTTGCTAATCTGGGGGTTGCAGTGAAAACATTTTAACATGCTTTTATTGTCACAGACCTAAAGAATAGCATGTGTAAATGTATGGAGCTTTTTAAGTTAATCTGAATTTGTTCAAAATCCATACTGCTGACTATGATTTCTTCAAGCAAAATAGTTGTTGAGGTCATGAATAAAACATTTTATTTTGTTTGTAATGTGCACATGTGTAAGTAGAAATTTTTATGTATGTATAATTTGGATGTGTATATGAAAATTTTTGTCAATGTGTAAGCTGATATTAGAGCTAGAGAACTTTACCAATATGCAGTTACAGGATTGACTATAGCTGACAGTAAGGTATGCTTTGGGAAATTTCTCTGTCTACTAACTTGTGGAGAGAGGTAATGAGGCACACATGTTGTACCAGTGTACAGCTGTTGAGAAGCAGAAACATTTTGGAGATAATGTCTTAGAAAACACAAGTAAACTGAATGGAAATTTGCCTTTATTTATATAGCAGTTCTGGTACGATTTTATGATTTTAAAAAAAAGGAAATAGGAAAAAAACTCACAACAAAACAATAAGGAAAATAACCTGAATGTATTGCTTGTAAGAAGTGTTTTAAAGAAAAAAGCAAACCTTCAACTGTCAAAATAATTTGTACACCAAAATGTCTGTCTCTCTTTTTTTATATCTTTCTCTCTCTGTCTCTTTCTGTGTCTCTCTCTGTCTGTATCTGTCTTCTCTCTCTCTCTTTTTTCTCTCTCTCTCTCTCTCTCTTCTCTCTCTCTCTCTCTCTCTCTCTCTCTCTCTCTCTCTCTCTCTCTCCCCCCTCTCCCCCTCCCTCTCTCCCTCTCCCTCTCCTCTCTCTCTCTCTCTCTCTCTCTCTCTCTCTCTCTCGCTCTCTCTCTCTCTCTCTCCCGCCCTCTCCCCCTCCCCTCTCTCCCTCCCCTCTCTCTCTCTCTCTCCCCTCCCCTCTCTCTCTCACTTCCCCACTCCCTCCAGCAAATAGCAGAATGGGTAAGGATAGAAGGCAGGCAGGCAGGGAGGCATGGATCAGTCAGTGTGGTGTGTGTGTGTGTTGCAGGAGGGGGATGCAGAGATAGCGGCCAAGATGCAGGACCTGGCCTTGGCAGAGGGGGCCCTGCCCAGACACCTCCACACCGCCATGTTCACACAGAGCGCTGACAGCCGCATGCTCACAAACAGGTCAACTTTGGTCAACCTGTCTCTCTCTGTTGGTTGGTTTGTCAGTGCTTTCCACCCTCCCGTGTATTTGAGAAGAGGAGAATGCCTTTTGGAACGTGTCTCACCTGTCAATATCAGCATGTTTGGTGTTAGCCACCACACCCAATGATAACATAATCCACAGCAGTCAGTTTCCCCCACTTTCATCTCCTCTTAGTGACTGATTATTTCATCCTAGCCCAGTTGGGGCCAGCTGGCGCTCTTTATACCAGGAACTGACCACATTTGGACTAGGCAAAAGGAAGGAGCATGCTAAATATAGCACTCTGGACTGAGTGGTGTTGGCTTTGTGCACTGTGAATTCCCCTTCTCCATTTGCTTTGGTCTTCACTGGCCTGCTGACTTCATGGATTCTCATGCCACTGGATTCGGTCATGTTGCCAATAAGAAAACCTGATGGTCTGCCTCTTTTTGTCTCTTTACCTCAGTCTTGCCTTGAAAGACAGTTTTTCATGAAGTGTGTGTCTTGGTTTTGTAGCACATGGCCTACATATCTTATCATTTTTGAAAGTGTACACTGAGTTTGATTAATGTAAAAGGTAAAGGTGTTCTCGTAACCTATGCAGTCATTGGGGAGTGAGGTGTCAGAGACCTCAGCTTCTCCTGGGACCAGCGTATTGAGGGTGGTGCCCATCTCTCTCTCCCTTACTCTCACTGCTTTACCTTCCCTGACCCTCAAGAGGGCAGGAAACCGTTCACAGCTGGGTAGACTCGGGGACTGTGCTGAAGCCAAGCCGTGCAAAAGGTCACCCATCCAATTGGTAACCACACTCGATGCTCCTTAACCTTAGCTTGGGGAAAGCGAGTGCTCTGACCACTGAGTTATCCCGTCCCCTATTTGATGTTAGTGTTTGGTTGTTGGGTTTTTTTGTTTTTTTTTACATTTTTGGTTTTGTAAAAAATACATATGAACTTTTTTGTACTCTAAAAACATCTCCGTAATTTGTTTTTAATTCATAATAGATAATAAGGTTTGTATTAAAAGCTGTACAACTTAATTTTTGTGGTTGGTTTGTTGATTTCAGACAGCTGAGTCGACATTTAGTGGGCTGTGGGTGACAGGTCATCCAACGCTATGGGACTTCTGAAGCGCATTTTGGTAAGAATGCAATGCAGTTAGTCCACTGGAGTTTGTGTCTGTTGAACCATCAGTTTTCCTTCCTTTCATTACCTCTCCTGCATTTGTTATTCATACAACCTCACTAGTTCTCTCTCTTTCTTATCTCAGTAGTACTCTCTCTTTCTTTGTGTCTTATTTGTGGACATATATATGTATGCATTAATTTGCACATCATCACTGCAGTTTATTTTTACAGTTCAAGGCATAATGAAGATTTAACAAAAATTAGCCATAGTTATATTTGATAAAAGAAGGAACTAGAGTAGGGGGTGTGTGTGTGTGTGTGTGTGTGTGTGTGTGTGTGTGTGTGTGTGTGTGCATAGGCTGTTAACTTGTGCATTTTAAGTTTTTTGTTTTTGTTTGGGTTTTTTTGCATTAAATCTAATCTTGACTAAGTAAAATTCCTCATGTCAAACAGCCAGTACCTGAAATGTTTGCTTTTTTTACCCAGCCAAGCGGTCTACTGGCGTACTTGGATTCACCGGATGATGTTCCAGTCAGCGAAACAGATCGGCTGCACGTCAGGGACAATGTCAAACTGGCACAGGTAAACTCTTCCCTTCTTTTTTTAACTTGTAGTACCCAGCTACAGAAAGAGCAGAATTGTCTGGTTAAATGCTTTTGTCAGCAAGCATTGTACACCTTGCTGTATGGCGGTGCTCATGCATAGTGTCCGAAAAAGAAACCAGGGCAGATTGTTTGGGGTTTGAAAGGATCATGAATATTTTTCAAAGTTGATTCTAGGCTACGGCATTGTGGGTTTCTCTTACATTTTCTCTTTCATGCGCAAAATATGTGCAGTATGCCCTATCAGGCACTTAGAATGAAACAAAAGTCACAACCTTACAAGTGTGCCATCCTGGGTGTTGTTTGTATACTTTGCATTAAAGAAAAAAACCAAGTGCCACTTTCTGTTGAAGTTTCTGATTGGTTGTCTGCTTCAGTTCATACCAAGCACTGTTTCCCCTTTACCACTATCGCACTTCACTTTGAAAAATAAGATGGCGAGCCTTGCAAAAATTTGGAAATGTGATTCAGAAAACAATAAGCAAAGGAGAACAACAGTGACAGATTCAGAGAGCAAGACTGCATTGTGTAGCGTTTCTAGAGTCCATTGTATGTGTGAAGTAATCATCAGTGTCTATGTGTCTGCTGTATGTGTGAATTAATCATCAGTGACTATGTGTCTGCTGTATGTGTGAATTAATCATCAGTGACTATGTGTCTGCTGTATGTGTGAATTAATCATCAGTGTCTATGTGTCTGCTGTATGTGTGAATCAATCATCAGTGACTATGTGTCTGCTGTATGTGTGAATCAATCATCAGTGACTAAGTGTCTGCTGTATGTGTGAATTAATCATCAGTGTCTATGTGTCTGCTGTATGTGTGAATTAATTATCAGTGTATGTGTGTCTGCTGTATGTGTGAATTAATCATCAGCGACTTACAGACTGCATGGTGTAGTGTTGCTGTGCACAGGATCACCTGAACAAGAACAAACGCAACCTGCAACTGCTGATGATAGAGAAGAAGATTGACAACATCCTGCAGCATTGGCGGTCACGCATCGGCCTGGAAAAGAAACAGATGGTAAGCAATGGTGTTAGATATTTGAAAGTATTAGGAGTGTTGGTTTTGAACCTGAAGTTGAAAGTTACTGGAGCCACTGAACTGATGGGGTGAAGCTGATAATGCTATATTAGATTAAAACTATTTGATATGTTGTAAGCAATCGACACACCCAGTTTGGGTATAGTTTTGCTAGTTATGCTTCTCCCATGGAATGATAGTGTTTGTATCTCAATCATCACTTGTACTTGATGTTCAACAAAAAGGTACTAATTTCACTGGGGCTTTTAAGTATCCTTGCAAGAGTAAACAGCAAATCATGTTGTGGTACAGACTTGAAATAATTTTGTTTTTTGCTTCCTCTTATTTGCTATGGGATGGAAGGGGGGGTGTGATTTTGCTTTTAGTTATTGGTTGTGATTAGTCTTATAGAGGATTGTGCCATGTTTTTTAGCAGCATTGAACTTTGATTTTGTAGTGTTGGCTGTTTGTGAAATGGACGATTCATTGAATGAATAAGTTTATTGATGATGGCAGCAAAACGACAAGCCCATCGTGTTGCGGAAGCGAGGCAGAGGATAAAGAGTGAGGCCAACTGGCCTTTGTTCTACTACTACTTCAACAGGGACCATGCTAAACCCAACCTGCTCTGGAACTACAAGGTAATTCACACACCTTCTTACTTATATCCAGCAAAGATGTGCAGTTTAGTGCTTATTTATGAATTGAACTCAACAAGTGTTTTTTATTTTCTTAGTTTTCTCTCAGTTGTTAACTATTTTTCTGGTCCAGACTAGTCAAAACATTTTTTTTTTGAAGAAAGGGCAAGGAAAATGTGAAAAATGTAGATGAATCACAAGACACTGCCATATCTTTGATACTTTCAAATACAATCTCAAGACACTTATTTCTAATCTAGGATCTTCCCCCATATTTACACTCTTATCTGTTCCTACATTTCAACATACTTCTCCATCACTCTGCCTATGGTGTGTGTGTGTGTGTCTGGTGTGTGTGTGTGTGTGTGTGTGTGTGTTATGTGTTGTTGAGTGTTAATTTTAAATCTCTTAATCTTTTGTGAAAGGCTCATGTGTGTGAATGGATATGAATGCATAGTGCTTTGATTTGTTTTCTTTACAAGATTTAGCGCTATAATAATTCCATAAGTTATTATATCTTTACATGTTACTCCAGTTCTAAGGCATGCTGTCGGCTTGACAAGGTATACTGTGTAATGTTTGCAGACAAGAGAAGAGCTACGTGAAGCCTTTGAGAATGAGATGCGAGCCTTCAACGTGGACAAAGAGCTGGGGCCGAACTGCATCGTGGCCTGGAACCACCAGGAGTTTGAGGTGCCCTACCACTGCCTGTCAGAGGAAATCAAAATAGGTGAGTGCATAGGGTGACACAGGGTGTTGTAGATCAAGCTTAACTGTAACAGCAAACTAGGTGGGCAGCTAAAGAAATTGGATTCCACATTTTGGAAATGTCTGTGTCAGAAGACTTTGTTTATTTCAATTACTCTGTTTACTTGAGGTTTTTGTTTTTTTTTTCTTTCAGTGATCTTTTATGTTTCATAGATAATTTATAAAGAAATTGATTCCTGCTGGTTTAATCATTGGGTGCCTGTATTGGTAGTATTTTTGTGCCTATAAGTGAATTTCTTTCTGTATTTTTATTGTTTTGTTGGGGTTTTTTATCAGATTTCTATGGACTTTTTTTTCAATTACTTTGCTAGTACGAAAGTTTTTTTGGGGAATCCCCTTGATTATGTGAAAAAATCTTAGGGGATTCCCCTTTCAGCAAAATCACAGATTTTAAGATTTCTTGAGAGATGAATATTTTCACAGAGTAACAAACATAAGTTTAGTATAGCATTGATATTTCTTGAGATGACTACCATGTAGATGTTTAGAGACTTACCGCTCTGTCACGTTGTTTTCTGTTCAGGTGACTACTATCTTCGCCTCTTGCTGGAAGAAGATGAAGAGTCTGAGGAGACTAGTGCCATCAAGAAATCGTGAGTTCTGTGACCCCCTCCCTGTTTTATTCCTTTCGTTATTTCTCTATTTACATTGTCAAATACTGTGTGTTTATTCATTTAGTTATTTCCTCATTATACATTGTCAAATACTGTTGTTGTGTAAGTAGTTGGGATCAACATCATATTTTATTTTGATCCCTTAATTTGTGATGATATTTATTTATCAACAATTTCCATGCTTTCATACGCAGCAATGTTATAAATCATTTTATCATTAATTCATATAGTTTTATTTCAAAGACAAAATTTCAGTAAAATTGATTGTTTATTCTCAGAGACAATAAGAAAAATGCTGTAAAGAAGTATTCACACGTATTTTTCCCACTTTCAACTTCTCTAGGCTAATATTTCACCATCCCCCGTGGAACACTGGTATATTTATAGCAGAACTGATATCTGGACTAGTAAAAGGAAGGATGCAAATTATACTCTACTGTGAATTTATTGGCTGTGCATTATCAGTCTGGTTTTTATTGGCAGGTATGAATTCTTCAACGACCTGTACCACCGGTTCCTGCTGACCCCCAAAATCCCGATGAAATGCATGTGCCTTCAAGCCATGGCCATCGTGTATGGCCGATGCCACGAGGAGATTGGCGCCTTCAATGACACACGCTACATTGTCGGCATGCTGGAGAGGGTCAGTAGCTTGCTTCACTTGATGGCCGTTTTATATTGGTTGGAGGGGGGGGGGGGGGGAGACGGGGGTGTTTCTGTGATAAAAAGCTATTAATGGGAGAAAGCTTTGTATGTTTAGGATATGACTTTTGGGGGTATATTGTGTAAATGATTGACGAGGTAGGTTGCCTAAATGATTTGTAAGGTACACTGTGTAAATGATTGTAGGGGTAGATTGTGTAAATGATTTGTGTGTTAGATACATTGGGTGCGTGGAATTCTGATGGACAGAGTGTGTGTGTGTGTGTGTGTGTGTGTGTGTGTGTGTGTGTGTGTGTGTGTGTGTGTGTGCATGCATGCATGTGTGTGAGCGTGCGTGTGTGCGTGCATACATGTGTGTGTTCATTCTTCAATTTGATGTCTTTTCACTAGAGAGTGTGTGTGGTTTTTTTTGTCCGCACTTGCATGCTTGCATACTCCTCTGTGTTGAGAATTTGTATCATACTTTTTTTTTTACCCTGAAGGGAATTAAGAACCTGCACCTAAGCCAGGCTTCACACTTCTCTTTATGCAGATCCTTCTTCATCACAAGTCAGCCTGCATTTTCAGCGTGTCATGTTCAGATTTTCTGTTACGCACATGTGATGTGCAGTGCACAGACAAACTGGAGAGGGATCGTCTGATTGGGTTCCTGAACAAGCTGATCCTGCACAAACGCAACGTGAAGGAAATCATGGACGCCAACGGCATCAAGGTGCTGGTGGACCTGCTGACTCTGGCCCACCTCCACACCTCCAGAGCCACTGTGCCACTGCAGGTGAGTCCACTGCCACCTGTTCTTATTCATCTATTTATTTATTTATTTATTTATTCTTTTATATTGAGGACAGATAGCCTAGTGGTCAGAACATTGTGCTGGCAATTTGACAACCCGGGTTCGAGTCCGGTTGAGGAGATTTTTCTCCTGGAGTTAACATCAGTGCTGACTCCACTCTCCCCAAAAGTCCTTCGGATGAGACTTTAAACCGAGGCCACGTGTGCGAACGCACGCAGAACATCTTGCGCACACATTAAATCCTGTTCCGCTTTTCGTAAGAGTAGGCCATCGTGTGCCGGTGGGAACAGATGACAATATTTACAAAACTGCATACACACGGGGACCGGATGGAAAAAAAAAAGCACATGATTGCTTATTCTGTTATCCTCGATATAAAAGAATAAATAAATAAATAAAGGAAAACCTCCAGAGCCACTGTGCCGCTACAGGTGAATCCACTGCTACCTGTTCTTATTTATTTATTTATTTATCTATTTATTGATTTATTTGTTCTTTTATATCGAGGATAATGGAATAAGCACTCATGTTTTTCCTGCATGTAGACCTCTGTGACAACAGGGTCACTGTCACTGAGTTCATTTTGTACTGCAATCGCTGAACAGAGAGGGGGAGAGAAGCTAGGCTAGCCTGGTGGTAAGAGTGTTGTACTCACGATTTGATGGCCTGGGCTCCAGCAGCCAACAAGATGCTTGCTCAAGAGAATTTTTCCTTTGGAGTTAATAGAAGAACTAACTCCATTCCCTGAAAGTCCTTTGGATGAGACTATTAATATAAACTGAGGCCACACAGAAATCTTGCACATACTGTAAAACCTGTTCTGCCCTTTGAAATAGTAGGCCATTTGTGGTGGCAAGAATGGATGACAAAAAATGTATTTTATAAAATGTGTGCACACTGGTGTCATGTTCAGACATCATCCCTGAAGGTGGAATGCAGCTACCTTAATGGTGGGCAAAAATGATCACGCAAAAATCATCATGGGTGATTCTTGGAGCTCTAGCTGAGGAAAAAAGAAATAAAACAAGAACAAAGTGAATTAGAGAGTGGACTGGTGGACAAGCAGTAATACACCCCTTCAGAAAAGAAGAGGTCATGGGTTTAATTCTGTCTGAAGCTGGATTTTTTTCTCCACATGGTTGTCAGGGTGCCAGTCTTTTGGATGAGGCAATAAATTGAGGCATTGTATGCATCAAATATACAATGCATTTACCCACAGCAACAAGACATTTGTCCCAATTTGTAAGTTTTTTTTTTGTTTGCCTTTTTAGACTGGAAACTATGGTTAATTCAGATACTGTTATCAGTATAAATTCTGTGACTTAAAAGACTGTGTATGTGACTGTGCAGACGAAGTGATTGAAGCATCCCCGGACATGCAGAGGAGCAGTGAGTGAAGGAAGTGGGTACTTTGAAGGAGAGAAGATACCCTGGACTCACCAGTTTGAGTGCAGAGAAACTCTACGATCCTGTGTGAACAACTCTTTTTTTTAAGGTTATTGATGTGCTAAGAAGAGACAACTCTTTTTTCTAAGGTTATTGATGTGCTAAGAAGAGACAACTCTTTTTTCTAAGGTTATTGATGTGCTAAAAGAGAACTCTTTTTAAGGTATGATGTGCCAGAAGAGACAACTCTTTTTTCTAAGGTTATTGATGTGCTAAGAAGAGACAACTCTTTTTTTAAGGTTATTGATGTGCAAGAAGAGACAACTCTTTTTTCTAAGGTTATTGATGTGCTAAGAAGAGACAACTCTTTTTTTTAAGGTTTTGATGTGCTAAGAAGAGACAACTCTTTTTCAAAGGTTATTGATGTGCCAAGAAGAGACAGACAGACAGTGACAATGTAGTTAACTGTGATTTACGTCTGCCAGATGAAGGAGTTCTGGGACCAAGGGGTGATCCACGGCAAAACAAGGTGCTGGGCTCAGGGCATGGACGGGTGGCGCCCCCTGCACACAGTGCCCCAGCTGAAGTGGACGCTGATGGCCTCGGGTCAGGCGGTGATGAACGAGAGCGACCTGGCCACGCTCGTCCTCAACATGCTCATCAGGATGGCGAGTACTACCCCAGCAAGTAAGTCATGTGTCCATGGCACTGTGCCGCTGTAGTCTAGTGGTTAGGGCGTTGGACTCGTAATCTAAAGGTTGTCGGGTTCGATCCCAGCTTTCAGCTATGGCGTTGTGCCCTTGGAAAAGGCACTTTATGGCTATTTTCTCACCCTACCCAGGTGTAAAAGGGGTACCAACTTGTGTTGGGGGTTAACCCTGCGATAGACTGGCGTCCTATCCAGGGGGGAGTCTATGACTCTCAGTCGCTTAACGCCACAGAAACCGGATAAGCACGGCCTGATGAGCCTTAGGCTTGGGACAGACTTTAACTAACTTTAGCCGTGGCACTGTCTGTGTCAGAGATGCCTTATCTTAACAGAGAGAACAAATCAAAGCATTCTGGGTGGACTCTCAGTTGAAAAAGACTAATGTTGGCTGAAATTGATAAGCACAGACTGAGATACATTGGTCATGCAAACAGAAACACACTGACAAATCTGATGATTCCATTATCCTCGATATAAAAGAATAAATAATTTTTTTTTAATAATATTAAAAAAAAAGATGACAACAGTTCTTCAAGGTAAGGCTAAAGGTCGAAGGAAAAGAGTCAGACCACCAACATCCTACATAGCCAACATCACTGAGGTCAGTGGTCTGGGAGCGCTACATGTCATTGTAGAATTTAGAAGAGACAGAGAGAGATGGCAAACCCAGGTGGCATTGCATGGAGCTCTAACCGACAACAGCAGTAATGGAGACAGTTGAATTGAATTAGTTGAAAATAGAATGTAAGGTTGTAGATGATTGCAACACAATTGCTTTTATATATTCATTAATAGATATACTTTTCAGTTTTAGTCTAATTAGTACAGCAAAAGGTTTGCTGTTTGGCTATGAGTTTATTTCATCTAAACTTAGCAGTAAATCAATTTATTCAGAAAAATATGTCACATTTGAATATGCATGGGCATCTTGTGAAAAAAAAATAAATTTTAAAAGAGTAAAGTGTGATGCTTGGCATATTAAGAACATTGTGTAACTATCAATGTCCTAAACATGGATTGAATGTTTTTGCCATGCAGAGACATAGATGGCGCTGTCGTTCGTCCTTTGCCACGGGTCAAACGCATCCTGTCTGATGCCACCTGCCTTCCACACATTGTACAGGTCTGTTTGTGTTTCTAAATTCAAGACAGGATTTCATTCACTCTGGTTTGGATTCAGATATTCAGTTTTTCATCTTATGTATTGTTCCATTCAAAAAGAATGTAAGAGCAATCATGAAGAAAGAACTTGCTTGGCGTTTTGGTGGGTTGGTTGGGTTTTTAAAGTCATTTTGACTCACACACACACACACACCACACACACACACACACACACACACACACACACACACACACACACCACAACACACACATACTTCACATTGAAATAAGAAATGCCATAACTTTATATATATAATTATATATTAAATTCTATCACTCAATATCCTTAGTCATTTTCTTATGTCAATGCATCTCCTTACAAGATCGGCTTACAATTCATTAGTATATATATTCTTATTGTCATTACGTGTGCAGTGTGTGACTTTGACCCGGTGCTGGTGGAGAAGGTGGCCACGCTGCTGTACCTGGTGATGGAGAACAACCCGGCCTGTCACGCCTCTACCTGTCAGGTGTCTTCTTCTTCATCATGATGTACACCGGATCCAACGTCCTGCCCATCGCACGATTCCTCAAGTACACCCACCTGCAGCAGGCCTTCAGGTCGATGAGGTGAGGTGTGTGACAGGTGGCGGTTTGCGGGTATGTGTGGGGAGTTGGGGGGGGGGGGGGGGATTAGTGGGCCGTTAGGGGGGTTGAGTGGGTGAGGTGTGTGTTGGGGGGGGGGGGGGGGGGGGGGGGGGGGTGTCTTGTGTGTGTCTTTCCCATGCTGAAGTTGGATGCGCTGGACCTGATTTGTCAGGCTCTTAACAGCAGTGCAACGCATTTTTGCTGATATGAAAACAATGGTTGCTTTTTGAGCGTTTGATGAAGATGAATCAGTCATAGTTCAAAGTCAGGATATTCAATGACAAGGTGCAAGTAACTATGCTACCAGAGACCATGTAATTGAATTTTTATACTATATGAGGCAGCAGACTATAAGGGTGTCTGATTTTTCAGAACAAGTAACTATAAGGCTTGTCTATGTTTCAGAACAAGTCGTCAGACATCATGATCCGTAGTGTCATGGGCCACATTCTGCCTGAAGCCATGGTCTGCTACTTGGAAAACTACTCTGCAGAGAAATTTGCTGAGATCTTCCTGGGAGAGTTCGACACCCCTGAAGCCATCTGGAATTCTGAGATGAGGTAGAATAGCTCTTAGTCTGAATTTATCTGTCCACTTGTGCTTGTATGTTCTGTCTGAGCATGAGACGCTTAGTCATTAAATTAGAGAAGTTTCTTCTTCTTTTCCAGGGTAGTGACCGCAGTCAACCAGTTGATTATTCTGTCACTTTTGGAGGGGCAGAAGCAGAGGGGGGGGGGACAATAAAACCCCTTATTCAGAGAGTGTAGATGCCCTTGACTCAAAGGTATTGATGGTTGTGGCCTCCATGATGCCATGTGGCAGGTTGTTCCAGTCTCGGATTGTTGTTGGCAAGGAGGACTTTTGCTGAGATTGTGTATGGCACCTTGGATGTACAAATTGGTAGATGTGGCTTCTCCTCTGTCAGGCTACAGGAGTCTCTAGTTTTTGTCTCACACTGTTCATGCATACCATTTCATGTTGAATTTTGTATAGCAACATGAGATGTCTTATACCCTGGGGCAAGGACCATTGCAATTCATCAAACATTTTTGATACTCTGGAAGTGTTGTCACTGTGCCTCAAGACAAAGCATGTTGCTCTGGGCTGGGTAGCCTCCATCCTGTTTAGAGGATTCACAGGGTGCTGCTACACATTTTGATTTCAGGCGCATGATGATTGAGAAAATCGCCTCTCACCTGGCGGACTTTTCGCCTCGCCTGCAGAGCAACACGCGAGCGCTGTACCAGTACTGCCCATCCCGGCCATCAACTTCCCTCAGCTGGAGAACGAGCTGTTCTGCAACATCTACTACCTCAAACACCTCTGTGATACCGTCCGCTTCCCTGACTGGCCCATCAAGGACCCTGTGAGTTCCGCTGTTGGGTAGAGAGAGAGAATAGATCTGTCAGTGTGTGCATGTTCAGTGTTTGAGATCTGTAAATGTGTAAACATTCAGCATATTGAGATCTGTAAATGTGTAAATTCAGCATATTGAGATCTGTAAATGTGTAAACATTCAGCGTATTGAATCTGTAAATGTGTAAACATTCAATGTATTGAGATCTGTAAATTAGTGAACATTTCAGCGTATTGAGATCTGTAAATGTGTAACACATTTAGCGTATTGAGTCTATAGAATGTTGTAATCAGCGTATTGAGATCAGTAAATGTTTAAACATATCAACTGTTGAGATCTGTAAATGTATAACATTCAGCATGTTCAGCATCACATCGGATCTTCAATTTAACGTCTGTTCACTCCTCAGTGATATTAGACGTTTTGCATGATCACATTGAATGTTGTGTTGATGTGTGTGTGATGTGTGTTGTGTGTGATTGGTATGTTTGTTGTCGTGTGTGTTGTGTGTGTGTGTGTGTGTTGTGAGGTGCGGCTGCTGAAGGACATCCTGGACGCGTGGAAGAAGGAGGTGGAGAAGAAGCCCCCCACCATGTCTGTGGAGGAGCCTACAACGTCCTCAACCTCTCCAAAAACACTGGGCGGGTGGGTCTGCTTCACTTCTCTGCTGAACAATGCAAAATCTTGTGCACATGTTAAATCCTGTTCTGCTTTTCGTAAGAGTAGGCCATTGTGTGCAAGATTTTACAAAACTGTATACACACGGGGACTGGATGTAAAAAAGCACATGAGTGCTTATTTCATTATCCTCGATAGAAAAGAATAAATGAATGAGAATGAATAAATGAAATGCTGTGCCAGCCTTCCCTGTGTTGCCTCTGTGCAGCAACGCTGTTCTGGATGTTGATTGGGAATTCGTTTACTTGAATGATGTGTGTGTCTGAATGTGTGTTGATGTTGGAGACAGCTGTATTGTAAATATCCCTTATGTCCCATAAGATAGTAATTTTGGTCATTGTTGGGTTTTTTTTTTGGATTTTGTTTGTTTGCTTTTGTTGGGTTTTTTTGTTTGGTCAGAATTTTTTTTTCCAGTATTAGAAAATGTGTCGTCAAAGAATTTGATGCAGAGAAATCTGCTGTGACATAAAGTGGTACAAAATTCAAAAATACATGGTTGTTGTTCTGTCAACAGACATGACGAGTCCAAGATCAGAAAGGCTTACTTCAAGCTGGCCCAGAAGTACCACCCTGACAAAAACCAGAGGGACGGGTAAGTTAGTTGTCTTCTTGGCACTTTTGGAGGGGAGAGGCTTACTTTGATTTTATTTCTTTTTGTGGGGGCAGGGGGGGAGAGATTTCCAAACAAAATCCAGACGGACTGTAAATTGTGTTCTTGGTGTTTTTTGGGGGGAGGGCTTATTTTGTTTGGGGGATTTTGGGGGGTATTTTTGCTTTTTCTTCAGAAGACGGGGGGGCTTTTATTGTTTGGACTTTTGTAATGGTTCTAAAAAATAGACAAGTTCCTGTTTGAACTGTGCAGTCATCATTCATTTTGAGCCAGACTTTTTCCTCTGTGTGTGTGTGTGTGTTGGGGTACATGTTCATTTGTGCGTGTGTGCACGCAAAGGTTATGTACATTTCAATTATAAATTCAGATTTGGGTAAATCTCAGATGCATGTGTGCAGCCACTAAAGCGTTAACTTTTCTTTTAAAAAGTGACGGTTTGGTAATAGAACGTTTCAGAAAGTTAGATACAACAAATCTCTCATTTGTCCCTTGCAGGAAATGTTTGAGCAAGTGAACAAAGCGTACGAGTTCCTGTGCAGCAAGTCCAAGGTGAAGGACGGCCCTGACCCGCAAAACATCGTCCTCATTCTGAAGGCCCAGTCCATCCTCTTCTCCAGACACAAAGAAGGTAGGAGCAGACTTTGCTGCTGGTGGTGATGGATTTGTGGCTTCTGATGATTTCATCATCTTATGTGTTTTGATAATCATTCATTCTCTCACATAAAACAGTACAAATTGATATCATAGTTTCAGGTAAACCCACTCCATGAATTGCCATGGAAATGCCTGTTCCGATAATTTATGTTCTGACGAGAAAATATTGCTTGCTTCAGATCATGTTTTTATCATGAGTATATTTTAAATGTCATGATAATGTTGAAATACTATCTGTTTATCTTTGACCATTTAATCAAAAAAAAAAAACAAAATTCAAGAGTATCTACAACAGTGGGAGAGCAGTATTCTATAACAGGTGTAAATGTCTTTAGCTGCAAAACTGAAATGATTACAAATTAAATCATTTTGACATTGTGCAGGGTGGCATTTTGCAGCAGGAGTAATTCCTTTGCCATGAAAATTCAAATAATTTGGGAAATGATTCTTACAGTTACAGAGTGACATTTTACAGCAGAAATTACTGTTGTGTACAATCATTATGAACAAGCGCTGGTGGTGTGTGTGTGTGCAGACCTTCACCCCTACAAGTACGCGGGCTATCCCATGCTGATCAAAACCATACAGATGGAGACCAACGACGATCAGCTCTTCTCCAAAACCGCCCCCCTCCTGTCAGCTGCTGCAGAAGTGGCCTACCACACTGTCAACTGCTCAGCCCTGAATGCCGAGGAACTCAGGCGAGAGAATGGCATCCAGGTGTGTTTTGGTTGTTTCTTTTTATTTCATTCTTTTATTTCAAGGTTGGTGCACGTGCCTGTGTGTGTTACCTTTGAATTTGCTTAAACTATTAATTTTGATTGCTCGTGTGTTGTGTAGGTCGAATGCAAGCGCTATGATTTGTTTTTGCAAGATATAGCACTATATAAATTCATGTATTATTATTATTATTATAAGGAAATAGCACTCATGTGCTTTTTTTACATTCAGTTCCCTGTGGAATGTAGTTTTGTTGCCCCACAATGGCCTATTCTTCTGTAAAGCAAAACAGGTTTTACATGGGCGCTAGACATTCTGTGTGCATTCGCACATGAGTCCTCAGTGTTAAAGTTTTATCCAAAGGATGAGGGGCAGTGGGGTCAGCACTGATGTCAACTACAAGGGGAAAGAATCCCTTAAACAGGATTTGAACCCATATCAGCAGATCACAAGCGCAGTGCACAATGCTGTAACCACAAGGCTATCCCATCCCTTTCTTGTCTTTCTGGGTATGGTGTTGATTTACATGTTGAAAGGAATGTATTTGTATGGGTGTGTTAGATGAGAATTGGTTAAAGTTTCCTGCATTTGTTATGACTGTGTTAGAAGGAGGATCTGCGTGTGAGTGTTTGTGTGTGTATGTGTGTGAGTGTTGTGTGTTTGTGTGTGTGTTAATATATATGTATAAGTGTTTATAAATATAATACCGCATTCTTCAGTTACTGTTGAAATGATTTTTTCCCTTTAATTGATGTTTTAATTGATGATATACAATCTTTATTATTATTGTGTAGCTGACCACTGTGAAGAAAATGTCACTTTTCTGTGGTGGATTCTTTCCAGGTGCTACATGATGCCTTCACCAGGTGTGTCAGTGTGCTGAGTCAGTCCAGCAACCCAGATGACCTGGCTGTCCAGGTGAGTGAATAATAATAACAAAAACTATTGTCAGTGAAATATTTGTATTTATCATAAAGACTTGGATACAAGAGTGTATCATGTTTGTGTTTCATGTGAAGTGGTCATTGACAGTATTTTTTTCCATTCATCGGCTAGAGCTCTGAGGTACACCTATGGTGAGATTTTGCGTATGCCACCATTTAGAAAGAAGAAATAAGAAATACCTGTCTTAAGAAGTCTAAAGTTGTGTGATAAATTTTAGAGGATGAAAGGTTACCCGCCATTTTATTTCAGTGCAACAGAAGATGGATTTTGAAAGGAAAGGGTTATAGAGAATGTTTGTCTTGTTTGCATGAAAACAAGGCTAGTAGAATGTTGGCATTAATTTCCCTGTCATGACTTTGTCAGTTCACTGTGAATCCAGTTTTACTTTGCAGTTATATATGTTTATGGTGCTTATCTGTTCATATGTACAAGGACATGTTGTGATTGGTTAGTTTAAGTTTTACTTTGCTGTTGTCTATAATACTTACCTGTTCATATGTACCTGGATGTGAGGTGTTGTGATTGGCGAAATGTTACAGGTGTGTCTGAACGTATCCAAGTGCTATGCAGTGGCCGCACAGTTCGAGGGCTGCCGAGAAAAGATTCAGGAGTGCTCTGGCATCATTCGGGATCTGTGCAGGATACTGTACTTCAAGGTAAGGGATACCCTGTGTTTGATCTCTGAAAGAGAGAGAAGACACGTGTGTAGTTCATACTCTTTATCACCCATATGACTCCTACTTATGAGTACTACAGGCTTTCTAATATTACAAATTGATTTACTTTCTTAGAATGGATTTCTTTCTGATACTGTTTCTTTTTTTTGTTTCTTTTTTTTTTTCTTTTCTCTATACTGCGGATTGGGCTCTAGGATGGAATTTTTTTATGCGACCATACCCCCCCCCCCCCTCCCACCCAACCATTTAGGTTGGCCATGTTCTGATTTTAGGGGTGGTGTCTAAACATGACACCTAGTGTCAGTTGGGTTTTTGGTAGTTTTTTGTCATCCGTTCCTACCGCATGAAATGGCCTTCCCCTTCTGAAAGCAGGAGGGTTTTGAACATGTTGTGCAAGGTGTTCTATATGCATTGGCACACGGGCCTTGGTTTATTGTCTCATTCGAAGAATTTTGACATTCTGTTCACTGTTTCATCAAGGGGTCATGTGACATGAAGCAAAGCAGCAAGGCTGTTTTTGCTTGTGCTGCAAACCAAAATTTTTATCATTGCAAAAATGCCAGTAACTGGACTGTCAACGGTGAAATCTTAAACCATCCTGCCACAATCCTTCTTGTTTTCATTTTTAAAATGATACATGAAAAGAAGGATTTCTTGAGAATACTACCAGAAGTATTCACATGATGTTTCATAATGGGCATGTGAGAGACACTAAATGTATAGAGAGAAAAAAGTGAAAAAATTTTTTTTTTTGAAATGCAATTAAAAATGCAAAGGGCACATGAAAACTTCACTGAAAAATTATTATAAAATTGACATTACTTCTTTAGACATATTGTTTGATTTCAACATCTTTCTATTGTTTGAAAAAATCACTGTAGAAAATTATCAGTAAAAATTGTAGTCAAGCATTATTGACTAAATGTGATGAATAATTTAGTCAAATTATTGACTAAATGAGAAGGGAAAAATACTGTAGTCAGGTGCATTGCAAGAGCAGTGATCATTTTGTTACCTGTGTGTGTGTTGTTGCAGAATCTGGCGCGGCTGTGCACGGTGGTGACGGAGTGTGTCAGTGCCTTCTGTGTGGACTTCTGGCTGCAGACCAACCTGTTCGAGTCTGGCGTGCTGTGGCACCTGCTGCCCAACCTGTTCCAGTAGACTTCACCCTGGAGGAGGGGGGGTGGAGAAGAGCGAGGAGAGCAATCAGCAGGTGGGTGGGTGGGTCAGAGTGGGGCTGCAGGGGGGGTGGGGGGATGGAGAAGAGAGAGGAGAGCAATCAGCAGGTGGGTGGGTGGGTCAGAGTCTGGGGCGTGTGGGGGGGTGGGGGGATGGAGAAGAGAGAGGAGAGCAATCAGCAGGTGGGGTGGGTGTGGGTGTCAGGGGGGGTATGGGGAGAGTGTGGTGGGTGGGGAGTCGGGGGGCAGGAGGGGGGGGGATGGAGGAGGGGGCAATCAGCAGGTGGGTGGGTGGGTCAGAGTCGGGGGGCAGTTCGGGGAGTGTGAAACATGACCACAGTCAGTTCAGTTCAATTTCAGTTCAGTTCAATTTCAGTTCAAGTACTTTATCATCTCACAAGCAGAGAAATTCATGTGGGTTACAAGCCTTACATAAAACCAGTGAACAGGAAAACATAGTAAAGGTAAGGTAAAGGTGTCCCATAACCTAGACGGTCGTAGGCGGAGTGAGGCATCAGAGACCTCAGCCTCTCTAGGAGCCAGCATGTTGAGGGCGGCCCCACAAAAACACTGCAATACAGTATGTGAACATTAACACAGCACACAGCACAAAATAACAAGCACGTAAATATCCAATATCTAAGCAATGCCTGAGCTAGTGATAAACTCCCCATTGACATAGAATTGCCCGCCAAGGGTGTGTTGGTCAGAGCTGAGTGTTGTGTGTCTACGATTTTACGTCTATTCACTTAATGTCATATTAGACAAGGGGGTGGGGGGGGGGTATGTGATGAGAGATGAGGGTTTTAAAAAACAATTGTGTGTCAAAATACTGATTTCAAACAATACAAACAATAAGTAGCAAAAAGAGCAAAGAAACACATAAAGAATAAAACCTCAGAACAACTGAAAATTATGCTGAAAGCAGAGCCAGAATATTTGTAAATCATTCTGATATGATTCTGATTTTGTCACACTCACTGCATGTCTGTCTGTGTGTCACACTGCATGCACTGCCTGTCTGTCACACTGCATGTCTGTGTGTCACACTGCATGTCTGTCTGTCTGCCTGTCACACTGCATGTCTGTCTGTCTGTGTGTCACACTGCAGGAGGTGGCCAATCAGCTGGCGAAGCAGAGCATCTTTGCCTGTGCCCGACTGGCGGGTTACCACGACCAGGAGACAGCAGAGGGAGCGCCCCCTGACAACCCCTCAGTGAAGAAGTCCCTCATGGCCATGCTGACCCCTTACCTGGCACGGAAACTGTCCAACCCTGACCCCACAGAGGTAACGAGTTTTTCATGTGGGGGTATGTGTGTGTTTGTGAATTTAGGGGCTTGTCTTAAAGTGAAGGTCTTTGGGTGTGGGTTCTTTTGTTTGTATGTTTCTGTCTATGTTTTTCACAGGGACTGGATGTAAAAAAGCACATAAGTGCTTATTCAATTTTTCTCAATATAAAAGAATAAATCTCTCTCTCTCTCTCTCTCTCTCTCTCTCTCTCTCTCTCTCTCTCTCTCTCTCTCTCTCTCTCTTGGGGGTGTTCAATGTTCTGGGGGGGGGGGGGGGGGGGGGGTTGTTTCTTGGTTGTTTGGGGGGGGTTGTTTTTTTTGTTTTTTGTTTTTTTGAGGGCTGGGTGACAAGTGTCATTGTATCATTCTGCTACCCTCAAATATAAATATGATTTTGTTCATTCATTCATTTGTATGTTTTCTCTGAAATTGTGTTTTTATCTGCACCACCACTTCCATCTTCAAATGTCTTTATCTCTCATTCTTTCCATTCCTCCTCCCATTCTTTCTATCCTGCTTTTGTCCCCTAGACAGAGGGGTCCGGCACTGCTGCTGGCTCACTTTGATGGTGTTCAGTGGTGCATGTTCTGAGCTAACTTTAAGTAGGACACTCAGTGGAGAGCTGCTGTTGATTTTTGTTTTGTCTTGTGTGTCCTCTTCTTCTTCTCTCATTCGCTTCACATTGTCAGATGTGTCCAGGCAAAATGATGGCATGTCCTTTCATGCTCCTCTCATGGGCCATACAGCTTGGTCTGTAGGGTTATCTCCGTCGGCCATACTTTGTTCCTCAAGTCGCTGAATAGCGTACACCTTTGAAGGATGTGCTCACCTGTCTGGTTTTCTTTACCACAGGCACACAGGGGAGAAGGAGCGAGTTGCAACTTTGTGGACATGTAGTGATATAGTCTGTTGTGCCCAATGCGAAGTGTGTCTTGTGTGTGTGCAGCTGCTGAAGATCCTGAACAGCAACACGGAAAACCCCTACCTGATCTGGGACAATGCCACCAGGGCTCAGCTGGGGGAGTTCCTTGGGGACAACCAGCAGAGAATGATCCGCAGTGTGAGTGCCTCTACTGACATAGAACTGTGTGTGTGAGGGGAGGGGGGGGATCTTTTCAGTGTATCAGTATGTTTTAGCTTCTCTTTTTTTTTTTTTTTTGTTATTCATGTGCCACTTTAT
This sequence comes from Stramonita haemastoma, assembly GCA_030674155.1. Lineage (NCBI taxonomy): Eukaryota > Metazoa > Mollusca > Gastropoda > Neogastropoda > Muricidae > Stramonita > Stramonita haemastoma. The sequence continues at coordinate 31,709,008 of CM060316.1, forward strand.
CATCATGACGGAAAGTTTTCTTGCTGTACATTTGGATCAGAGTTTTCCTACATACACAGTGGTCTGCACTGTTGCTGGGTCACTTTGGTGGTGTTCAGTGATGCCTGTTCTGGGCACCACCTACTTAACCCCTTTCTGACAACAGCAATAGTTCAGTCCTGGGGCCAGACTGAGATGCCAACCCAGGGTGGCAACCATCACAACGTCCCTCAAGTGACCTTCTCCCATGAACCACCAACCCTGAAGGCTATGACACAGACTCATCACAAGCACAGAGTGTTTGGAAAAACCAAAGCTTATGTCACCATGAGACCAGAGCATCCAGTGCCACTGAATCAAAGATGATTTTCTTTTATTGCATGATAACAGATGACAATTGGAATGATTTTAAGATGCTGCTATGGAAATGCATGTGCTTTGAGACTTCATGACAGGGCTGTTCTGTACTCTTCCTCATGTTATATCACAGCATCAACTGGGCCTGAGAGATACAGACACCTGCAGTGTTGGTCAGGTAATTTGAGCAACACTCTAAAACTAGCATCCGTAAAGTAGATGAAGTTCAACTGTGTGGTCCCAGTCTTCCCAGTGAGTCCACAGCACAAATTTACTTTGGGTATGAACCGGTCAGAGTCTGAAAAATCCCTATGCCTTTCAAACAGTGTTAACCACGCAGTCGAAGTGTCTGTCAGCTTGGAGTATAAAATAGGTGTCAGAGCAAAAGAGTTAACATTATCATCAGAATGGTCTGCTGCCTTCCTGTGACAATATAACCGATAAAACTGAACTATCAAGCTTACATTTTCTGGTAGGGAGCATGAATCATGACAGATGTGCTTGATATTTTACTGTGCTTGTTATTTGGAGGAGTATGGAATATACTAGAAGATTGTTTTATTTTTCTTTCAGGGGGAATGTGATCCCAACTTTGGAGCAGGCTTTGAATTCGAGGTGCACTCCAAAGAGCTGATTGTTGGTGAAATCTTTGTGCGGATATACAATGAGCAGCCAACTTTCCCACTGGAGGTAGGGATGTCAGAACAACTCTGAATTTATATATATATATATATATATATATATATATATATATATATATATATATATATATATATATATATATAGTGTGTGTGTGTGTTGTGTTTATGTGTTGTGTGTGTGTGTGTGTGTTTTTGTTGTGTTGTTTGTTGTGTGTGTTGTTTTGTGGTGTGGTGTGTGTGTTTGTATTTCTGTGTGTGGTGTGTGTGTCTGTGTGTTTGTACTTCTGTGTTTGTGTGTGTGTGTGTGTGTGTGTGTGTGTGTGTGTGTGTGTGTGTGTGTGTGTGTGTGTGTGTGGTAGTGTGTTGTGTGTGTGTGTGTGTGTGTGTGTGTGTGTGTGTGTGTGTTGTGTGTGTTGAAGAGGAGACAGTGATTTATGGTATTGACCCTATGCGTTGATTTTCTGTTGGTCAGAATGCCAAAGGCTTCACCATTGATCTGCTGGACTTCTTGGATCACAAGCCCAGGTAAGCAGGGCTGAATGGCAAAGGATTGAGTGATTTATGTACATCAATTCTGCTGGTGAAATTTGATAACCTTTTTACAGTTATTTACTTATGCTGACTGATTAAAGCAAGAGGTTTGTGTGAGTGAAAAGTCACATGTTAAAAAAAAAAGGAAGGTTGATCCATTTTGTTTTTTGGTGGTGAAATTCGATTTTTGGGGGGGGAGGGGGGTCATATACTGGCATTGGCTTAACCAAAAGCAAGAGGGTTGTGTGAGTGACGGAAAAGTCACGAGTAAAAAAAAAAAAAAAAGAAAAAAAAAAAGAAAGATTGATTCATTTTGTTTTTTGGTGGTGAAATTTGATTTTTTTTTTTTAGTTATATATTTGCATTGACTTAATCAAAAGCAAGAGGTTTGTGTGAGTGCCTGAAATATCACATCTAAAAAAAATATATAAAGTAAGGTAGACTCAGTTTTTTGTTCATGATGTTGTTTGAAAATAACTAGAAAATATATCAAGAGAGATGTGAATGGTATGGTGAGTGTAATGGTCAGAACAGGACAGTTAAACACACAACACACACACATACACACACACACACACACACACACACACACACACACACACACACACACACACACACACACACACACACACACAACCATTCATATCAAGAAACAACCAAAAAATTAAACCTTGTAACAGTATAAGAAAACACCAATTGTTTTTTTTGTTGTTTGTGTTGTTTGTTTTTTTTTGGGGGGGGGGCGGGGAGTACGTAATATATAATAACCAAAAAAAACAAATTAAAGAACTGAAAGAAAGAAATTTAACCCAAAGAAAGAAAATGATAATAATTAATTAAAACAACAACATAACAACAACAATTATAAGGATAATAATAATAGTAGTAATAGATGGAATTTACATCGTGCTATATCTTGCAAAAAAACAAATCAAAGCACTTGATAGAAAATCAAATAACCAGAAAAAAAGGGAAAAAAGGAGAAGAAGAAGGAAAGAAAGAAAGGACAAAAATCTGAAGGAATGAATTGTGTGGTGTGTGTTGTAGTACCTTCACTCGATGATGATGCTGAAGCAGCAGGGTCAACCCAGCAGTGACCAGACACAGCAGCGTCTGACCAGGATAGAAATGGCTCTGGAGGGTCTACGCAACGCCATCAAAAACAATCCAGGTCATTCTCTCTGTCTGTCTGTGCCTACACTCTGCTGTCTCTGTCTGTCTGTCTGTCTGTCTGTCTGTCTGTCTGTCTGTCTGTTGTTCTGTCTGTCTGCTCTGTCTCTCTCTCTTCTCTCTCTCTCTCTCTCTTCTCTCTCTCTTCTCTCCTCCCTCTCTCTCTCTCTCTCTCTTCTCTCTCTCTCTTCTCTCTCTCTCTCTCTCTTCTCTCCCCCTCCCTCCTCTCTCTCCCCTCCCTCTCCCCTCCTTCCTCTCTATGTCTGTTTCTCTCTCTCTTTCCTCCTTCTGTCTTTCCTTCCCTCCTTTCTTTCTCTCCCATCCCCTCCGCTTTGTCTCATTCTGTTTTATCATACCCCATTTCTCTCTGTCACTCTCTCCTCCCCACTCTCTCAATGTAGCCCTCATCCCCCAACCCACTTGTCTCTTTTTCTCCATTTTCTGTTCCTCATTCTCTCAAAGAAGGTTGTGACAAATCATTTGATTAAAAATCAGGCAGGCTTATTTTTGTAATCCAAATTTTTATCTTTCATGTTTGATTTTTTATGCAATTAACAAAAATTTCATCGCCATACCAAGAGTATCAGCCTTTTGATTTTTTGTAATGATATTTATGTCCCAGCGGAGATTTTTGATTTAGAGACTTTGAGGAGGGGGTTAAGTGTGTAGAGGATGAAGAGCATAGGCTTCTGATGGATGTTACTTTTGTTCATAGTGACAAGTAATGATTGCATGCAGTGGGGTTTTTTTGTTATTTATTTTTATATTTTAGTGTTGTGAGATCAGATTTTCAGAATTTCCTGTCATCAACTATGATGTGATAGAATCACATATGTAGCCTCGGGAGTACTTAATTGCATGCAGTGTTTGCTTTGGTGGGTGTTGCAGGCGTGGAGATTCAGTGCATTGGTCATTTCAAGCTGCTGTTTGCCTTGCTTCGGCTGGAGAACTGCGGCAGAATGCAGCAGTTTACGTTGGAGGTGCGTTCATCTGGCATGGCTGGGTTTTCTGGTGGTCACTCTCTATGTGGGGGAAAGGAAGCTTGGTGCTCAGAGTACTTGCTTTCCCCAAACTAAGGTTAAGCAGCATTGACAATGGTTACCAAGTGGATGGGGGACCATTCATGTGCCTTGGCTTCAGTAAGTCCCCCAGTTCACCCAGCTGTGAATGGGTAACTGCCCTTTTTAGGGACAGGGAAGGTAAAGCAGCAAGAGAGAAGAGATGGGCACCGCCCTCAATATGCTGGCCCCTGGAGAAGCTGAGGTCTCTGACATCTCACTCCCCAACTACTGCACAGTTTATGGGTACACCTTTACCATTTTCTTTGTGTTTGATATGAACAATGGTTCTGCCTCTCTTCTTTTGCTGCTTCATGGTATTAATGGATAAATCATTCGTGGGTAAGAAGATAAAGGAGTAGGAGATTTAAAAAAATTTTAAAGTGGGATGCATCAAGAATAATTTTTAAATATTATATGTTAATCATCATCCTCCTTTCTGTCACATGTGCACACAGACACATGCATGTGCGCGCACACACACACACACACAACACAAACACAAACAACACAATACAACACAACAACAACACATACACACACTCAGTTATGCAAACCCTTTAATCTGACTAGTTGTTCTTTATTTTTTGTGTTACATCATAGTTAACTATCATCATCATCATTGAAATTTACCGTTGTTGTATGTTTCTTTCTTTGAGGGATTGTAAAAATGTATGCTACCTGTGTATGCATTTCTCAACCCCCATATCATGGCTCTGTGTGTGTGTGTGTGTGTGTGTGTGTGTGTGTGTGTGTGTGTGTGTGTGTGTGTGTGTGTGTGTGTGTGTGTGTGGTGGACAGGTGCTGAACTGTGTGACAGTGAACAGCGAGTGTGTCAAAGACATAGCGGCTGCTGAAGTGCTAGGCTACCTGCTGTTTGCGCTGTACAGTGTCCAGCAATGTGAGTATCCTGGCCTCTCCAGCCCTCCCTTCTACTGTACTCGACTCTGGACTGTTTTGTTTTGTTTTTTTGCACATGTGTAGTAGTGCTTGGATGCCGTTTCTGTCTCTGTGTATGACTTTTTCTGTGTACATCTGTGACAGATCTGCCTACTGCTGTAAGCCTTCAGCTGCAGCCACAGAAAAATACCGTTTATTGGAAATGTTGAGTTTAGATTTCTGTTTAACTTTATGTATAGTCTTTTTGTACTTTTCTAGTGTGGAACTTCGGACAGTTCAGATTTCTGTTGAATTATACAAGTCTGTTTCTACTTCTTTATTGTTGTTGGTGGTGGGTTGTTTTTTTTTATCTATTTTAAAATGTTTATCTAATTATTCTAATATTAGGTATTATATACTTGTGCTGATCTGATTGTGAAGCTGTTGTTTTATCATGAAACTTTGTCAGCAATATAGAAACTGGTGGGAGGGCTTGAAAAATTTAGAATCTTTAGGCCATAGATCCTGGATTTTTTATTTATATATATATATATATATATATATATATATATATATATATATATATATATATATATACTTAAACAGAGAGAAAACCTGGAATTTTTTGTGCCAGTGGATTGCAAATCTATTTTATCTTTTCTTTTTTTTTTTGGGTGGGGATATTTTTCTGAGCCAGGAATTTAAATATATGATAGCTATGTGTATTTTTCATTACTTTGGTAGAAAACAAAGCAGGGCCAACGGTAAAAAATATACCACATTTTTGTAAACTGGGGCTGCTATATATTCTGAGGAAATGCTCTGCAGATAGGCAGATCTGCTTCTGTATGTATACATTTTGTTTGTGTATATGTCTGAGGTTCTTGTCACCTTCTTTCTCTGAATGTTTCATTACATAGTGTCTTCTTATGTGTGGCTGTTATGGCTCTGATTTTCTGTGGAGCTTTGACTTGCTTTGTTTTGTTTTTGTTGTGTTTTTATTTTCATTTATTTCTGTATTTCTTGGTGTGGTGTGTGTGTGTGTGTGTGTGGTGTGTGTGTGTGTGTGTGTGTGTGTGTGTGTGTGTGTGTTGGTGGTGTGTGTACACAATACAAATGTGTGTGTGTGTATGTGTTGGCATGCACAGTGTATTTTTAAAATCCATGCTAAGTGCTAAAGACAGCTGATATTGAGACCTACCATTACTGATACAGTGGATGTTCACATAACAAAATCTCTCCCTTCATGGCACTCTTTCACAACGCTATATCATCACCAAACCAGTCACCCCCTGTCTGTCTCAGTATGAATATTTGTATGAAGGCTAAAACTTAATTGACCACTTATTTTTTACAAAATTGATTAATACTGGACGATTCTGATAAAATGTGAAGATGCCAGTTGCTTTGTCTAACTGTCACTATTTACACTGTTCTTTCATTTGCTTTAGGTTTGTCACTATTTGTCAGATTGTTTGATTAGTATAGTAGCAACTCAGTTCATGGTTGATTAAATGTTAGCTTCATAGTAGGAAGAAATCAGGTGCAGAATTTTTTTTTGGGGGGGGGGGGGGGGGAGGGGTGTTGAGCCGACAGAATCATAGCTGTTGCTTACTTAAGTTTTTTTTTTGTAATATATAAGAGTCAACGAACAAGCATGCAGGAAAATGATTGATGTGTACCTTCAAATACAGGTGCAAATTAATTTAATTTTATGGTATACATATCTGTGCACGATTGCAATCACTTATGTTCACATATATTCAAACACACACACACACACACACACACAAAACTTTGTAGTTTTTTATCCTATTGAAAAAACTTCTTTAAAACAGGTACTGATATTTGCTTCTCATGCCAAAGAAGTTGCAAATCCTTGTATTGTAACAGAGTGGAGATAGATTTGCTCCCTCCCATCTCTGCAGTGCCCTCTTAGCTACAGAACATTGGGTAGGTGCTGTGGTCTCTAAAAGACAGCTGTATTTTAATTTTATAAAGTCTACAGTCCCACCATGAAGGCTGAAGGGGGATGTTGGGAAAAGTCAGAGCTACGTACCCCAAGGAAACAGCCTTGCACAATTCACTGGTGTGTCCTAATTTAGAAACACAGTGTTGAGCTCATGCTCCATCCACAAGGGAGGCAATTAGGACCACCCTACGCATTACATTATAAAGCAGTCAATGACACTGTGTTGAGTAAAGAAATAATAAACAAAAAAATTCAAGGAAACGTTCGTTGATGTCTGCCAGTACACAGTGTGGGCATTATGTAGGTAATGGCTTTTAGAATTGTGGTTGCTCCCCTTATGTGCAGATTCAAGCTTCAAGTTGGTTGCAGGCTGTTTGACAAAGAGACACAATCATTGTTGGTGCCTTTGTGTTTGCATTGGTTGTTAAGTATTTCACTCTTTCTGTTGGTGATTCACCATCGATTATTCATTTCACATGCACTTTGAAATAATTGGTTCAGCGTTACTGCACTCTTAAGTCAAACAAGTGTTTTACTTGGTGATATGACAAATTCTTGTTGATTGTTTACTTTTGTGTATCATTGATGTTTTTTGTTGTTGGTTTTTTTTGCTTTTTTTTTTTTTACATGTGTTCTTATGTTGTCATGCACAAAAAAGAAAATCATGGCTTTGTTTTGTTTGATAGTGCAATCATTGGTTTGTTGCCTGTTTTCTGAGTTCCAGTTTGTTTTGATTTATGCTTCCTTTTTTTTTTCCTTTGTAAATAAAATCAAGCCTACACCCAAGGTAAGCTCATGGTTTTTGTTTTTCAGAATTGTGTACCTTTTGCATTGTTCCCAATTGTGTGGCTGTTGATTTTGTATTTGTGTGAGGTATTTGTGCAAGACATGCATGCCTCTGAATGGCACTTTCATCCTAGAAAGAGAGCCTTAGAAATTCTAAACTCTGTAAAAATGGAAGTTATGAAGATTTGAGATTTGCCATATCTAGATGTTTTCACAAATATTCTGCCATTCTATAATATTACAGATAGCTTTATGATGAAAATGCATGCCTGAAAAAGTATTTGGTATGCATGCTTGAAAAAGTATTAATTTGATAGTAGATGGGAATGGTATTTCATGAAAAATGAACACTTTGAAAGGGACATTTTGTCTTAAGTTTACATTTGAAAAATGCCAATATTTGAAACCTACTTGTAAAGACCACTGGCTTTTTGTAGTCAGTTTGTTGCATATACTATATTTGAAAGTAACCAATTGTCACAAAATGTTTACTGGTGCCATAAGGGTAGGCACACTTGTCTTGCTGTTTACAATGTAAAACTGCTACCCTGGTATGATTGTCTAGCGAATGAAATTGTATGAAAATGGTGGCGGAGTGTGTTCCCTGCATCACAGTGAATGGTGTGCACATTGGAAGCTGCTTGTCAGTGTGTCTGTACATATGTGCTTGGGCCTGGGGACACAGATTCTTTTTCTTTGCTGAGTGACTCTGGCCATCATGGGGGGGGGGGGGGGGTAGAAAAGGGGAAGTGTGGGGAAGGAGGGACAAAAACTGGCAAACTAGAAAGTATTCACAATTGTTTTAGACTAGCAGTGGGCATTCAGGTGTAGTAGTATTTCGTTCAGTGTAAAAGGACTGATTATTTTATGATGAACACATAGACAGTGATCTGTCTGGTTTCTTATCTTACCTATACATGTATGCAGTTTATCATTTCTTGAGGACTTCAGCTTTATTTACTATAGGTCACTGCTGTTGGCTTTCTCTGTTCCGCAGACTTGAAATAGAGTGAGGAACAGAGGATAGAGTGTAACTTTTCTTGATCATTCGAAATCAGTCAAGGTGACTGTGTAATCATTGTAATCATGGTCATCATCATTACTTGTTTTTAACAGACATTTCACACTGAAGCCTGCAGTAATATCTAAGTCTGCAAAATCATCAAATTTGTGAGAATTGCTGTAGATAGACACACAGTGGTTGTCACATTCTGCAGTTCTTCTTTTCTCGTTTGCTTTACACCATCAGATGTGTCTGGAAAAAATAATGCATGTCCTTTCCAGCTCCTCTCGTGGGCTGTACAGCTTGGTCTGTAGGGTTATCTCCGTCGGCCACACTTTCTTCCTCAGGTCGCTGAATAGCGTACATCTCTGAAGGATGTGCTTGCCTGTCTGGTTTTCTTTACCACAGGCACACAGAGGAAAAGGAGCAAGTTTCAGCTTTGTGGGAATGTGGTGATTTAGTCACATTCTGCAGTAGATGCTAGTCAGAATTGCTTATGACCAACACAAAGTGAAGCAACAGACTCTGTGGAACACTGCTTCATTTTCCTAACTCTTGTGAAGGGTTTCCTCTGGTGGGGGGCCTCTGGTGGTTTGATCTTTGTTGCTGCTTATAGACTTGTGACTGAAAACAGGCCTCAGTGTGACTGAGGGTAGCAAAGTCCAAAAGAACAGTATGGAGATTACAGTTTTTAAACCATTCAAAAATGGAAGCTGCAGTTCTACAAACAGGGTTTATGGGTTTCACATCAGGCTACACAAGATCAGCTCTGAGATTCACAGTCTTTGGGTGTTACTTTATTATCATCTCTTTTCTTTCTTCTTCTTCTTTGTCTTAATCTTCTTCTTCTTCTTCTTCTTCTTCTTCTTCTTCTTCTTCTTCTTCTTCTTCTTCTTCTTTCTTCTTCAGATTGGCTGATAATTTTTTTAATTCTAATAATTATGAATAATTTTGTAGCGTTTTATTTGCGCTTAATCTTTCATTATAAATGATTAATATATATGTATATATACATATATATTGGCTTCTTTGCTTTAACTGACTTATGCACTGGAAAGCTGTTGGTGGGTATGGTACGATTTGTGATGTTCCTGAAAATGGTGTGTGCATTGATGGGGTTGTGGTTAGCATTGAATTAGACAGGTAGCACTCCATTGATGAAGTCAGATGGTATGTCTTGTGGATCATTGTTAGTCGATATTGCTAAAGATGGTTGTGTCTTTTCAACTGAAAAAGAGAAAGCAGATTATTTGTGATATCAGGCCTGGTACATGTTCTTATTCTGCCATCTTTTTTCCAGCCCCTTCCCTGTTTTACCATATCCACCCCACCCTACTCTGACCCCAGCTCTACCCCATTCTTTTAGATAAGCTATGTGTGTGTGTGTGTGTGTGTGTGTGTGTGTGTGTGTGTGTGTGTGTGTGTGTGTGTGTGTGTGTGTGTAAAAGAATGATGGTGCCTTTTTTTCTCCCACAGTCAGTTTTTTGTGTGGTTCACAACAACCACAAGCCCTATACTGATTTGGAACACAGATGTAGTCATCTTTTTTTCTTTTTAAACGAAAATAGTAAATTTTGTTGCAGTGTTCAGCAACCTTCAATCATTCCTTTTTCAACACAGGTCCATCACTACCTGTATTCAGTTACAGACCTGTCATATGTCTGTACATCAAATCACAGGTCGATCGATGTGTTTATATGCAGATCTAGGCTGTTGTGGCTTTCTTTGTCATAATATATTTGAAAGCAGTTCAGTTACGGGTGCTTATCCAGGCACTGGTCTGGCAGCACAGCTATCCTGAGGCACAGTGTCTTCATATATGTATATATATTATATGTATATAATTCCTCTGTGTCGCTCATTATTGCTCAATCATCAGCCAGTTACTGCAGTCTATGATATTTCAACCATGCAGACCATGTGCATTTTATCATAACAGAAAGATTTTTTTTTTTGGGGGGGGGGAGGGGGGAGTAAGACCATTCTTCATGTATCTTAACCATACAGCAGCTATCAGTGCTTTGGAAGAGGAAGCTTTGTCAATATTCTGTATGTTACTACAAGCCCAGTAATGCTTTGATAGAACAGGGAGATTTGTCTATAGATCTGATCATATGTTCTCTCCTGCTTCAGAATATATTGAAAGTTGGAATGCAGCTACCTTAATGATGGCTAAAAACAGTTACATTTGCAAATCCACACTATTGGTGAACCTCATAGTTCTAACTGAGGAACAAAAACAAAAGAAGAAGAAGATGCTGAGTAGTAAACAGCTGTACAGACAGTGTGCATTTTGATTGTGTGTGTGTGTGTGTGTGTGCGCGCGCGTATGTGTGTGTGTGCGGCGCGTATGTGTGTGTGTGCGTATGTGTAGGGGGGGGGGGGAGAGAGTGTTTTTTTTTTAATGCATGTCAGGCGCAGTCCATTCATTTTTATTTAGGACTTGCATGCAGGATTTTTGGCCAATATGCAGATAGATGATTCTGTTGATGAAACGGTGAATGAAGCATGAAGCAGTAGAAACACTAACTGGAGTGAAGTAATGAACGAAAGAAACCCTGCAGCTTGCACATCTATCTGTGCAGTGACTGAGAAGAGATCATAGCTGACTGCGTCACGTTTGCATTATTCCTTTGGTAGTAGAAGACCTGAAACCTGAAGGTCTTGCCTGTAATTCTTTAGGTGTACCAAAGTAATGCATCCCTTAACCATATATCTTGCGTTTGTCTTCATGCAGTTTAGTTATCGCACAGAAGCATTTTGGATTGTTCTTTATATTGCATGGAAGAATCACATCCCACTGTTTGCATTATCCATCCTTTGCTTTTATTCTCCCTCACACTCCTTTATGCACAGTGTCTATCTTGACTTGATCCCTTGCACCAAACACACAGTATTATGACCCCAAAAATATACATTACGTGAGAGTGGTTATTAAGAGAGTGTATCAGAAAAATGAATAGGTATATCAAAATGTATGTCTAGCATGCAAGCATGTGTATACATGGTGTGTGCATGCATGCATGTGTGCATGTGTATGTTAGAAAAACTTTTATCATGTGAATCACGTCGGTAAGATTGTTCTTGAGGTGTTTCATCAGAAATCTTCATTAGTAAATCAGTTTTGCTTTTTAGAAATTAACATGTAGATAATTACCTTGTGTTGTTTATGATAAAGTGATACAATTCTCAAATATTAAAAAAATTGTTGATATTTTTCAGTTTAGCATATTAACTGTATTTTCCTTTGTAGATAATTACAGAAGTTAAACCTGTATCTGTGAACATGGCATTAATGTTATTATCAAAAAGCAGTTTAAAAGTGATGACCTAGATGTACACACTGTATGTGACAGGTCAACTGCTGACCCTAGAGACCCTGTATGCTCTGATGTCCAACACCAAGATTGTGAAGGAGGCTCTTGTCAAAGGTTTGTCAGCATTCTGCATTGTGTGTGTGTGTGTGTCTGTGTGTGTGTATGTGTGTGCGTGCATGCATGCGTGTTTTCATGTTGGTTTTGTGTGTGTGTGTGTGTGCGTGTGTTTTGATGTTTGAGTTCTGAAATTTTCATGGAACAGGTTATCTATTCATGTTGGAAAGTGGAAACAAAATCTGAATGGCCTCAGTAATAATACCACATATTACTCATGTCTGTCTGTGACCTAACAGTGTGGTGTGACACAAAAGTGTTTTGTCACATATTACAACACTAAAATGATTTGTACACAGCTGTACAATTTTAATTTGAACTTTTTTTTTGCTTTTTTTTTTTATCAAGGATAATGGAATAAGCACTCGTGCTTTTTTTCATCCAGTCCCTGTGTGTATGCAGCTTTGTAAATATTGTCATCTGTTCCCACCAGCACACAACGGCCTACTCTTATGAAAAGCAGAACAGGATTTAACATGTGCGCAACATGTTCTGTGTGCATTCGCACATGGGGCCTCAGTTTACAGTCTCATCTGCAGGACTTTTTGGGAGAGTGGAATCAGCACTGATGTTAACTCCAGGCGAAAAATCCCCTCCAACAGGAATCAAACTCCGGTCATTGTGAGCGCAATATTCTGACCACTAGGCTATCCCGTCCCCCCCTTTCATCTCTATGGAGGTGACAGCCCTAAACGCACCCTGTAATCAGCAGGCCTGTCTACATTTGTAAACATGATGATGATATAGTGGAATAATGTGGGGATGTGTTCCAGGAGCCCTGATCTACCTGCTGGACCTGTTCTGCAACGCCACCAACCCCTCAGTGCGGGAGAAGACGCGATGTGTCTGCCAAGATGCTGGCCGACAAACTGGTGGGGCCAAAGTGCGCATCATCCTCACCAAGTTCCTGCCTCCATCTTCATGGACGCATGAGGGACTCCGCTGAAGCCAGCGTCCACATGTTTGAGGGTCATTCTGTGCCATGTTTGAGGGTCTGTGAAGGCAGTCGTGCCATGTTTGAGGGTCAGTTCTGTGCCATGTTTGAGGGTCAGTTCTGTGCCATGTTTGAGGTCAGTCTGTGCCATGTTTGAGGGTCATCGTGCCATAGTCAGTTCTGTGCCATGTTTGAGGGTCAGTTCTGTGCCATGTTGAGGGTCAGTTCTGTGCTGGTTTGAGGGTCGTTCTGTGCCAGTTTGAGGGTCGTTCTGTGCATGTTTGAGGGTCAGTTCTGTGATGTTTGAGGTCAGTTCTGTGCTGTTTGAGGGTCAGTTCTGTTGGTGTTTGAGGGTCAGTTCTTGTGTGATGTTTGAGGGTCAGTTGTTGTGATGTTTGAGGTCAGTTCTGTGATGTTTGAGGGTCAGTTCTGTGTGTCACGTTTGGAGGGGTCAGTTCTGTGATATGTAGAGATTTGTGATATGATGTTGAGGGTCAGTTCTGTGATATGTGATGTTTGAGAGTCAGTTCTGTGCCACTTGATGTTTGAGGGTCAGTTCTGTGCACTTGATGTTTGAGGGTCAGTTCTGTGATACGTGATATTTGAGGGCCAGTTCTGTTATGTTTGTGGGTCAGTTCTGTGAAATGTGATGTTTGAGGGTCAGTTTTGTGAGGACGTTACATGTATGACTGAGAGAGAACTTCTCCTCCTTTTTCTCCCTGTTATCTCATACTATTCAAAACAGCTCCCCCTCCCCCTTTTTTTAAAATTCGAAATCAGAAAATGCACTTCTTTAAGGTTTTTTTGTTTTGTTGTCTGGTTTTTGTTTTTTTGTTGGGGGGGGGGGGGTGGTGTTGGTTGGTTGTTTTTTTTGGGGGGGCGTGGGGGGGGGGGGGGTTGATGGTTGGCAGCAGCAGCAAAAGATTTTTCTGTCTTATGGTTTAGGGTTGAGTTTGGTGGGGGGGGGGGTTCTTTTGTTGGGGTTTTATTTTGGGTGTGGGGGATGTTTGTTTTTATGTTTTGATTTTTTTTTTTTGCTTTTGTTTTGGGGTTGTGGCGGTTTCCTTGGAATCTTTCATGCTGTCCTAGCACTTTGCAATGAAGATGATATTTTTTAGTGTTTTGTTTTTTTGTTGTTGTTTTCAGGTTGCCACGAAAACCCTGAACTGATCTGGAATGACGAAGCCAGAGAGAAAGTCTGTGAAACTGTCAAAAAGTTGCGGAAAAGGTGTGGATTTTTCATTTATTTTACAATGAATTCTCAGTGTTATCTGAGGTGCTTTCATCTTGCACAGATAGATTTTTACAGATTTGCTAACTTTACAGTGATACACATTATATTTGTCAGTTTGTCATTTAGGCTCTATCTTTACTGTGTTCTGCAAAGATAGATAAAAAAAATATGAGTTCAAATAAGATGTAAAATAGACAGATGTAAGTTAGATAAATCACCACTTTTTAAATGTTTTATCGCGGCAAGTAACTTTAGAGTTTGCATTGTCAGGTTCTCCAAGTCACTAACATAAAATCATCTCAAGGCATTGTTGTATTGAGAGGTCATTATGTGAGTGGTGAGAACTCAATATACAACTTAAGAAGCTTTTCTTTTTTAGATCTGGCACATGTACCTTCCAAGCTTGCTGTCCCTGTTTCATGTAATAGTTAGGTAAGGTTTTATTCAGACTCAGTAAAATGAAATCCTGGATTAAGATTTCTGGTGTGGTGAGTAAAATGACATCCTGGATTAGAATTACTCCTGCATTATGCAAACTTAGCAACATTAAAACCCTGATTAAAACTCCTCATGTTCTTAATTTTTTTTTACATTCTGAACTAGCCTAAAAACGAAGCTTTTTGTTCCGGACTGTTTGCAGCCACTTCCAGCTGCAGCGCGAGAACACGGAATGCAAGTGGTCGTTCAAGGAGGACTTTGAGGTGGTGTATGGAGACGTGCAGGGGGAGCTGGTCATCGGCGGTGTCTTCCTGCGTCTCTTCATCGCCAACCCCGGCTGGGTGCTGCGCCGGCCAAAGGACTTCCTCACAGAGCTCCTGGAAAAGTGGTCGCAGCTGACCACCATGACCAACCCTGATGTGAGTGCTTCAGAGGGAAGTCAGAGGGAAATAGATGGGTTCTTTCAGATCATTTTCTGTGATCTTAAAAGCAGTATTTGTTGTGTCATTATCAAGTGTTGGTTTTCCCACAATGTGGTGGCTGTCCTGGGCTGACCCTTATGGTTGACCAAGGCATCGATACAAGCAAGGACAGTGAAGTTGGTTTATACCCCATTTTAAACTGTATATAGTTGCACATTTTTAATATGAGTTTTAGAATGTAGCAAGGTGACAGCCCGATATGGCCTGTGTGGTCGGTGGGGCTATAAACAACATGATTGGATTGGAAGGGTCAATGTCGAGGTCAGAACAAGAGACTGAAAGTACTGAATGTCAGCGTAAAGCCTGTGGGAGTTTGGGGTTGTTTTTTTAAGGCTAAAGTGTCAGGGTTAATGAAACACTGGAGTGAAATGTATGGAATGTTTTGGTGAGGTTCAGGGAATGTGCAACCCACGATGCTACCTTCTGGTACCAAAACTCTCGAGTTCAAAGTCAGATATGTGACGCTCCACCACATAATGAGACGGAGTGCACCAGAGGTCAATTTTTAGTTATTGACATGTTATTAATGTGCAATAAAATGGCTATCAAATACAAAAAACAGATTGAAAATCGGACAATTCTGTGCAACATTATTACAAATTGAAATGATAGACTGCAGGATGTGATAAAATTAGAAACAGGCAAGTTTATTTTAGTAACAGGTTGTCAGAATGAGTGCTTGGGTATTTTCAAAACACATTTAAAAGCAAAAGGAATAAAAATTATACCCTGATATTTCATTATAAGGTAGATAAACAGATCTAGTTTAATAATCGATCAAAATCACAAAATTGACAGCTTGACCCCCACCTGCCTTTAATGGCTTCTAGTGCAAAATTGGGTAATTTCGTGGTGGAGCGCCACATATATCAATGTAGATGTAGCATTATGATTGTATCTACGTGAGAGTTGATGTAAAATTAGGGCATGATAGTTGCAGCCTTTTTATACAACTTTGGTGAAACTGGTTTCTGATGGAGATGGTGTGTTTGTTTTTCAGGGAGAGGCCCTAGAAACGGTGACCACGGCTCTGGTGTGCCTGTGCTCAACCCAACAGTCGCTGCTGGATTACCTGCCCAGCTGGGCTACATCAACCGCGTGTTCAACGCCATGTCCTCCCAGAACAGTGCCATCCCTAAGGCCGCCATTCAGCTGGCCCATCAGTTTGCATCCAATGAGGTGGGCACACTTTGTGTGTGTGCGTGTGTGGGTGTGTGTGTGTGTGCGTGTGTGTGTGTGTGTGTGTGTGTGTGTGTGTGTGTGTGTGGTGTGGTGCGTGTTGTGTGTGTGTGTGTGTGTGCGTGTGCGTGTGCGTGTGTGTGTACATTCAAATTTGCTAAAACTATTGATTGTCATTGATTGCTTGTGTGTTGTATAGGTCGAATGCAAGCGCTTTGATTTGTTTTTGCAAGATATAGCGCTCTGTAAATTCCATGTATTATTATTATTATAACATTTGTCACTGACTGAGTCAGTCTTCTGTCTGGTATTGGTTTGAGGGGGGGTGGGGGGAGGGTTTGCCATTTAATTTCTCAGCTAAAGCTCTAAGGTTTAGGAATGGTTACATTTTGTATATGCAACCATTTTCCTACCATTAAAAAGGTTAAGGTAGCCACTTTCCGACTTTGGGAATGTAAAAAAGCTTTTGAACATGCTTATTCTTTGCCAAAATAAGCTTTTTTTAAATTTTGATTGAGAATGGGTTGGGTTTTTTTTTTGTCAATCATGAACGTATTAACTTGACTTTCTACTATTCTTTGTCACTTGTTTGTGTCTTGTGTATGTAAATATAGTTCAGAAACGAGCGCTCAACTTGCTCATACGAAGCTGTTTGGTTTCATTTTCAGCAATGCGTGCGAAGCATGGCGACGTTTGACTGCATTGGGCCGATGAAGATGGGGATGAAGGCACGCCGTGACATGATTGCCCTGGCTGCCGAGATGCTGGCCAAGATGTTCGAGAAAGGCGAGGAGGACCTGGTCCAACAGGTGTGTTTTCTGTCTTCTCTGTTTTCTGCCCAACAGGTGTGTTGTCTGTCTTCTTCTCTGTTTTCTGTCCAACAGGTATGTTTTCTGTCTTCTTCTCTGTTTTCTGTCCAACAGGTATGTTTTCTGTCTTCTTCTCTTTCTGTCTTCTTCTCTGTTTTCTGTCCAACAGGTATGTTTTCTGTCTTCTTCTCTGTTTTCTGTCCAACAGGTATGTTTTCTGTCTTCTTCTCTGTTTTCTGTCCAACAGGTATGTTTTCTGTCTTCTCCTCTTTTTTGTGTTTCGGTGTTGATATGTTTGTATTGTAAGGTTATTTGTTGTTAGGGAACTTAGTGTTTCATCGGAATTTTTTTTCATTTGTTATTTCAGTTTGAATTTTTGCTCCAGATTGGCAAGTGCAGAGTTGTTTTTAATCTTGATTTTTGGGGGTGGGGGTGGGGGTTGTTTGATTTCTTCTTCTTCATTCAAACGCTAAGACAGCAACTGTTGTTACCATGTCAGGCCCAGGCCATGACTTTGAAGTTTTTCTGGAAAAAAGGCAGAAGAGTGGACCAAGAAGACAGAAAATAGTCAAGAAAAAGGTGACAGGAAGAAAAGGAACAAGGCAGAAACAAAGAGAAGGATGGAAAAGAAAGAATTTCTAGCTCAGAATTTTTAGAAAGTGGGGATGCTATTTATACTGACATGCCCCCAGCATCCCATGGGGGGGGGGGAGAGTTTTGTTTAATTGATTTTGTTAGTTAACGTGAGATTTTCCTGTAGAAGTCCATGCTGATGTGTGAATTATTCCATATTTGAAGCATAGCATGCTTCATTCTCTGCAAATATGTTGGTATTGTACATGCATAAACAAATAGAGATGAATGAGATGAGATGAGAAGTGTGTGTATGTGGGGGTGGGGGTGTGGGGGTTGGTATATGTGTGTGTGTGTGTGTGTGTGTGTGTGTGTGTGTGTTCTTCTTTTCTTTATTCTTTATTCTTTTATATTGAGGAAAATGGAATAAGCACTGTGCTTTTTTACATCCAGTCCCCGTGTGTATGCAGTTTTATAAATCTTGTCATCATGTGTGTGTATGTACAGGCGATCAAGGCTGACCTGGTTCCCTTCTTGCTGCGACTGCTGGAGGGGGGACTGGAAGCGGTGGAGAGTCCTGCAGCCACCAAGGCCCAGATTGTCAAGGCTCTGAAGGCCATGCAGAGAAGTCTGCAGTTTGGAGAACAGGTAACACATAGACACAAAACATCTAAGCCCCCTGTTTTGTGAACAGGTAACAAATAGGGAAAGGATCTAAGCCCCCCTGTTTTGTGAACCGGTAACAAAACAAAAAACAAACAAAAAAGGAAAAACATCTAAGCTCTCCTGCTGTGTGGTTTTGTAAACAGGTAAAACCCAAAATAAGAAACCATGTAAGCTTTCCTGATTTTGACTGTGTGAACAGGTAAAAGATGAAAGCATCTAAGCAGTTCTGCTTTGTGAAAAAGTAAATGATGAAAACAGTACTATTATTTTTTGTGGCTTTATTTTGTGTTACTCTACAAGCTTGCTTCAGTTCAGCAATGTGCTCAAAGAATTTCTGTCATTTGTTCTTAGCCAGGATTATGTGAGGATGTATTCACCATGGACTGACTGCCTTCTGTGTTAGACAGGTAAAGAGACATATGTGCCTCTTAACTGTCTACAGGCAGTGTTGTAGCACTGGTTTTTTCAAAGAAATATTATCCCCCCAAAAAAGATAGAAAAGAAGAAAATGTTCTTTGTTTACCAGGAAGTGTTAAATGTGGGGCATTTTGGCATGAGATTTCATTTTCAGTTTAGGATTTGGGGATATGTATGTACAACCACACACACACACACACACACACACACACACACACACACACACACACACACACACACACACACACACTCATACACACACACACTACACACACACACACACACACACACACACACACACACACACACCACACACACACACACACACACACACACACACAGGGGGAGAGAGATACAGTATTTGTGCTGTGTCAACAGGTAACCCAGATTCTAGACAAGTCGCCGGTGTGGAAGGAGTACAAAGACCAGCGCCACGATCTGTTCATAACGGACACCAACATCGCCGGTTACCTCACAGGTGAGAGTTCAGATCTTCAGGGGCTTTCCAGAATCTGTCGTTTAATGTCATAGGTTTTCCTTCCCTTGTCAAATGAAAGTCATATTTTAACCCTGACTTCAGTGTTAGGAGTTTGGTGGGTTTTTCTTTTTTCTTTTCTTTTTTTTACAAGTAGTGTATACTTAACAGTAATTTGGGTGTGTGATAATTCCAGTTCTACTGTGACAATGTCTGATACTGAATATGATATAATTGGGCTTTTTTATGAACTTGAAAGCTTGATTTTTAAATAAAAACAATATGATAATAAACAGATTTCTTTTTTTTTTTTAAAAGGAAAGGAAGAAAGCATAACTGTGTTAACATTTTATAAAGGTTTACCATGTTCTTCAGTGTACAGTAGTTGCAAGAAGCTGTATTCAGTATGAGTTAGGATTTTTTGTCATGGTTGTAACTTTTCTACTTTGCACAAATACTTGATTCTCTTGCAGTTTTCTGAATCTAGCTAAACTAATAAAATCCACCACCACCACCCTCCTTTTTTAAAAATAGAAACCCATAACATAAAACTGTAACACATAACTGATGTTAGTGAACCAAGTGAGTTTTTCCCCTTTGACAAAGACTCTCAGACCCTCCACCTCCCCCTTTTTGCCCCCTCCCATTTCCCAAGATGAGCAGTCCTCTTCCACAATTTCACTGAAGTGTGTCAGCGTTAAATCTGAAAGAAAG
>CM060316.1:31733735-31746235 GCA_030674155.1 Stramonita haemastoma
GAGCAAACTGTTCTAATTTCACTGTGCCTTGAATGATTTTTATGTATTGTCTGTTCTTTTTCAAAACTATTAGTCAAATAATGATGCAATTTTGTGAAGATAAATGAGCGAGTCGTCATAACAGTTTAACAATTTTACTGCTGACTCCTTTCACCATTGTGAACTAAGAGATGCTGATTAACAGTATCCATGTTGGTTAAAAGAAACTTTGTTAGTTTTGTTTGTTGTTGTTTTTAGTGAAGTTGTGTATTTAGTGTAATTGTGATTTAGTTCTTAAAGGAGAGCTCTGTATGAAAACTGTTGACAATGAGAAATACAGTATGGATGTGTATGTTCATTGCCCCTGAAGTCACGACGAGAAATAAAACGGGTGTGTTGTGTGTGGCAGGTCCCACTGCCCCCAGCGTTGCCGGCTACCTGACAGCGGGCTCCATGATTTCCACCATGCCCGACGCCCCCCCGCCCCTTGACCCCGACAGCCATCAGAACTGACGCGCTGGTCAGCCTCCCCCCACCTTAACAGCATTCATCACACACGTCATCATCATCATACGTCTCTCATGGTGGACATGTCAGCCCCCACATCCCCGTGTGGTACTTCTGACTGCGTTGTTACTTCATTGAGGAGGATGACCCTCCCAGCTCAGCCGCCATGTCAGGACCTCGTTTGTTATCTCTCTTATTAGTGCAATCCTTCTTTCTCCTGGCCCTCCCTCAGCAGGGGTCATGCGTGGTGGAGTGGTCACTCTCTGCACGTGTCTCTGCCAAGTGGCTGCCCCACAGTGGGGGGACATTTCCGTCACCCTGTCTCCCTGCAATTTTCAGAAAGGATTACTTCATCCTCTCCTCTTTGCCATCACAGGGTGATGAGATGTGGCTGTGTGCTGTTGAGAGGTGTGGTGGTGCTGACAGGAGAGAGCCAGACAGGACTGGCCTTCAGGTCTGAAAACATCGTCAGCTGTGGGGGGGATGGGGGATGGAAGGCTTTGGTGCAGGCAGAGCCTACTTCTTCAGCCTGTGCAAAACATACACCTTCAAGTCATGGATGCAGAAACTTTGTGTACAGTCAGTGTGCGTGTGTATGCATACCCCTGGTCCTGAAATCATCACCAGCTTGTGCGTGAATGAAAGAAAACTGTTATTGCCTGACAGGGAGACAGAGGGACCCTCTTTCCTCGCTGTCTCTGCTGTTACGTTTCCTGTGATTTCTCCCCCACCCCCTCCCTCACACCTAACCATTACAAACTCCCAGTGATATGTACACAGCTGTGGTGAGAGAGAGAGAGCAAAGAGTTGTTTGTTTCCTTGGTGAGAGTGAACCATTGTGTCATTCTAATGAGGCACAATCTACATTGAGTATAAAAAAAACATGTTTGGTGTTTGTTTCTCAAAAGTCAGCTGCAAAATCAAATGTTTGGGATGAAAACAAGTCAAGGAAAAATGTCAATTTTTTAATTTTCACTTTTTGTTGTTGTTGCTCTTTCCTAAAGACAAATCAAGATAACAAAAGTTTTGAGTGAACATACTGAGGGTAGGTATGTTTTAGAAGCTCGACTGATGTAATTTGATTCTCAAAATTAAATGGTTTGTCAACCTGAAAAGGTTTACCTGATTTTCTGATCGATTTCTTGAAATGCATATAATGTGCTAAATCTTAATCATTAGTGATAGCAATTACTTCAATTATGTATATAAACCGTCAAAATGTTGTGCTTTGTTTTTTTTTGTTTTTTTTTTTTAGTTAGAGACCTTAAAAATATATATTACCAGCCACAAGTGTTACTAGATCAGGCACACCTTTTTAAAAAATATTTTGGTTTTGTGTGTTGTTTGTGTAAACCTTGTTAACTGCATGGGGAATGTTGGAACACAGTTTCAGCAGGGTGCATGCATGTCAGTATCATAAATTGTCATTTGAAGTCCCATGGTGACTAGACAAATGCATAATGGGCGCCATAAGCTGCACGTGTAGATGGTGAGGCTGAGAAGGCAGGGGCAGCATAATACTTAGGAACAAGAGCTTGGGGAAAAGCAGCAGAGAAAAATGCCATGATAACTGAATCAGGGATTGGATGTGGTTTGTAAAAATGAAAGGAAAATTTTTGGGTTAAATGCTGCGAGTTGGATGTGACATAAAAGGACTGATCAGATCAATGTGACTGCATGGTGAATTAGGGTTGACTGCTCATACTGGTGTCATGGAAGAAATCTTGGTGATATTTCGGCCATACCATCCAAATCGTCCTGATGTTCTTGAAGAGGTATTGCTTTTTCACAGTGCAAAGCCACAAGGCTTGTCAGTGAGCTGGTTTGTGAACAATGCAGAAAAGTCTGTTTTCTGAAGGGGAAAAGTATATATATCTGGGTATTACAGTTTATGAAACATTCACTTCACCATTCTTTTTTATGACTGTAGTAGTAGTTTGTGAGGTACTTGCTTTTCCATGCTTATGCTTGACTTGTCCATGTACTGCTATGTAATGAGTGTAATCTATATGCATCATGATTATTTTGAATTTTAGTATGCAGCAAGTGTGTTTAAACTTTTATATTGATATTTCGTCGCAAAGGTACTTGTGTTATGATGGTAACTAATTGTTGCACTGGTGTTGCAAAATACTCAGAATGTGTCAGAGACTGTCAGAGAGAATAGAGGGATGTATTGTGGATGGATTGATTGGGATTTTAAGATGATGTACTTACTTATTCTGGAATTCATGAAAAGTCCTGTGCTGATTTTCATTATCATGTCAACATGTGAATTCTTTCAGTACCTTTGTTCCATGATGTGGCCCTGTGAAATGATCCTTGCTGGCTTTTACTTTCATTCTGATTGACAGTACATAAACAGTAAGCTAAGTGCACACCAGTGTTTTTCACCTTTGATTCAAGCTTCAACTTCAGCACACGCAAGGTTCGTCAAGGAAGTAAAAGGAAATATGAGCTTGCCCCAAACTAAGCATCAGACTGCATCAGTTTTTAGCTTTTCATTCACCTTGGCATGGAAGATTGAGCTGTGAGCTTTAGAGGTATGGCTCTTCATATCCCTATACACATGCCTGTTTCTCTTCTTGTGCACTTAGATTTAATAGCAAAATATCCTAAATCATTTTGAAGCCGAAAGATGCAGTTGAACAGCCCTTTATTTAAAAAGAGAATTGTTTCCCAAAGACAATCTTAAATCCAGTTAATGAAAAGTCAAGAGTGATTTTGCTGATCAGCTTTCTGACGAGGAACAGGTCATTTTGAAAAGCAGTGAGAGTTCCCTGATAGACAAGTCATGTAAGCTCACCTTTTTTTTTGTCTTGCAAAGTTTATTTTGTGCCATTGTTTTTAGTATTATTGTTCGGCAAAGCTTGAAGTCACGTAGCAGGTAAACCATGAGCTTTTTGTACTAATTGTAATGTGTTGAAGTATGTTAGCATAAAGGTGATAAATCTCTGTTGGGCACATATTGACTTTGTGTCCCATTACTGTGCATTGGCTGTTGTGTGTTGTTGGCTGGCTGCAGTGTTTGTGCTGAGGAACTGCTTCCTGTGTTGAGTTGTATCCTGTTCAGGATGGATAGGCATGTGTGCTCACTAGCTGATGTTTGGGAGTGGCAATATTGAGAGCTGTATAGTCTCCAGATTTGAACAGAAAAGTCAAAAAGGTGAAAATGATGCTGTAGCTTTGTGTTTGCATAGAATCCATTTTTGTTTCGGTCTTGCAAGTTTGTTTTACAAACTTCCGTTGTTGTTTTTTTCTGATATGCCATTGCATTAAAATCTGTATATAATTGAACAGATGGCTTTACATATCTTTGTACTGTTGAGAGATTTATATTACATGTATTATTAACAAGATTATCTGCATTACTGATTTGTTGTCTTATGTTTTTGATAAGCTCAATTACATGTTGTACACAAAAGTGTTGAAACAGACATGTTTGGTTCATTATCACAGCTTGTTGAAGTTGCCATTTGTTGACAGGTGGGTGACTAACAACTCCAGTTAGCCAAAGAGATCCTACTTTAAATCAAAGGATTGGTGGAGTGAGAAGACACCATCTTCTGACACTTGTGGCAAAAAATGAAGCAGATTTAAAAGAGATGATCATAGTCAACATGGGTCATGTATGGAGCAAGGAGACCAAAAGCATAGGTAGGCCCATGAAATCATGGACGTGTGGCCCTGAAATCTGGACAATCAGACTCTCTGTGCCACAGCATTCAGTTCTGTATTCAGACTGATTGTGCTGCAGGATTCAGTCTGCTATTCACACTGACTGTGTCGCAGGATTCAGTGGAGTCGTTCCACTTTTCAGACCCTGGATTTGAGCCAAATTGTGCAAGGGAATAGGAAGTCCATTGATTGACGTTTATTTTGATTTGTATGCTTTTCAGTTTTCAGTCCATGTAGTTGGTACAACTTATTAGAATGAGTTGCCACTTTTTTGTGTTGTTTGACATATAGTATCACAGCAATATGTTTGTAACATGTGTTCTATCATGTTATGTTTGTGCAAGACTATTTGCATTCTTGTCATTGATTTACTGTTATGTATCATCCAGAAGTGTGTTGTATGGCTGACTTGAAGAATGCTTTTGCTAAGTCAAAAATGTCTCAGACGATTGCTTTCATGTGAAACGTTAATTATTGTAGAAATGTAGACAGATGAGTACAAGAAGATGAAATCAAGCAGAGAGGAAGAGTCGGACATGAAAGCAGAACTAGTTTAATTGCAGCATGAAAAATTGTTTGGATCAATTTTTTTTTTAACGCATTCTCTCTCATACATTGTATGACTTATTTCATGTATTTCATAATAGCATCAGATGTTGCAGTGATTCTCAGTTTTAATCGGACTAAGTCTTGACGTTGCAATAGAAGAATTGTTGTCTTGCATTCTGTTTCAACTCAAGGGCAATACGTTAGGGATCGCACACTGGTAGTTATATACATGTATACATGTACATTGGAGTTGTCGTGAGAAGCAGACCAGTTTCTGTACAGACTTGTCAGCCAAGAGCTTCGAGCTGCAGAACAGGCAATGGTCCTTTTACTTGATGATTCTAGTTCATTGTGAATGGACATGATATTGAGTGGTGTTGAGGGAGCGACAGATAGACAGACAGAGGGAGCTGTCATCATTTCAACATGCATCTTCATCACAACACGTTCTGTACATTTGTCCATGATAGTCCAATGCCAGCAATGTGTGTCATGTGATCAGTGCGCCAGGGTGTATTTCTGGTTCACAGTGGTGATGAATGACTTGGATGCTGAACAATAAAAACTTTTATTACAATGAATGTGTGAGTTCTTGCAGTGAAGTGATGGGGATTGCTTGCTTCCCTCCTTTCTTGCAGGATACTGTGACAGTATGCACAGGACATCAACATTTTTAGGACAAGAATTTCTCTTTTCCTGTGTGATGTTAATGGACTTCTAATGAGAACATGGTCTCCTGCCTTTTTTCCAGATAAACTTTTTTAAAAAAAAAAAACCACCCAAAACAAACCCTAACAATTCTGTCCCATGCTGAAGTCGGATGCACTGGGGCTGACTTGTTGGGTGCCTTACAGCAGCACAACAGATTTTCGATCATATGACAGACAACAATAGTTGCTGTCTGACTGTTCAACGAGGAAGAAGGGCACAGTTTTCCCCTCCCATATCGCACTGTCATAAACACATAGTGATCCCAGCTTCAGTATCTTAGCTTTCATAGCAGTGAGGAGTTCTGAAACTTTTTTATAGTTGGAAGATTCATGGGGTCAGAGTAAGCATGTGACCCTGTATGGATCATTCACTGAACAAATATCCCTTCGGCAGGATGATTCCTAAACCAGGGTGTTACAGTACATGGTGAAATCAAGAGAAACCACATGACAGCAACTACAATGGCAGGTTAACCCTTATTCCCCTAGGTCACCTAGCTCATTCAACTCTGTCAAGACAGTTAATTTTTACAGCTTTCAATAGTCACAGCACACAAAAAATGATTAAATATATTTATATTATCTTTTAATGCAAGAAATGTTATTTCCTGCAACTACAACAAATAAAGTACATACTGGGCCAGGCAATTTTTGCATTCATGCAGTTGTTTCCTTTCTTTTAATGCAAGAAATTGTATTTCCTGCATTCTGCAAAAAAATAAAGTACACCCTGGGCCAGGCACTTTTTGCATCCATAATCATGTGAAATGTGTTCAAACCCTGTATGAATCGGGCTCATCTGTGAAGAGTTTCCATACATACAACAGAATTATTGAAGGAGAAAACAAAGGAATCATGCTCTGATTTTATTGCAGGTTTTACAAGTCAAACATGGAAAATACAAGAAAAATTCATGACAACAAAAATGAATTTACTAAAAACAAGTGCTATAGGTAACATTTGTCTGAGTAAAATGTGATGACAATGGTTTATGGCAAGAGTTATGGAAAACAAAACTGCATCAACAACAACCAGTATCATGTATTAGAATTGCATAGCATGGATAAACAAGTTCATACCTACACCATTATCAGTTAAATATTACCACTGATGTATTAAAATTGCATAGCATGGATAAACAAATTTATACCTTCACCATTATCAGTGAAATATCTCATCCCAACACCAGTCATAAACCAGTACCAAAGTCAACAACACATGCATTTACCAGAAAACATAATGAAAATTTCCAGATTCAACAATAAAATAAATAGAACAATTATTTAATCATGCAAACTGTATTCGCCAGTTACCTATGAAAAAATAACCATTTCAGACTCTTTTCTGATTGTACAAATTCAGGGAATGAAACTTCACATGAGGTAAAAAAAAAAAATAAAGTTAAACTAAGTGTTTTTCTTTTTAAATAAACTAAATGATTTTGACCAACATCATTTTGGTCCACTATGGTTGAAGATAATGGTCCAGGACAAAACCAAATCAAGCCACAGCTCTGTTCTATTCTGGAAGAGTTCTTCAGACAAGAACAATATGGCTGTACAGGCTGCATGCTGCATCAAATGATCAAGGAGTAACTTAATAGAAAAGAATGTTACAAGCCTCAAGGAGGGCCTGAAAACATTTCAAATCGTATTTCAAAACCATTGCAAGGACCTGAAAACATTTTAAATCCTATTTCAAAATCATTGCATTTTGAAATTTACTAAGGAATAAATATACCTTCCACTAAAAAGAATTTCTTCATTTCACTCCCCGATTTTTGCTGACAAAAAAGACTAAAGAAAATTAGCGGTCCATAGAAAGTACTGTGATAGTATCTGTATGCAAATATTTTTCTTTTATATCATTTTTTCTATTTTAACTCTCGAAACTGCCTCATCAACATACCATTGAATAATCAAAGTAAAAATGAAAGTTTTAAAAGCCAAACCCAGTAGAGGGAATCATTTTATAGAAAAGAATTCAAAATTACAAATCAAAGAAAAATGTAACAACATGAAAGGATTTTTTTTCTAAATCCCAAATGTTATTTCAATATAAAAATAATTGACACACATTTTTCTCTTTCTTTTTTGCTTTAAATTTTCCGAAGTAACTTGGAGGAATGTTAAAGACAAATATTTCATAACAAGTTCAATAACAAAGCTTTTTGTGAATAAACTTCCAAAAACAAGAAGTTTCTCAATTGTAAAGCCAAGTCATAATTTTCTGCCTACCATGCATACACTTCAAACCCCAGACTGCAAAGACAGCACAAGGCACAACAGCTGAACAGTCTGTTTTCAACATTTCCAAAGTCCAAGGCAAAACCGAGTTGTAATGGTTATGCATCACTCGCTACTTATAGCAATTCCAACAAACAAATATACAACAAAGGCTTTTGTGCCTGTTAAACTAATCTCTGATAATCAACAAAAATGAACACTTTGGGTAATCATTTTTAAAAGGAAAATGTGAACAAACACACATGATTAATAGTCATCAAATACTACTGTCTTTTCCAAACCTCAGAATAAGAAGAATTCAGAGGGAAAAGAGCACACACAGTGTAAATGGAATTTTTTCAAATAATCATCTTTTCAAAACAATATTGGGACTTCAAGTGAAATAAATCATACATATTAATTGATGGTTACGTTGTGAAAAATATTGCACTTGTTATCATACATTGCACGTAAATGATTTTTAACAAAACCATTACAAAATAAAAAACAAAAGAGGAATAAAAAGCCATGATCATAAAACCAGATCAGAAAGCAAATCTGTAATAAGCATACATATTGCTCTACCTTGGGTGAGAATACTGAAGCCTCCAAAGGAAAAAAAAATCTGCCATTTCTACTGAATGCAGTATAATTACTATAAACAGACAAAAACAGAATCTTGGAATCAGATGTCTTACAATTTAAAAAAAAAAAAAAAAAATACCAAGACCTCAGCATTATTAATGTTGCTTAGTGACTGAATACTGAAACCTTATTTATAAATTCAATGTAATCAAGGCATTCATAGCACTGCTTAATCCCTGAATACTAATTCTCAATCTATCTATAAATGCAGTGATGGCAAATATTTACCAAGCTGCATACAAACAGCTGAAATCTATGTTTCAGAGAAAAATGGAGAGGTCAAGACAGCAAACACAAGATTTAAAATCTGGGAAATAGTAGCCGAAATGTAAGAGAAAAAAGAAAAGATACAAGTTCATGTTTACAATATTATATATAAGCTCTAATAAAAACATTTCAATTCATAATCTTTTGACATTTTTGTTTTAGCAACAGGTCACGTCACAGAAGACATCAGAGGAGACTATTCTAAACACCACATCTGGATCTTTTCTGCCTTGCTTTGATCACAACTACTACACTGCTACCTGGACAGAGCTCACAACACTACACCAAACGTCTGACACTGCACCTCCCCTTGCCTAAAGATTTTCCATCACATTGTCACGACCAATGGCATCTGGGTTGGACAAGGGGTCAAGGTCGGCCAGGAGGCTGAACCATGCTGACATATCCTTCTTCGGTTCCTGAAAAACATCACAACATTTACATAATTTTTTTTTTTTTTTTTTTTACATTTACATAATTACATTGTTTCCCTAACACACACCCAACTCTTTGATCCTTTCTTTAAATCTGTTTCTATCCCAGCACTCTCCACTTTTAATTAATAGAACAGTAGGCCAGCTGTGGCTGGTGTCATGGATGAAGTGAACATACCGAGCATGCCACCTATAGCCAGGTTGGCTCCACCAGATTACAAGACACACTTCCTGAAATATTCAGTGCAGCGGTTTAGAGGTAGTACTTCAATATGAACTGTTCTTCTACTGAATGATAGCAACAACATACAAACAAAATGCTAAATAAGAAAGTGAGCGATACACTACAGCACCAACAACTTATACACAATGATCTGTGTCCAGATACTTTTTCCAAGGAAAGAGAAAGAGTAGGAACTACACAAAGGTTGAAAACTGACATGTTTCCAAACACTACAGAGTGCACCACGCACATGAACACACACACACACACATGTGCTCTCTCTCTCTCTCTTTCTTCCCCCCCCCCTTTCTGATCCATTCTCCTTCCTACCCTGCCCCACCTATTCACACACTTTCACCTTCCCCTCTCTCTTTCACCACACACACACACACCACACACACACACACACACACACACACACAACACACACACACACACACACACTACACACACACACATACACTAACTGAAGCTATCACACCGTGCAGTACACCAACAAAGCCAACCTGTGCAGAAGAGGACGATGACAGTCCTGAGGGCATCGCGGGTGTGGTGGCTGAGGAGGGTGCAGCATGAGGAGGGGGCTGGGTGGAGGAGGAAGGGGGTGCCAGCTTGAGGCCACTGGCCTCACTCCTCCTCCCTCTGTCTTCGACATCCCAGACCCCTTCTTCTCTCCATCTGAGATCACAAAACTTCCACTGTAAGTTGTTATAATGGTTAACAGTAGTAGCACATGATTGTTTTATATGTTGCAGCGCTTTGAAATTAAATCAGTGTGTGTGTGTGTGTGTGTGTGGTGTGTGTGTGTGTGTGTGTGTGTGTGTGTGTGTGTGTGTGTGTGTGTGTGTGTGTGTTGAGTGTGTGTACAAATACTGACATTGGGACACACTGACACAAACACACTGTTCTGTATTGTAAATTGTATTGTAATTCTTTTGTTGACAAACAGCAAATACACAAGGTCTAGTGGTCTAGTGGATGGGGGAAAAGTTCGGGCACAGACAGGGATCAAACCTGCAGTTCTAATTTTCTAGGCAGGTACATTACCTCTGAACCACACCCACTACACACCCACCCACACACCCACCCACACACACACACCACACACACACACACACACACACACACACACACACACACACACACACACACAGACACAGACACACACGCACACACAGACACAGACACACACCACACACAGACACAGACACACACGACACCCCCCCTCACCCACCCCACACACAAACACCACCCCACCACAACACACCCTCTCTTCACTGACCCTGATCCAGGCTGAGGGAGAAGGACATCTCAGCGTCCAGGAGCATGGAGGGCATGAAGTCTGCAGCCTGGCGGCGGGACAGGTCTCTCTCTGCAGGCATGGTGTGGGGCGTGGGGATGGTCATGGGGGCTCCAAACACCGCCTGCCACTCCTGTGTGAACCCATCTTCTCCGGAAGACGGAGCGCCGTCCATGATCTCATTCAGCTCTGAGAAGTCATCTTTGTCTGTGGTGTTGGTGGCCCCTGCTCCTGATGCTGCTGAGGGTGATGCTGACTGGTCCTTGCCTTCTGAGAAAAAGAGATTGGATTTAAGACTGGGTTTTTTTTTAATGTCACTGTGTCATTGTTGTGGTGCTTTTGTGTGTGGTGAAAGGTGGTGGCAGTTGATGCTGTTGTTGCCAAAGTGAGTGTTATTTTGCTTCTTGTAGTTTTTTGTTGTTGTTTATATATATATATATATATAATAAATAGAGAGAGAGAGAGAGAGAGAGAGAGAGAGAGAGAGAGAGAGAGAGAGAGAGAGAGAGGAGAGAGAGAGAGAGAGGGGAGAGAGATACATTACATACATACATACATACATACATCTGTTCAGTGCCAAAGACAAGCAATTTACAGCATCATTCAGCTTTTTTCATATTGTAACAAGGCAAAAGTTCATTACTTCTTGTAAACAGATTACTTTGAAAAGCATTTTAACAAAATCATAGTGTACATTATTTTAAGCAACAACAAGCTTTAGAGCTTATATCATGCTCATTTTTAATACTTTTTTTTTTTTCAAGAGCCATCTGAAAATGTGAACAGTATTATGAAGTCACCCTCACAGTCCAAATCATCTCACAAAAGACACAGACGTGAAGTCATTACGCTGTGCATTCAAATGCAATATGGCATTCCAATCTATAAAAAAAAATCTAATGAAAAAGAATCTCAGCTGCACTGACTGTGACACAACTAACCTCATGCTCACAACATGAATCATTGAGCATTGAACAGACAGTTCACAGCCACCCAGCTCATCCATTAACACAAATCTTCCTCCCTTGACAGAACCCCCAGCCCCAGAACCACACACACATACATGTACATAAAACACGCTTTCAATGGCCAGGCTTCAATACAATCAGGAAGCATTCGTATAAAAGAATCCTTAACCCACTCCACAAAGGCCAGAAGTCCACATGGCTTTGTGTAGGCTTTTTTTCTGTTTTATTTTCCTTTTATATTTTGTTGTTAGAAGAGAGGGGGAGCGGGATTTCAAGTGAAGTTAATGAAGCATGACACAGTGAGGGGTCTAAGGGTGTTAGGTGTTTCATGGTCAGTGGGGTGATATTGATCTTTTCTTTCGTTTTTTGTTCTTTGGCTAGAGCTCCAAGGTTCCCCAATGGTGAAATCTTGTGTATACATACATGCATGTGATCTTTCCTTACCATTAAGGTAGCTGCAATCTGACTTCAGGGATGATGTCTAAACACAACACCAGTGTGTATGCAATTTTTTTTACATACTGCCATCCATTCCTACTGACACACAATGACCTAGTCTTCCAAAAGACAGAATAGGTTTTTGCATATGACAAGATGTTTTACTTGCATTTGCTAATTATGAACTATGTGACCTCAATTTACAGTCCCATCTGAAGGACTTTTCAGGGAGTACAGATGGCACTGATGTTCTCCGGGAGAATAATCCCCTAAAACAGGCATCTCAGTGGTGTCTCAAACCCCACCATCACAAGCTCCATGCTCTAACCACTAGCCCTAGGCTACCCCACCCCCAGATTGCAATCTGACAATTCCTGATAAAGACAAACTAAAGGTGTAAGGGACTGACTGTACTAGGCTTTCAGCAAAAATAGAAAAGAGGTAGGCTAAAAATTTTTATCTGAACTGCTGTGATTAAACTTCATAGCCAATAAACAACACTGTATTGGAATTCAAACTTCACAGGCAATATCCCGACTCCATATGATACACCCACTACAGTCTCAAGTTTCCAAAA
>CM060316.1:31751235-31776235 GCA_030674155.1 Stramonita haemastoma
AAGCAGCACAAACAACACGATTTTCTTTTCTTTTTTACCCGGCACATGGATTTCACGCTTAGTTATGTCAGATACATAACAAAAAATTGAACAGGTCTTAAAAAAACAACAATAATAACACCAAGAAAACCCCCTTTCATGACCCAGAATCAACAAAGGGAAATACTTTGGCTGTATTTTTCTAAAATCAGTTCCACAAAAAAGAGCATTAAAGCTTCACCCCCATGTTTGGTCTTGGTTGGGTGATTCTTTATATTATGATGATTGACATAAGCATGTCTCAGTTAGATCTTCAGGCTGACAGTGGTAACAGCCTGACAACTGATTTACATATTTCTCATATATATATGCTAATGCTCAAACGCACGCACGCACGCACACATACACGCACGCACACACACACAAAAAAAAATATGTATATATATATGTGTATTATATATATATATGTATATATATATATATATATATATATATATATATATATATATATATATATATATATATATATATATATGGCTTGTTTTTTTTCTTAGATGGATGGCTTGATGAAAAAAAAAAAAGTAATTGCACTACTTACTCAATGTACCTTAGCCGCCGCTGTGGCCTAGTGGTTAGGGCGTTGTACTCGTAATCTAAAGGTTGCGGGTTCGATCCCAGCTATTCCGCTATGGCGTTGTGCCCTTGGAAAAGGCACTTTACGGCTATTTTCTCACCCACCCAGGTGTAAAAGGGTACCAACCTTGTGTTGGGGGTTAACCCTGCGATAGACTGGCGTCCTATCCAGGGGGGAGTCTATGACTCTCAGTCGCTTAACGCCACAGAAACCGGGATAAGCACCGGCCTGATGAGCCTTATGGCTCGGGACAGACTTTAACTTTTTAACTCAATGTACCATCTGGAAATAAAAGTTTGACTTTGACTCTGACTTTGACTTTGACACCACACACACACACACACACACACACACACATACACACACACACACACACACACATACACACACACATACACACATACACACTGTGACATACTCCTGTCTTTCCCAGCCATTGATATTATATCCATTTTCCTTGAGAACAAAATATCCAGTTGTTTGTTGCATATTACCTTGTTACTGTTTCTTTAAGTTTTACTCATCCTAACTGTTGGTCTGCAAAACTCATGGACATAATCATCAGAGGGTGGGTGCTTGGACAGGAGTATGAAAGTAATGTAAATGAATGCACATGGGAGGGGGTGGGGGGAAGAGGAGGGGGAGGAAGAGGAGGGGGAAGAGAGAGAGAGAGAGAGAGAGAGAGAGAGAGAGAGAAGAGAGAGAGAGAGAGAGAGAGAGAGGAGAGAAGAGAGAGCGTGAGAGAGAGAGAGCGTGAGAGAGAGAGTGAGTGAGTGTGTGTGTGTGTGTGTGTGTGTGTGTGTGTGTGTGTGTGTGTGTGTGTGTGCGTGCGTGCGTGCGTGCGTGCGTGCGTGCGTGCGTGCGTGTGTGTGTATGCGCATAAATATGTATACATGAGTGTGTGTGAAAGAAGGAAAAAAATGCATGTAATAAGTATGTAATACTAGACATTAACATCAACACAATTGCACTGATTCACCTACAGATACAAATGCTCCAACATATTTCTATCTCCGAGCATGTGCCTGTATGTTAAGATCTTTCCATGATTTGTCTTATCAATCAATCTAAGTCCTCTGTCCATGTCCAAGACGTATATCCACACAAAAACTAAAAGCACACAAGAGACACAGAGCTGATCTGAAAAGTTCCACAGCAACAATACACAGCTATAGCCACAGTCAATCACACACCAGCACAGCCAATAGAACTCCAGGCACTGCAGACCCCCCCCCCCCCCCCCCCACCTCCTTTCCCTCACCTCCCATAGTCTCCTCCCTTCTCGACAGAACTAACCCTCCCTCCTTCAAACAGGTTCCGCTTGGCGTAAAGCACAGGACAGTGCGACTTTCTTTGATCGTGGCAAGATGTGCTGCCAGCAATCATTTGAGTGGTAGGTGAGAACTACTTCTTTGCCATAGTCCATTTGTATATAGTGGTTCTGTCAGTCCTTGCTAAAAGTTTACTTAGAGTAGGAGTTGATAGAGCGAATTCTAGAGGGATTGTTGATTTTTGTTTTTGTTTGTTACTAAGCGTGTGTTGTGTTTGGTGAGGTAAGTCATACATATTAAGAAGAATCATATCTCCTTTTTTTTTTTTTTGGGGGGGGGTATCATTGGTGATGGTTTCTCTGAGGGGAGGGGGGGAAAGTGTTTTTTTTGGATTGGATTTTTTGTTTGTTTGTTTGTTTTGTTGGGATTTTTGTTGTTTTGTTTAGTTGGGATTTTTGTTGGATTTTTGTATGGTTAGGAAGTTGGTGGGTTTGTTTGGTTGGGATTTTTGTTTTGTTTTGTTTCTTTCCTTGTTTGGGTCTCTTTCTTTTTCACTGTTGTTGAAAATCTCAAAATCAAAATTGTCAAAACACTAATCTGGCTGTACTGCTGTATGGGTCAGAAGCCTGGACACTAGGAAAATTGGAAAGAGACCAAATGAACCCCGCTGAAATGTGGTTCTACAGATGACTTCTAAGAGTAAATGGTGACACAGGAGAACAAATCAAAGCATTCTCTATGAAGTTTCAGTGCAAAGATAAATGCTAGCTGAAACAGATGAGTGCAAACTGAGATACACTGATTGTGGTGATGGGGATAGGTGACAGGTAACGTTGGCTTTTTTTGTGAAAGGGGGGTGTGTCTGTTAAGTTTTCAAATATGTGTTCAATGACAAAAGTAACAAAATCCAGTGAGGAAAATGCTTTCCCTCAGAGTCCTGGGGTCCTTCTTACCAGCTATCACTGCACAGTCTTTCAGCCAGCTGGAGGCAAGGAGTGAGGCTTCACTTTTTAAAATATCTTTCTTTAAAGAAATTTCAACTGCAGTCTTGTTAGATAATTACATCTGGCATTTATGGGCAATGGTAACCTTGAAGTTTTACTTTTTCTCCAATAGGATCCTGGGGTCTGTTAGTTTAAAAAGCATCCCCACCATCTACAAATTCTGTGCCAAAAATTCCCTCTTTCTCATCCCTCTCTTTGTTTTTATTTTCTTCCTCTTTTTTGTCACCTCCTACTGGTCTATTTTATTCCTTCTTGCCCCATTCTCCTGCCTATTCTCCCAGAAAGACTTAAAAAATAACAATTCTCTCCCAAGCCAAGTCAGATACGCTGAGCCTGATTTTTCCGGCACTTACTTAAAGGCAGTGCCACACATTTTCACTCATATAATGGACAACAATAGTTGCTGTCTGAGCATTTGACAAAGAAGAAGAATTAAAAGCATGGATCTGAAGAAAAAGAAGAAAAAAAAGACACTTGGGGGATTTCTTTTTGGTTTAAATTTGGTGTTTGTAAACTGTGCCTTTTTTCCAGTTCTTGATTCTCTCTGCTAAAAAATAATAATCAGTTACAGACTGAGAGCTAACAGCCGGCAGGTGAAAATCCCCTGAAATCTCTAAAAGTACAGTGATTTTTTTTTTAATGAAACACCTATTAACATTTTAATGTGATCAGCATTGATTTGGCTATCGGTCAACAGTAACACAACAAACAAACAACAAAAAACCCAGCCCTTTCCATTTTAGCCTCAGAACTGTCCCTCCTACACAATTAACACACCCTGTATCCTGACACCCCCCCCCCCACCACCACCACCACACCACCACCATAACCACCACAGTCCTCCTTTTCAAACACCCAGGGTGGTTGGGGGGGGGGGGGGGCAGGTTGACGCACATTGCTTCATATCCAGGCTTAAAGTGGCAAGCAAGGCTTGCAGAGCAATGCAAGCAACCAGTGTCTGGCATGGCAGGTGATTTCATGCAGAGCACGGCGCAGGTATTGATTTATCTATATACCTCTTGAGTTGCCAAGCAGAGTAAACAGAAGAGAGGCGTTATGTCTGCTTTCATGCTTTACTGATCAGCATGGTCGCAGTCACTGCAGGCTAATGCTGCTGCTGATGTGACAGTCCTCAGGGCTTTAGCTTTGAACCCTTGATCATTTCCGTAAGTGCACTGTCTCTGTCTTTTATCTACTCCTCATGTGTTCTAGGGATCTCTTTGTTTGCAGGCTTTATCCACTTGTTTTACTGACATGCTCTTCTTTTTATACAGGTCTGAACACATGCATGAATACATGAGCATGCACAGACTCACATATATGTGTATGCACACATGCACACGCACATGCACATGCAAACACACACACACACACGCACACACACACACACATACACGCACACACAAACCCTCATTGTCTGATAACAACATTGAGTAGAACAATGTTAAACCTAAGAACTAACATACAAAGAGTAGAGAAAGAATATCCCTATAGTATAACAACCAAACTGCTCTGTTTGTGTTACTTATCAACTCATAAAACATCTATTTTGTTACTTATTAAAATCATATAAAATTTATTTCCAAAAATTCCTGAAACTAATGGCATATATGCAAACAAAAATGATACAGCTACACAATTTTCACAACACAACAGACCAATAAGCTTTTGTAATTGTCTTTAAAATGTATGCTTTTTGGGGATCACAAAAAAAGAAAAAAAAGAATAGACCCTCCAAATTAAAACAAATAAACCAAAGAAAAGAAAGAAATAATGAAGAAAAAAACAAGAATGACAGAACCAAAAGAAAAGTCAAATGATGTTCATTGCCTCAGAAAGCAAAAAAAAAAACTAAATTCTACAAAACATGGCCTTGATTCTAAACAACGGTACAGCAAACCTGATCATCTTTCCTCTTTTATCTCAATTTCTTCTCCACCCCCTCCCTCTTCCTTTGCCTACCTACATGGGGAAAGGACTGTGGTTCAAAACTGCCCTGAAGCCAAATTCTTCTTTCCTATTCTATTTGATACTGAGTATATATCTATAATAATTATATAATGATGTGCTCGAGCACACAATATTTGCACTTCTTCACTGCAGATTATTTATTTATTTTTTTTTTTTTTTGCTTTTGTTTGTTTTTGGTTATAGTACTATTTTTAAACAGAGTTCTTATCCACAATTAACTCCAATCTTTTTTCATAATCTCAGTGCCTTTGCATTCATTATGTACAAATATCAATCTAACAGAATTTTTCTTTTTTTTAAATGGATGGGAAAATATGATAATAAAAAACCATGATAGGAAACTGAAAAAAAAATCTCTGGAATTCAAACTGAAAAGTGCTTCTGTCCCCCCCCCAAAAAAAGAAGCTAGATCTACTTTATGCAAGACATACATGATAACTTAGATACCATAAAAAAGCAGCTCTATCAGAACAACAAGCTCACAAAGACAAAGACTCTTTTTCTCTGTGGTGTGTCTGTCTACTCCACCCATAGTGACTGACCGCTTCACAAGGGAGAAGAAAAAAGTCATTTTCAATGAAGGTCTATAACGTTACCCTTAATGCCCTCAGAGTGTGCTACCCTTTTCTCATACTGCCACCCCTCTGTATGCACACAAACGCACACACCAAACAGGCTAGGCCAGTTCTTTCCAGGTAAGCTAGGCATGCACACACACACACACACACACACACACACACACACACACACACACACACACACACACACACACACACACATCACAACACACACACACCTCATTTCTCTCTCTCTCTCTCTCTCTCTCTCTCTCTCTCTCTCTCTTTTCTCTCTCTCTCTCTCTCTCTCTCTCTCTCTCTCTCTCTCTCTCTCTCTCTTTCTCTCTCTCTCTCTCTCTCTCTCTCTCTCTCTCTCTCTCTCTCTCTCTCTCTCTCTCTCTCTCTCTCTCTCTCTCCCTCCTCCTCTCATGTTTTTTGGCAATGACACTGACAGTATGGAAATGAAGTCAAGATAGTTTCACAGAACACAAATGAACCATGCCACCACTGAAACAACTCATGAATATGCACAGAGCGCTGAAACGATTCACAACTATTGAATTTTTTTTTTTTAATGGAAAACACATTTACTGTGGAAAGCATTTGTTACCGCATCAAAAAATAGAGGGAAAAAAATCAACTCATATCAAATCACTTTTTATCACTGTTATAAGATATATATATATATATTATATATATATATAGAGAGAGAGAGAGAGAGAGAGAGAGAGAGAGAGAGAGAGAGAGAGAGAGAGAGAGAGAGAGAGAGAGAGAGAGAGAGAGAGAGAGAGAATGTGTGTGCGTATGCGCATGAGTGTGGGTTTTTTTTTTAATTATTTCTTACTTATTCCTTTATATCAAAGATAATGGAGTAAGCACTCCTGTGCTTTTTTACATCCAGTCCCCCTGTGTATGCAGTTTTGTAAATCTTGTCATCTGTTCCCACTGGCACACAATGGCCTACTCTTACGAAAAGCAGACCAGGATTTAACGTGTGCACAAGATGTTCTGCGTGCGTTCGCACATCAGGCCTTGGTTTATAGTCTCATCCGAAGGACATGTGTGTGTGTGTGTGTGTGTGTGTGTGTGTGTGTGTGTGTGTGTGTGTGTTGTGTGAGTGTGAGTGTGTGTGTGTGTGTGTGTGTGTGTGTGTGTGTGTGCATGCATGTGTGCATGCATGTGTGCATGCACAAAAACAAAGTTGTTTTTTAAATTATATATAATCATTTTTGACAATAAAGTCTTGTTCACCTAAATCCAAAATAATTCTTAAAAAGCATGGAAAAAAATCCAAAAACATAAACACACATCAAACTAAAAAAACAAAAAACACCCACGTATCAAACCACTGCCACTAGTGACTTTACAGTTTAAGGAAAAAAGCACAGCACCAAAAAACAATATAATCTATTTTTAAGTCCTTATCTCAATCCTCATCCCTCCCCCCCCCTAAAAAAAAACACTCTCCATCCTTTTCCACCCTCCTCCCCAAACCACTCCCTCAAGCCATCTAATCAAAGGAACCTGTCAGGGCGTTTGAGACAGGCATCAATATTGACCTGAAAGATAAACTAAGTCTGGGATTGCGGGTGGTGTAAAGCGCAGTCAGCTATGCTGTCATGGGGCCCAGGGCTGTGATTGAACCACTGCCCACCCAGCCCCCCAGCCCCACTGCCCTGCTCTACCTACCTACCTACCCCTCCCGGCAATGGATAATCAATAAAACACAGTCCTAATCTCTCCCCCACCAATGAAAACACCCTTTCACTGCATGACTGGGGCCGCAGACATTACCGCTGGCTTCATGATTCTCTGAAGCGAGAGAAAGGGGAAAAGAATGGGTGGTGTTAATGACAGAGGCAGTTGCTAATACAGGTAACAGCCTTCAGCATGTTGTGACAGTCCCCTCAATTGCCATTGCTCAGACTGTTGGCATGCCACAGGCCGCAAAGCACAGGTCTAGGAAAAAGAGCCACCTGAAGGAAGTCAACAACTTCCATGGAAGTAAGAGCAGTCTTCTCCAGTTTAAGTCATTCACATTTCTTAGCACTTTTTGGCGTATATTATACATGAATGTCTAAGCATGGTGCACTGCAATTGAATGATTCAGCAGCTTTTTCCACATCTAGCAGGACTATCTGATTTCACTGAATACTTTAACTACTAAGCTATCATGTTCATCACAATCTTTGGCACAAGTTTCTTTTTTTTATCAAATACATATGAACAAGCAGAATATAACCACTATTCTCAAAGAGACTAAAAAAACAATTTTTGTCCATCATTAAAGGTATGCGTTCTGACTTTGGGGAACTTCCTTTCATTGAATTTCTTTTCTTATCATCTATCCTATCTTACAATTGCTTTCCAATCCCTAAGATTTGGGGCATTTTGTAGAGCTCTGATTTGCAATGATCAACAATGTCTGTAAAATAACTATGCCCCAGAAATGAATAGTTAGGGTATATCAATCCTTAAAGTCGTTTCCATGTCAGTAAGCTATTTTTGAAAAGTCTAACTGAAGAATTTGATTCTTTACTAGTGGTCCATTATAATTTGATGTGATCAAAAACCATTCTGCAGATACCCAATGGCAAAATATGACATAGTTTGACTGAAGAACACATTAGCATGAGCATTGAATTTTCAGAAACGGCCATTACTCAAAAGTGAAATATTGCCTTAAGGCCCCTCTCCCCCCAAAAAAATCTCAAAGGCTCTCTTCCAATATTTTTAACCACTGTGTGTGTGTGTGTGTGTGTGTGTGTGTGTGTGTGTGTGTGTGTGTGTGTGTGTGTGTGTGTGTGTGGTGTATGTGTGTGTGCGTGCATGCATGCATACATGTGAGTGTGTGCATGTGCGCACACATGCATGTATTGACTCATGCATGCATTCATGTGTTTGGTCTAGTATGTATCACAGCCACAGCAGCTATCCAATCTAGGGACTGTGCCATCTATGATCAACCAACCATCACTATGCTATTCATGTTGCAGGAATATGTTAACAGCAGTGCTAACAATCCTTAGTCATTCAAGCTGCACTGAACTAATGGCAAGAGATGTACTATTAGCTGACATCAGATAAGTGGAACAGAGCTTAACCATCAGGGAGTGTAACCTGAGCCTATCTCTCCAGAACCAGTGCCTTTAGGGGCAGCAGAAACAGACCCAATATACATGTATAGAGCCATCTACGCTGTCAGCAGTTAGGGCATAACGGAAATGAGTTTCAAGTACAACCAGCTGCTGACTGAAATACTGTACAACTGGAAGTAACTGTAGTGTAAATTACAACAGCCAGCCAGGATGTTGTAATTAGCACTACAGTTACTTCCAGTTATACTGGAAGAAACATGGTTGAATTTTGAAATCATCATAGACATTAACCATGTTGTTGTTTTTTCCAGCTTAATACTTGGGGGGGAGGGGGGGGGGGTCACCCCAAATATGCACTCTGACAACTCATCACACCTGGGAATCACAGTAAGACCATAAGTACATTTTGGATAAGAAGTCTCACTAGATGAGAAGCCACACTCTGACATAAGAAGATGTTACTCATGTTATTTGTTCCTGTCCATCAGCTGACTTAAAATGTAACCAGCAGATCTATATATTTTCACAACTTATAAGCAAAAACTTTTCATGATATATATATATGTATACATACAGATACAGGGACCAAGTTATGCAACAGGATCAAGAGAGCAAGCAGCATTTAAAATTATACCAGTATGAAATCCTAGTACACCACAAAAAATGCCCCATGACATTACCACATCACATGTATTTAACTTATTAGGTATTACAGATAAAAAAGACCATGCTTCATTTCTTAATTTATCTATATCCACACCTAACAAGATCAGAAAAGTGAAAAATAAAAACATGATATAGGCTTTCTATAGGCAAGAAAACAATTCTTACAACAAATTTATTTATTTCATCACTGGTTATACTGCAAACCACGCTAAACTGCGTAACCAACAAGATCCTTGACCATCCGATCAACTTGAGCCAATGATCTATGAGGGCAGTGCCACCAATACAAGCTGGATCACCCTGTAGATGCCTGATAAGAGAACATGTACCCTCCCTTCTAGAGGCTCTAAACCAGTCATGACAGTGGAGATATATATGGCTGCTCCCCTTATCAGAGCTGGAGTGTAGAGCCCATGAATTTACAGCAGTAGTCAGTCCACAGGACAGCATTGTGTTGTAGCTGGCAATGTGTCACTACCTGCTGAAGTCTATACCTCTCCAGTACAGATAACAGCTTCCACTTTTTGTAGTTTTAAGTCCAGCTGATCACTGTGGCCAATCTCAAGTTTTGCAAACAGTGAACAATAAGTTGATGGCTTTGATATTAGCACTTGACTTTCTTTTTACTGCACTTGAAAACCTTGGCAGATTTCCCTGTATTAAATTCAGGTTACTTTTCCTCGGGACAGTATGTTGCTACAGCATAGCACCACTGTGTTTTTCATCTCTCTAGTTTCTGTGTATTTTGTTTGTTTCATCTTCAATGAACACTCAAACAGCAACCATAGTTGTGTGTCATAATGATCACAAAAGCATTATGCTGTGGTTAAGCACCTGACAAGTCAGGCCCAGTGCATCCGACTTTGGCATGGATGAGAACTGTTATATTTTAGGTCTTTCTGGAAAAAGGCAGGAGAATAGACCAAGAAGGCAGAAAAAAGACAAGAAGGAGGTGACAGGAAGTAAAGAAACAAGGTAGAAACAAAAAGAGGGATAGAAAAGAGAGAATTCCTAGCACAAATTTTCCACAAGGTGGGGATGCCATTTATATACTAACAGGCAGCTAGCATCTCCCGAGAGAATTGTTTGTTTCCCTTGCTCGTTCACAAACACTGCATACAGCAATACTTTTCTCATTTCCATTCACAAGACAAACAAAACCCAAAAGCACACACACACAATCTTTGCTTTTTCAATGCTTTGAACTTGCAGCACAGGTTATAGACAGGATGTGCACAGTGTAAAAGAAACAACATCAATACGAAAGTCATCAGAGCACCATTCTGCAGGACACCCATTATAAGACTAAAGACACACAGACAAAAGGAAAAGGAAAGGAACAGTCAAAGT
The DNA here is from genome assembly GCA_030674155.1 of Stramonita haemastoma. NCBI lineage: Eukaryota > Metazoa > Mollusca > Gastropoda > Neogastropoda > Muricidae > Stramonita > Stramonita haemastoma. The sequence goes on from CM060316.1 coordinate 31,761,766, forward strand.
TTTTAATGACTTACCTATGCTTACTTCTCATTGTGATTATGAAAATGTTTTGTTTTTTTTTAAAGAGAGCACCACCTTACTGAGCTTTTTTTTTTTTAATCTCCGATTAAGACTGTCTTCTTTTTTTTTTTTTATTACATTCTATCAAAAGGATTTTCTACAAAACTGCCTCCAGTTGAAATTTTTTTTTTTTTTTTTTTAAACATTTTTATTCAAGTTTTGCATATAAATACAAGTAAACATTGAACACCAAAAGTATCATCTCTACCCATCGTCTCCACCATTTTAACGCACAAATGCATGTGAATATAATATTAATATGTACATAATTTTGGAGCTTACTGTAGTAGTTATTTCATTAAAAAACAAAAAAACAAAACAACAACAACAACAGCAACAAAACCAGCCAAAGCTTGGTATGTTTCTGAATAATAATCACAATTATAACAAGTAATCAATCAAAACATATTCTGCACTTATGCGGTCACGTTATTCAGCAAATATGACATTTGGACACATGGGATCATAAACGAGAAGACACAAACATACATATAAACATACATAGACACATATAGACACACAAGGTTATCAATTCAAATCGCTGAACATGGCATAGGCATGCAAGTCTGGTTCTTTTCTTCTTTCTCTTCTGTCTCTTCCTTATCCTTTCCTCAAAGCACTGACAATTTTTTTTTTATGGTGCTCAGACGAGTCTACAATAGCATGATACTATGTGCTTATATTTACTCTTTAAGTATTAGTTACCGTCACTGAGTTCTCCTAACCCTTATTCTCATTTTATTCATTTATTTATTGTATACAAATATCTATTACAACAGTAATAGGTGGACTGATCAGTCTGGAGACAAGGTACATTTTACCTGCCCCCCCCCCACACTATTCAATGGACATGTTACTTGTTTGTCTCAATAGTATATTAGGGTTAATTTTACAGCAGTTTGCTATTTTAAAGGAAACAACAACAACAACAAAAACCAAAAACCACCAATGGAGAGAATTACCTTTAATCCATATGTCAAAGAAAATATCAAATTTCAACAATATGTTTATATGGTAGCCAATCAATTACAAACTTATTATTGGTCATGTTGATAAATGAAGTATATTTTTCTATTTCAAACACCTTTTTCAAGTATGTCCTAAAGTGACAGAACTGTGGAATTGTTTTGTTGATCTTGCATTTGTAAATGTAAAATTTTGCATGCATCATAATCATGTCAAATGTGCGGTCAAATCTACAGGCATTGTCATATCCAAAAAGCACAATTATTACATTCAGCTTTAAGTTGTTTACATTTTTACAATTTTGATTTATATATCTTTCCAACTGTGCCCAAAAAGGTTGGATACAATCACAAGCCCAGAACATATGACAAATACCGTCCTGGACTCTTCTGCAGAAACTGCAGCTGCTTTCCTGGACCACATTCATATGCATGAGGACAATATTTGTTGCCAAGATTCTATGTACAAGTCTTATTTGAAACCAACGTAGCTTAATTTCTTTAATCTGCTGGATTTTTCTAAAAGTTACAGTCCAATTGGTACTCGCATTTAACTTATTATCCCATTTTTGACAGCAGTTTGGTTTTGTCTCCTCACGCAAGAAAATATCGTAAAGCAGTCGAGCCCCTTTGGGAGTTGACATAATAATTTTAAGAGATTTTGGACAATTCAGTGGTATATTATCAGTTAAATCTATGTGTTGTTTTCTTACATAACTCTTAACAGCTTGTACACATCCCATGTATGTAATATAATCAGTCTGCAGATTGTATTTGTCACTGAACTCTTGGGCTGTGAAGAAAAGACCATTCTCATTAAGCAAATTATGAATAAAGCACACGCCTTTTTCAAACCACTTCTTGATGAAAATGTTTCTGTTCCCAATCTGAATGTTATCATTAAAAAATAAAGGTTCTCCTATTATTTCTTCAGATGTTGATATACAAATTTTCTTACCAAATTCTTTATATGATTTTAAGACATTGTTCCAAAAGTGATTAGGTTGATAATGTCTGTCACATGGGAGATCAGTACCGAGACGTTCAAGTTGAGCTATTCTAGGGTTTATTGTCAAGATTATGTTTTTCCACTTATGATTAGTGTTTTGTAATCGTTTTATCCACATCAATTTAAGAGCATTAATGTGTTTTTTTATATCTGGTATTCCGAGTCCACCTTCCCGAATAGCTTTAACAGCTGTTTTTCTACTAATTCTGTCCTGTTTGTTGTTCCATACAAATCGATATACAGTTTTTTGGATCATATTAACAATTTTATCAGGAGGGTTAGGCAATAACATCCACAAATGTACAATCTTGGATAGGATCAATCAGTTGAAAATATTTTCTCAGTAAGTTTCCATCTGCTGCTACTGGTATTATAAGCTACATCTTTTGTACATCTTTACTGACAGACTTTGTAGTTGCAAGTGCTCCTAAATGTATATTCTGGCCACAGTGTGTGTGTGTGTGTGTGTGTGTGTGTGTGTGTGTGTGTGTGTGTGTGTGTGTGTGTGTGTGTGTGTGTGTGTGTGTGTGTGTGTGTGTGTGCGCGCATTGTTTGGTTTTTTTTTCTTTTGGTAGCATATACCTGTTCATATAATATAAAAATATTCATATAATATATATCATACCAATGCCCCACTCATAAAAAGATGATTATTTTTGTGTCTACATTGCAGACAAAGGTGCAACATGTTTCAACGATTCACGGAGAGAACGACAGAATTTAGACACTGTCAATGAAGCAGACAGAAAAAAAGACCACCACCACATTCATGTGGAATATGAATCGGAGAGGACAAGAAGAAACAAAACCTACAGTGTGAGAGAGGCAGCAGTAAGCACTGAGGTGAACGTGCTCACAAGAACCTGCTGAAAGGAACAGCAACAGTGATGGCTGAATCCAAGGAACACCAGCTGACCCTTGCTGAGGTGCTGGACACAGACTTTCTGCAATGCACACAGTGCCACCGCCAGTTTACCACCCCACCCTCCTCCCCTGCCTGCACGCCTTCTGTGACACTTGCATCGAGGCCCTGCCCCACACCGCCCTCACCAACGGCAACAACAACAGCATGGTGCAGCTCACCTGCCCCCTGTGTCGCTCCTCTGTCTCCACCCCCACCCCACGCTCCCCAGACCCCTTCCTCCACTCCCTCTGCCAGCTGTGGAGCGCCAAGCAGAACACCAGCAGAGTCTGCAGTTACTGCACGTTTGACGGGAAAAGTGAACCGGCCGAGTCCACGTGCCTTGACTGTGTCGACGACCTGTGTGACTCGTGTGCAAAAGCTCATCGTAAAACGCGTGTGACCCGTGATCATGTGATTGCCCCCTATGAGCAGATCCGGAACGGACTCTACGACCATGATATCCGAGAGAGACACGCCCTGCAGTGCCAGAAGCACAGCTCCGAGGTGGTTGACTTGTGCTGCGACTGTGTGCAGCTGACCTGCAAAGCCTGCCAGACTGATGGCCACAGAGGGCATGCTCTGAATCCATGGAGACGGCCCTGACCCGACTGCAGCCCGAGGCCCGCAGCTTTGTGCAGGGGCTGAAGAAGAGGGGGCCTGCACTGACCGAGTACCAGCAGTTCCTGCACAGCCACCTGCTCCAGCTGCAGGAGAAGAAATCCCAGCTGACGGACAGTGTCCGGGACCAGGCTGAGGCCATCCACAGGCTGGTGGACCAGCACAGGGATTCAGCACTACAGGAGCTGGAGGAGGCCTTCCAGAAAGAGTCCGGGGAGATCCTGTCCCACATCAAAGACCTGGACATCGCCAAGCAGTCGCTGCACAGCAACGCCCGCTTTCTGACCCACCTGCTTGCTCTGGGTTCTCCAGGCGAGGTGTTGCACCTGCACGCTGTGGTGATGGCGCGCCTCAAGCAGCTCATCCACATGCAGACTAACACCCTCACCCAGCGTCTGGCTGCCACCTTCCAGCCAGGCCCTGCCAACCCGCAGAACATGCACATCATGTACGGAAAACTGGACATGAAGAGAGTGCCGATTGACCAGGAGGACAGTGTCCCCAAAGTGCAGCTGTCTATCTCCACACTGCTCCCAGAGCCCCTGGACCCCCCCTCCTTGATCTGCTCTGTGCAGGTGAAGCAAGACACAGAGAGCAAGGAAGTGTGGCCATCAGGCCTCCACGTACGCAAAGAGAAAATGGCGGTGGTGGATCGCGACAACAAAAAGGTGAAGATCTTTGACTGCACCTCCACACCCCCCACCCTCAAGTTCCAGTTCTCTGGGAAAGCGGAACATCAGCTGGTCAACCCTTTTGATGCAGTGCTGCTGGAGAATGGAGTGGTGGTGGTGACTGACCACGGAGCAGAAAAGGTCAAGGTGTATGACGTCACCGGACGCTGGATCGGGGACTTGGAAGGCGACTTCCGCCATCCTCGAGGCCTGGCAGTGACCAGCCAAGGTCAGCTGGCGGTGGTGGATGGATTACTTCTCCGCCTGACAGTGCACGATCCTGACAGCGGGAAGCTGCTCTACACCATCCCTGACAAGGACTCCACAGACACCAACCGCTTGGTGGACCCTTTCTACGTGGCAGTCACAGAACAGGACCATTTTGTGGTCACCGATCATGCTGCCCCCAACATCAAGGTCTTCAGCAAGGACGGCACCAACCTGACCACGTATGGAACTTATGGGACCAGTGCCTGTGAGGTGCTCAAGCCTTATGGAGTCTGCACTGACAGGTAAGGAGAACACTCTTAGTCTTACATTATGCTGTTGTTGTGGCACATTCCCCAGATTAACACCCTGGAGGTCATTAAGAATATTGCACTATGTCCTATTCATCTCACCTGGGAATCACTGTGAGACCATAAGTGCACACTGAATAAAAGGTTTGCATGTATCCATCAAACCATATATGCAGCCATACTTTAACTTCAGAGTATTTTTATAATTAGATCTATTTATCTATTGTCTTATCTGACCCATCAGCACCTGCATCACAGCTAAACGTGTAGGAGAAAGATGAGGGATGAACAAAGGCAGAAGAGTCGGCAAGAGTCGGAAGAAATGGCAAGGCTGGGAATAGAACCCAGAACCTCATGATCAACTCTCCTGCCACCTTCTTTCTTAGTAACAGACAATCTATTTGGGATCTGTTTTGCCCGACCATCCTGGCCATGTAGTTCAGGAACTGTGTCTGTCACCCCTTTTAGTGAGTGTAACATGATCTGAATGATCTGCAGATGGGACCGATGATGTCCAGATGCAAAGCACAGGAGCAGTGCTCAACATTGGGACACCACAGAAGATACAGCAGCAAAAATGGAGATACATACATAAATAAATTGTTGCTGTAGCTTATGTTGTTGCTCTAATGTCACTGCAGACAAAAGAAGCTCATCCTCCTCAGAGCCAGTGACTCCACTCACTCACTCACTCCTCCTCCCCTGTGTTGTTGGACAGGTATGGACAACTCCTGATCGCTGACAGCGATAATCACCGTGTGCACCTCCTGCTTCCAGACGGCACCTTCTCCCGCTTTCTGCTGACCCATCAGCACAAAGTGTCGCATCCCATCAGCGTCGCCATCAACACTGATGGACATCTCGTGGTTGGGGAGGCCTTCGGCAGCATCAAGATTTTCAAATATCTTTGATTCCTTCCACAATTACAGGAAAAGATGTTCAAAGTCTTTCTCTCCAAAAAGGAAAAAAAAATTGCTGGATCTCTTAGTGGTTTTGATCCTCTGAACTGTGGGTAGTACTATACTATGAAGAGTGGTTTGGCCACAAGTTACATTATGTCTGTGATACTGACTATTCAGTGCTTTTGGCACTTGGTTTTCTTTTATCAAGTTCATGGGGAATGTATGTGCATGTTGCTGAATGATTAGTAAGGATTCATAAATAAGTTACTTCAAGTACAAAGCAAAAGAGGTAGAACACTAACTACAATGATGACAAGAGTTGGTACAAGTATATCTTGGTGAATCCCAGCCAAACATAGGCCTAGCGTAAGTTGACCCAGGAATCCAGTCTGATTTCTTTACTGATCAGTCTCCAAAATGGTTTGCATAAACTGTTCCAAAAGGTAGACATAACTTCTATTTTTAAGAGAGTTCTGTAATACGCATCATTCTATCAGATCAAAAGACAGGCATCAATGAAATGCCAGGTGCATCAACAGGAAGAAAATGGGAAAGACTGCTACTTGTTGCAATGCTGAAATGGGGGAGACAGAAATACTGTCATGAAAAACAAAATCAGCACAAATGTTCTAAACATTGGTAAACAGAGGATAGTTAACATTTTTCACAAAAGCAACCTATGCACTATCATTGACTTTCACAGATAGAATTTCAATTTTTCAAAAAAGCATCCTGTGCACTATCATTGACTTTCACAGATAGAATTTCAATCTTTATCAGTTCTGAGTTGTTTAAACATCAAACAGATAATATACATATAATTACAATTTTCCAAAGAAATGTCAAGTGTACTATGATAAACATATGCAGAGAGATTTTCAGTCATTAGTTGCAGCTGAGTAGATAGTTGTCATACTCAATCGATATGTTGTGAGATTACAAAGATACTTGGACTACAGGATATTATGTCTCAAAACTTTTTATGTAAACTTTACTATTAGCAATACATAAACACCATGAACATGGCACATACTTAAACAACATATTGGCATGCTATGTCCAGCTGAACTTTTAAGCTCTGTTCATCTAAGTTAACCTGTGATAAAAAATCAAGATCTATTTCCAAACCACTTTTTTATTTTTGCCCCCATCTCAAAAACAGTTTTTTACTTTGACTGCCATAAACCGAAAATATGCTGTCCATAAATGGCACTCTAATTAAGGGCTCATCACCAGTATACTCGAGGAAGTAGTGATAGACCGTTGACATAAATATATACTAAGTTTTGTGCTTTAAGATACTAACTTTTGTGCTTCAAGATACTAAGTTTTGTACTTTAAGATCTCAAACTATAGAGGTTTCGCTTAGAAAGTTTTTATGCAGCAGGGTTCTGTTTTGTAAACGTCTACTCTGCCATGCTTTTATAAACTGGTCATATCATTACTCCCAGTTCAACTTGAACTCCATTTTTGACATCTGTGATAAACTTGCAACTGTCTCGAGTTTCTTACCAGAAAATAATAATAATAATAACATATGGGATTTATATAGCACTGAATCTTGTAGAGTACACAAATATCTCATTATTATTATTGTTGTCACTTTTACAAAAGCTGTTTCTTTTTGCTGATGGTTATCCACTAATGTCACCTTGAAAGAAATTTTGAACAATTTTCTTGTTGGTTATTTTTTGTTACTTTTAAGATACCCTTTTGCCGAAAAAAAAAATCAAATAAAACCGAGTGAAAAGTAAGTTCACTGTGTGGTTACTACACAGATTTTTGATTACATACAAAGACTACTGGTATACTGGTATATACCTGGTAAACAAACAAACAAACAATTATGTGTGTGTGTGTGTGTGTGTGTGTGTGTCTGTTCTGTGTGTGTGTGTGTGTGTGTGTGTGTGTGTGTGTGTGTGTGTGTGTGTGTGTGTGTGTGTGTGTGTGTGTGTCTGTGTGTCTGTATCTCTCTCTCTCTCTCTCTCTCTCTCTCTCTCTCTCTCTCTCTCTCTCTCTCTCTCTCTCGCATGCATGCCGCGCGCGCGCGCGCGCGCGCGCACAAAACACACACACACACAACACCACACACACACACACACACACACACACACACACACACACACACACAACACACACACACACACAGATGACAACATTTACAAAAACCACAAGCACACGGACTGGAAGTTAAAAAAAGAAAAAAAAAAAAGCACGAAGTGTTTATCTACTATCATCAAAACAGAAGAATAAAAAAATAGTACACACAACACACACACATATCACCAACACCTATAACACCACACACTCACTCCACACACCCCAACCACACCCCACACATACCCTTCCCCCTACACCCTCAGATAAACACCACCCTCCCTACACACACCCCCTCCCACCCACCCCCACACCAACCACACACACACACACCTCACCCCCACCCCCCCCCACACACACCCTCACCCCACACCCACAACACAAACAAAACAAAACAACAAAAAAAAACACCATAGCCACACCTCACCTGCAGAGAGAGACAGCAGGTGGAAGTCATCAGCAGGGGAGTTGAGGGTGTTCCTCCTCATGGGCTGTGTTCCTCCTCGCAGTTCTTCGTCCAGCTGGGCCATCAGCAGTGCCTCCTCCTCCTCCTCCTCCCCCTGCCCCTGCTGCCTGTGCTCCATGAAGGGACCAAAGTTACCCTCACCCGCTCCTGCACACAAACCCAGTTGTGACAGTCATGACAGCCATGCCAGCAGAGTGGGTGGGTGGGTGGGTGGTGTGATGTGTGTGTGTGTGTTGGGGGGGGGAGGGGGGTTGTGGTGGTGTGTGTGTGTGTGGTGTGGTGTGGTGGGTGGGTGTGTGTGTGTGTGTGGTGTGGTGTGGTGTGGTGTGGTGTGGTGTGGTGTGGTGTGGTGTGGTGTGGTGTGGTGTGGTGTGTGTGTGTGTGGTGTGATGTGTGTGAATGGGTGGGTGGGTGGTGTGGTGTGGCGTGGTTTGTGTGTGTGTGTGTGTGTGTGTGTGTGTGTGTGTGTGTGTGTGTGTGTGTGTGTGTGTGTGTGTGTGTGTGTGTGTGTAAGTGTGTGTAAGTGTGTGTGTGTGTGTGTAAGTGTGTGTAAGTGTGTGTGCGTGCATGCGTGCGTGCGTGGGTGAAGAGTTGGGAATGGGAGGGGAGGTGTAAAGAATCTTATGCAATGTACATAAAGTGATGTGATGTTTCACGTAATGCACCTGCGCATGCTAACTAGCAAACTCATACATGTATGTATATATACCTGTGTGCAAGAGTGCCACACACACACACACACACACACACACACACACACACACACACACACACACACACACATTTACACACACACACACCACACACACACACTCACACACACACACACACACACACACACACACACACACACACACACACACACACAGAATATATACTTTATCAGCCAAATTCTTTGAAAAAGCTACACAGGTCCAATGGAAGGAGTTGCAACATTTAGGTAAGAACACAATTACTGGCAAATATGGTCTGTATGCATGCATGCTTGTGAGAGTGAATTTGTAGTATCGTAAACACAGTCACAGAATGATATTGAAATGTACACACAGTGTACAAACTCAACAACTGTCCTACAACAAAGCACCAAAACACTTGCTAAAATGAATGTGTAAGCGCTTTGATATGTTGGCATTATAAGATTTAGTGTTATATAAATTCTGTATATTATTATCATTATCATTATTATTATTATTGTTATTATTATTAATATTAATGTACCTTCTGGTTTGACTTTCTGTTCTCCTTGGCTTTTGCCCATGGTGTGGTCTTTTTCCTGCTGGGTGTCTTCACTATGCAGCAACAGCCTGAATCATATATGGAGTCTACTATCAAAAACAGAGGTTAAACAACATTAACTATTTAAAAAAAGCAGAGGTTAGACAACATTAGGAGTCTATCTTATGACTGCATGGGGGGGGGGGGGGGGGGTCAGCAATATCTTCAGTCACAGATGAGTCCACTATCAAAAAGAGAGGTTAGACAACATTCAGTATTAAAAACAGACGTTAGCTTAGACAACATTAAGTATTAAAAACAGAGGTTAGACAACATCAAGTATTTTTTTAAAAATAATAAAACAGACGTTTGAAAACATCAAGTATCAAAAACAGAGGTTAGACAACATTAAGTATCAAAAACAGAGGTTACACTTTAAGTAAAAAAACAAAACAAGAAACAAGAGGTTGGATAGACAACATTTAGTGTCTATGTTATGACACTGCATGGGTATCGGCAACCGCTTCATAACTCTTCTCTTAGCTACTTCCTTAGCTTACATACAGCTACACCCACCCTGACTCCCAGTCCTTACCCCACTCCCAAACATACACGCAACCTACCTACCTCCCACCTCTTGATTTTAAATGGTTTCATGTGTATAGATAGATTTGTATTTAATAGTTTTTACTCAGTTTGTTCTGAAGAAGGTTTAAAATGAACCGAAAATATGTTCTGCCAAACACTTTGGTGTTGTGTTTTTACTTGTTTGCTCCTGCAACTGTTTCAAACTGCTTAAATCATACAGGGTCAGAGTCAACTATCAGAGGCAGGTGATACAGCATTACCTATCTACTTATTTGCATGGGCATTTATATAAAGTTTCTACATAAGCCATTTGACAGAATAGCTTTCTGAGTTTTTCTTCAGATAATTTCTTCATTCCAACTCCTATAGTTTTTCAACAGTCTGGCACAAGATAAATTTATTTTTCTCATTTGACTGATGCAATAACATATTCCCCGCAATGAATGCTCTGTCAAATATAATAATTTTGGAATATGAAAATAACATCATTCCGATGATGACAGCACACACATGACACTGCTGATACAATACTTAAAGTAGTAGAGTAAAAAAAAAAAAAAAAAAATTATAATAAAATGAAAAATGTTGAACTGCTCAAGAAAATATAGCTGTAATACGATTTCTGATTAAAACTAGTGAAGTCTATGTGAAAGTTACAAATAAAGAAACACAACTGAAGTATAAGTACATGACAGTAGTATGATAATCAATTACAAAACTGTAGTACAGACTGGTATTATGAAACAAGTAGAATAAATCATAGTTATGTGAAACCTGTTACCACTGCATTAAAAGACAATGTCATAGCAGCCAATAATGAACACCTGACGACAATTGACTTGCAAGTAATAGTTCTTACTAGCATTACTTCATCAAATTCACAGAGTCCCAAATGTACTAACACACTTTAATACAACACAAAACAACACAGACTAAAAAAAAACGCTAGTCTTGTCTCCACCAAAGACCAATTAAGTGCCTACAAAAATTAAGGGGGGGGAAACAACCTAACTATGACAAAACAAAAAGTGTAACCAAATTTATGGTGACTGGACAGAACTGACGACATCCAAAACTCCATCACTAAAAGATTTCATGTTACTTATAATATTTTTCACATTCTCAATACAACTAGTGGGAGAACCAATAAAGCAAACATGAGAAAAGAGACTACAAGACAAAAATAAGGACATTGTAAGTGCAATAAGGTATACAACTCACGTGCAAATTTGACAGAATTTACATGCAAGTGCAATAAAAGTATACAACTCACATGCACATTTGACAGACTTTACATATAAGTGCAATAAATAATCCAGAAACATCCACATTCATAAGTGAACTGTAAAGACAAGCATGCATACCTGACAGACACCATATACACAAGTCATGAATCACCTGGATATACACATATACTTGACAGATCTTACACATAAATGCTAAGAATCATCTGACTACATGGCTACATGTATGACGGGCCTACAGAACAATGGCATGAAATATCTAGACACACTCACACATACATGCTTGACAGGATTTGCATAAACGTGCAATCAACTATCTGAGTACACATGGATACAGGACAGGATTTACATGTAAACTTGTGCAACCAACACATAGATTATGGACAGGATTTACATGTAAGTGCAACTAACACACATGGATTTTTGGGCAGGATTTACACGTAAGAGCAACCAACACACATACATACTGGACAGGGTTTACATGTAAGTGCAACCAACACACATGGATTTTTGGGCAGGATTTACACGTAAGAGCAACCAACACACATACATACTGGACAGGGTTTACATGTTAGTGCAACCAACACACATGGATTTTTGGGCAGCATTTACATGTAAGTGCAACCAACACACATGGATACTGGACAGGATTTACATGTAAGTGCAACCAACACACATACATACAGGACAGGAATAACATGTAAGTGCAACCAACACACACAGATACTGGACAGGAATAACATGTAAGTGCAACCAACACACATACATACAGGACAGGAATAACATGTAAGTGCAACCAACACACATACACACACTGGACAGGATTTACATTTTTTTTAAATGCGAAGTATACTTGCAACACAATATAAGGGCTCTTTAATAGCTCATCCATAACAACAACAATTAAAAACCATGAAGTCAAATGACATCAATACCATAATTTCCTGGCTATAAGCTAACACCATTTTTATATACTCTTAAACATGCAGCTGTTACATCAGTAACATTCAATTTTTTCAGCTCACCACATAGCTATTTTATAGTCTTATAAGCAAGGAAGGTCTTAGAATAAACACTGATCACACAGTCCACTCCTGTGTGGTTTCCTTCTCCGACAACCAAGCAGGACAATAGAAATGTTGCTGACCTTCTCCCATTCAAGCTATCAATGAACGAGCCTGTGAATTAAGAACAAAATAAAAAAAAAAGATGTGCCATTTTCATGGGATCCTAACAATTAGACAAGAATAAACTGGCAAGCAGTGAGGTGTTTTTTTTAAGTGAAGGATATAATAAATCTGCCTTGGTATACTGTATGTCACTAGATGAATATTTTGAAAGTTTACAAACCACATCCCAGTTTTATCAGTACCTGCCTCCTTCATTTAAAAGCTGCTCAAAATTTAACTCACTCCCCAGAAAATGTTTAACCACAAAAAAGCAGCAAACCCTGTGCTATGAACACTTTTGCTTCAGTTAACTTATTCCATTTTCCTTGATCATGTGTTCTTGAGGCACTGACAAAATTACCAGGCTTTCTTTATACAGCTGATTTTGCACTTTTCCCTTGATGGATTGGTTTTCATAATCTGCTATTAACTAAAGCTTATGTGTATTTTTCTCCACTAAAAAAAAAAATATATGATAAGTGCCACTTACAGATTCGTGCATTTTACAATCTGGACATTTTACAATCTGGACCCTTTGGTAAGAAAATTAACTCTACACATGTACTTCTAAGGGTCAAATCAGGCAAAACACAAAATTGCGGGGGAAAACAGAAAAGAAAGAAAAAAAAACTCACACAAAGCCAATACCCAAAGAATGATCAAGCTGAATAGTAGCAAGCCAAGAGCACCCATACAGAGACCCTGACCCTGTGAAAAGAAAAGAAAACAGAACAGTCAAGATTCAGAGCTTCAAATCAAAAGATCCATTCACCAGGCGCCAACTGAAGACAAAATCATCAGTCATCAAGGCCACGCCTACCTCTCTTCTTCCTGCTGAGGGAGGGAGGCCTGTGGACCTGACTGATTGTGCTGCCTGTCCATGGGTACCCCTTTCTGCCCCACCTGCTGCTGCTGCTGCTGTTGGTCCTCACCCACATCAATCAGCTCCTCATCACTGGTCTCCTCTCTGACACAGCCCACATCTTCCTTAAAACAGCTTTGGACCAGCACTAACTACTGCAGTGCCAAATCAGTGGACTTCAGGACAGTTTTGTCTAAATACTCCTAAAATGCTCCATTTTCAGCAGGCATAAAAACTAAAACCCTAATCAAGACTATTCTCTTCACTATACTCCCATCCTGCTCTCTATAAACACTGTACAATAACTGAATAATGCAGTGATTTGGCGTATTCACATGTTCAAATCATAGAAACTGTTGCATCACAATTCTTTTCAAGGTTTCCAGTTTAGCATATGAAACATTTAAATGGCTAAAAATAGAATCCCGTTGACTTACGTTAAAGACAAATTAAGAAAGCATTTGCCTAAGTACATAGCCTAAATGATGATAAAGAAATAGAATGTATCACCATCAGCTATATTTCCTATTCAACAGATAAAAGAATATGAATCCCCCAATATCGCAAACCAACACCAATAGAAAACTGAAGTACCAACATTTCAAACATAAGCAGTACTAACTATTCATTGAAATAGAATATGTTAAATCACCATTAGCCAATTGCTTCATATCTTTCCCCAAAAAAAAAGTAAAATTATCACTCATGTTTATTTCAAGTTGCACATTAAAATTATCATATTCAAGTATGAACAGCAAAAGGAGAAAATGTGTGAAGGGCCAACCACAAAGTCAAAACAGGCATTGATTTTTTAGTTTAAACCACCTTTTTTGAGGGGGTGGGGGTAGGGAATTTGTACATAAAACAAAAACAAGTTTAATCAATGAGACAATCAACTGATACTTTATTCCCGTACCTTTTTTGGTGATAGTTTCACAGGCAACCAGTTTTGTTGATTCATAAAAAAAGGATAGGAAATAGCAAACCACATGACTGATGTCATTTGATATTCTGAGCTATCTGCAAATAAAAAATAAATCTTTAAAACATGTGAGTGCACTGTCAGTGTACTGGCCACAAGCACTGAATAACAGATTACACTGACAGACAAAACTGGTATTTTGTGATATGTTTAATAAAGTATATTTTGGCACAGAACTGAGTGAAAACTCTTTTCACATA
>CM060316.1:31781235-31803735 GCA_030674155.1 Stramonita haemastoma
TGATTATCACTGTGAGTCCAGTAAGTACACACTGGATGAGAAGTTTATAAATGTGTATGGCTGTTTTCAAGTAACACACACCACATAGGCAGCCATACTCTTGATTTCAGATGATTTCTTTTAAATGAAGAAAACCAGCTTATGCTTTGAGCTTGTCATGAATGAAAATGATCTTCACATAACATAGCAAAGCAACACAACATTTTAATGTAGGTCCTGGCTCTTTGCTTACATCATAACCACCAAAAAAAAATGCTTCAGGCCCGGCCATTCCTACAAGAACTCTAAGTCAGCCGGTCACCAAGACACAGACCTCTAGTTTGGCATCCAGCTCAGCATCTGAAGCACCACATGTTCATCTTCTTTCTTGCCCAGTTTCTGGATGACTGCCTGCTTGGTGATCCAGTATGTCTCCTTCATCTTGTGCAGCCGAGATGGGCTGTTGTTCTCCACGTGCCGGTCATAGTTTGAGCCACAGTAGCCCCGAGAGCTGTAACACATCACAGGAGTGCAATTATGGTTTTCTTACCTGAGACCTGCAACATGTTTATGGATCAGTGATCTTGTGTTACCTTAATGTTTTCTTTTTTTTTGTTTTATCCTTTTATTTTGATAATAATGGAATAAGTCCTCATGTGCTTTTTTGCATCCAGTCCCCATATACAAGCTGTTTTGTAAATTTTGTCATCCGTTCCCACTGACACAAAATGGCCTACTCTCTTCTGAAAAGCAGAACATGTTTTAGATTTCTGCGTGCATCCACACACATGACCTCAGTTTATAGTCTCATCCAAAGGACTTTGGGGGGGAGTGGAGCCAGCACTGATGTCAACTCCTCAGGAAGAAAATCCCCTTGAACAGGATTCGAACCTGGGTCAACACATCAAGAGCTCAATGCATAGTGCTCTGACCACCAGGCTACCCCATCCCCTGAGAAATGCACCACATCACATCAGTGATCTAGCAGTAACATCCATCACCTGTCAGTATCACTGGGTACAGTGTTAGCAGCTGCATTCAGTAACATCACGAGGGCCTACTTTCTCCATCTATCCCAGTCTTCACTGGCCCAGTTGACATCATGGATTCTCATGCCACTAGCCTTCCTCCATTCCTAACGGTTTTCGACTTTCCATAACTCAAGGCCAGTCCACTTTCTGATGTTATCTTCCCATCCCTTTCTGAGTTTCTCTGTCTTCCTCTTCATCTTCCTCCTTGTACTGTTCTCTGTAGGACAGTCTTGACCAGTCCAGATGTTCATGTGATGTGCCTGTACCACTTTTGTGTTATTTCATGAAGTTAAAAGCTCTTCATATGGCCCTTGGCATTTTCAATTCTGGTTGCCAGTTCCTCGTTAGTTATGTGATCTCTGTATGAGATACCAAGAAGTTTGCAACAGCATCTCATCTCCATTGCCTGTAAGTGTATCCTTCTTTCAATGTCCGCTATTTCAGTCCCTGTTTCACAATCCACTTTTGCACTGTTGTCAAATGTAATACCACCAGACTAAAGATTGCAGAAAAAAAAAGTGAAATGGGATATTTCATAAGAAAAACCAAACAGCATAACATAATTTACAGGTTGCTGGTTGATTGGGGCATCATTTGTTGAGAGAGCAACTGCCACAGCAAATAATAACGTACCAGCTTTGTTTTATGATATATATTCTGAATCAAGCTGGAGTATGTTGCTTTAGTTTACCCCTCTCACTTTAGACAGTACTGTGCTGGACAGCATCAATATCTAATTTTGCAACAGATGCTATGTTGCACTGGGCTTAGTTTACTGTCGACTGGCACACTACATTATATTTATAATCCCATTTTCTGTGTATGGGATGAGTGTGCAGGTGAGAATGTCTGCATATGTGAGAGAGAGAGAGAGAGAGAGAGAGAGAGAGAGAGAGAGAGAGAGAGAGAGAGAGGTGTGTGTGTGTGGGGTGTGTGTGTGTGTGTGTGTGTGTGTGTGTGTGTGTGTGTGTGTGTGTGTGTGTGTGTGTGTGTGTGTGTGTGTAGTATGTTGTGTGTGTGTGTGTGTGTGTGTGTGTGTGTGTGTGTGTGTGTGTGTGTGTGTGTGTGTTTTGAGTGAGTGTGTGTGCATACGTGTATGTGTGTGTGAGTGAGTGAGCAAGCGAGTGTCGTGAGCGAGTGAGTGTGCATGCATGCGAGTTTGGGGGGGGGAGGGGGGCGTGCACATGTGTACATGCATGCATGTGTTTGCATGTGTGCCTGGATGCATGTGTGTGTGGTGTGTGTTGTGTGTGTGTGTTGGTGTGTGTGGTGTGTGTGTTGTGTGTGTGTGTGTGTGTGTGTGTGTGTGTGTGTGTGTGTGGTGTGTGTGTGTGTGTGTATCTAGTTCAAAGCTCTAGCTAAGTAACCAGAAAAAAATCATCATTTTTCAAACAGAAACTTTTAACACAGCTGAGAACAACTGTTTACACAAACTTATCCCATGCACACTCACCTCATGACTACTTTGCTTGTTGAGTCCAGCAAGTACTGGGGGCAATGGTACGGACACTTCCAAGCCAACAACCACTCCTTTTTTTCTCACCAGCTCATTCTGTGTTAGAATTTATAGCATTAACAAGCATTCTTCAGTTCACATTTCAACACATTTTGCCCAGAACAAATATGGTTCAACAAGAATGTTGAGTTGTTCCATTTTTGCTCTATCTTTTAGTTATATATATTTATTTTACTTTATTCTTTTATTTCGTGGATGATGGAATAAGCACTCATGTGCTTTTTTTTTTACATTGAGTCCCAGTGTGCATGCAGTTTTGTAAATTTTGACATCCATTCCCACCGGCACACAATGGCCTACACTTTCAAAAAGTAGAACAGGTTTTAACATGCATGCAAGATGTTTTATGTGTATTCGCACATCGGACCTTGGTTTATAGTCTTATCTGAAGAACTTTTAGAGGGAAGGGCAGTGGAGTCAGCATTGATGTTAACTCCAGCCAGGGGAAAATATCCCCTTGAACTGGATTTGCATGTGTGTGTGTGTGTGTGTGTGTGTGTGTGTGTGTGTGTGTGTGTGTGTGTGTGTGTGTGTGTGTGTGTGTGGTTGTGTGTGTTCTGTGTCTGTGTCTGTGTGTGTGAACTGAAAATGTCAATACCTTAATACACCAGAATGACAGTGGGTAAAAACGTTCAAATACACAAAATTTCACCAATGGTGAATCTCAGAATTTTAGCCAAGAAACAGAAAAAAATCAAATACATTTCTTTTAAATCAGTAAATTTGTAAATGTTTAATTCAACTGTAATCAGTCTATGGTTTCAAACTTCTCTGTCCTGTAAAAGTGTAATGGAATCAATTTAAAGGGAAAAAAAAACTGCTGAAGACTTATCTTACAAAGTGCAATAATTTGCACTGCACATTTGACACTATATTAATTTTTTTTCATAATATTTATAATATATATATAATATATATGTAATATATTTGTAATTGCCCTTCAGGGATGATTAAAGAGTTTTTGACTTGACCTGACTAATAATAATTGTATAATATCACTTTCTGAAATGCTTCAGATATAAACCCTGAAAACGGTGTAAACACATCAGAAAAATACTGTCTTCTGTACTGTGAGAGTTGTAAGGGAAATGCTGAATGGTGTAACTCTTCCTGAAGTATTTGTCTGTCATGTGATTCCTATTTGAGAGCACTTCCTTTTGTACTATACAGTATGACAGCAATGGACAATATGGGATTAAGGACAATACATGCTCCATCCCCATAGCTCAGGCCTTCCTTCTTAGTGCTAATTCACCTTCAGTGCACAGCAGCATTGTTTTAATGTTTAGTAGTCTAAGCCACAGAAAAGAGCAGAAAAGCAAACAAACAAAACAGCTATTTCATTGGAGTGCTGTGCACTCAGCAAGTTAGACATTTTTTAGCATTTATTTTTTGTTTTGTACTAATTGTACTGTAGCCTAAGTCGCAATACTTTGCTGTTATCTTAAATAAAAAACAATTCCTGCAAGGTAAATTAAATAATATATATAGTTTTATCATCACACAGTGACACACCTCAACAGCCCAAACTGGAAATGAACTCAATGTGAAATCACTAACATAGTAACACAACAGTAACACTGTAAAAGTACTAAAACTGGCCAGTTTTAATGCTAATAATAGTATACCAAACACTTAGAACTAACCTATGCTGTGTTATTCATTAGTCTAAGATCATGATGGTCCCTGTTTGTTAAAAAAAAAAAAAAAAAAAAAAAACCCACTGCACAATCATACAAAAATGCTTAAATAACTGTCAGTTTGTTTCGGGGTGTTTTTTGTCTTTTTCTTTCAGTTACAGGTTTTTCTGTGAGTTTTAATTTTGTTTCAGGTTTGTGGGGGGGGGGGGGGGGGGGGTCAAATCTTATATCTTTTTTTTTGCCAGGCGCAAGATCACTGCTAACAGTACTAAATCTGTGTACCGTTACTGCAGTGTAAATTGTGTACAGTAGAACACAAAGGTTCATGCAGATTTTGCCAAACGAGTTTTAAAGTTAACACATTGTCGACTACCCATTCATACACTATACAGCAAGAAAATTGCAAGTGGATATTGTACAAACGACGCAGAAAATAAAATACTTATGCTGCCTTTAAAGCAAACTTACACTGTTCTGATTCCGCTTTGTGGCTACGTGCCTTAAAATTTAATCTTCTCTCTTTTTATCAAGGAATGTGTTACTATCACACATAAATTTACTCAAAAGCAACTCTGATAATTTTACCTACAGGGTCGTCTGCTCCATCCACTGACACGCACCATTTCGGGGAGATAACTTGCGGGGAAAAGAAACAACAACCACAGATGACGTAGGGCAAGATCACTTCGGCTCTCTTCGGAATTTGGTATGACGTCACAGAATCTGAAAACTTAAACTACCATGAACAGTGAAAGACCAAAAGCAACAACCTCCCCGCCCCCTCTCCTGACTAAATAAGTTTAAGAAATGATTAACTTATCAAGGAACAAATCAAACCAATAAAAAGTTGTTTTTTTTAAACTTAACAAAGAACAAGTGTATTGCTATAAAACTAGAAGAAGAAGAAGAAGAATGACGATAATGATGGTGATAATAATGATAATAATAATAACAATCATCAGCATCATCATCACCATCATCATTATCATTGTTGTTGTTGTTGTTGTTTCTTCTCTTCTTCTTCTTCTTCTTCTTCTTCTTCTTCTTCTTCTTCTTCTTCTTCTATTATATTATTATTATTATTATTATTATTCAAACACGCAGCCTCTATTGTTGTCTGTCATAGGAGCGAAAATGTGTTGGTTGCCGTGTAGCGCCTGGCAAGTCAGACCCAGCGTATCCGACTTCGGCATGGGGAGAGAACTGTTAATTTTTCTGTTAAAAAAAAGGGCAGGAGAATTGACCTGAAAGGCAGATGATAGACAAGAAAGAGGTGACAGAAGAAAAGGAACAAGGCAGAAACGAAGAGAAGAACAGAAAAGAGGGAATTCCTGGCACAGAATGTCCAGGTGGGGATGCTATTTATATTGACAGCCCCCCCCCCCCCCCCCCATCCCAAAGGAGGGAACAAAATGAAGTGACAGAGATCTTCAATACTTTGTAACATTGTTTACAGAGTGTGTGTTTTATTTGTTGTTTTGGGTGGGTCGTGCTATTGGGAAGCGATTTATTGCACCTCAGTAAAACACCAAAAGAGCTTTGATTTGTTTACTTTGCAAGATTCAGCACTATAGGCCTACATATTCCACACATCATTCTATATCTCACAACTCATTCAGTAAAGGATTTACAGGAGATGAATATACATAACTTCAGCAACTGAGAGAATAGATCGCTGGGAGTGATATAAAACTTCCTGAACAGTTGTATAGTTATTATGAATGTCAAGTCATCTCTTTATATACTTTACGAATTGGGCTATCAAACAATAAATGGTGGAGTGAAAGGGGCTTAGAACAACATCCTGTTATATTATTACAACATAAAGTATTCCATGTGTGTGTGTGTGTGTGTGTGTGTATGTGTGTGTGTACACACACACACACACCACACACACAACACACAACACACACACACACACCACGTGTCAAATCAAACTTTTATTTCCAGATGATACATTGAAAAGCAGTGCAACTGCTTTTTATCATCAAGCCCTCCTTCTAAAAATGTGTGTGCACGCGCACACACACGCACGCGCGCGCGCGTATGTGTAACACCTCTTCACAAAGTGGTTTTTTTTATGTTCAGTAAGGCCTGTTACTAAAGATTAATACGTATTTATAATAGAGGTAGAGCTGTCACAAGCGGTTAACCGCAGTTAGCTCCCTTACTCTATGATAGAGAAGTAGCTCCAAAGACTTATGGGAATAACCTACATGTTCGTGAATTGTAAACAGTGTAGGGCCATCCCGTGCCATATTATTCATTCTTTTATTTTGAGGATAATGGAATAAGCACTCTTGTGCTTTTTCACATCCAGTCTCCATGTGTATACAATTTTGTAAATATTGTTATCCGTTCGCACCGGCACACAACGGCCTACATTACCGAAAAGTGGAACAGGTTTTATTTATATTATTTATTCTTTTATATCGAGGATAATGGAATAAGCACTCATAAACTTCTTTTCATCCAGTCCCCGTGTGTATGCAGTTTTGTAAATATTGTCATCTGTTCCCACCGGGACACAATGGCCTACGTTACTCTTACGAAAAGCGGAACAGGATTTAATGTGTGCGCAAGATGTTCTGCGTGCGTTCGCACACGGGCCTCCGTTAACGTGTGCACAAGATGTTCTACGTGCGTTTGCGCACGAGACCTCGGTTTAAAGTCTCATCCAAAGAATTTTTGAGGGGAGGGGAGTCGGCTCTGATGTTAATTCTAGGGGAAAATATCCTCCTGAACGAGATTCGAATCCGGCCGGGTCAGCAGTTCATGAGCGCAATACGCAAAGTTCTAACCAGCCAGGCTATAGGCCCTACCGTTAATCACAGCTAGTTTCATTGTGTGGTTCTGATTGTAGTTACTGACACTGGGAGCATGGAATTTCAACACGCGAGTTTAGCAGAAGTAATCATTTTCTTTTTTCTTTTTTTTTAGAAAGAATATAATGCTGTTGAAATATATTTTCAGTAGTACCTGTGAAATTAATTTCAAAGCTTTTGAAGAATAGTGACCCCTATGGAGATGCCAGGGCCCTGTCAGTTAAATGCCCATCTGCAAATTCTGTGCTAGGAATTCCCTCTTTTCTATCCCTCTCTTTATTTCTGCCTTGTTCCTTTTTCTTCCTGTTACTTCCTTCTTGTCCATTTTCTGCCTTCTTTGTCCGTTCTCCTGCCTTCCCCCCCCCCCCCCCCCCCCCCCCCCCCCCCAGGAAGCCTTTAAAAAGGGAAGAAGAAGTAGAATTCTGTCCCATGCCGAAGTTAGGTTGGTTGGTCCTGACCTGTCAGGCGGGACTACGGGACAGGGAACAGGTGAAGTCACGTGAATCAGGGCATGGGCCAGATGATTAAAAAAAAAAAAAGTACTTGACTGCTTATCTGTAACCCTGGAAAAATAAGGAAAGGTTATTCATTCTTTTATTTATTCATATTCTCTCTCTCTCTCTCTCTCTCTCTCTTCTCTCTCTCTCTCTCTCCTCTCTCTCTCTCTCTCTCTCTCTCTCTCTCTTTATTGTGACTTCTGATTTTTGTCTTCTGAAAGAGTGCATTTTATTACCCTATCATATATAGTGTCCTTTATTCTTGTGTGTTGTTTGGTCCTGCGTAAAGTCTTATTGTTTAGTAGGCTATATTTTCAACTTGATGTATCCCTGAAAAGGGCGGGGACTGGATGTAAAAAAGCACACGAGTGCTTATCTATTATCCTCGAATAAAAGACTTTGTTGCCTTGCCTTGCCTTGCCTTGCCTTGCTGCCTTGCCTTCTCTTCTCTTCTCTCTCTCTCTCTCTCTCTCTCTCTCTCTCTCTCTTCTCTCTCTCTCTCTCTCTCTCTCTCTCTCTCTCTCTCTCTCCCCGGATGAGACACAAACCGAGGCCCCGTGTGTGAACGCACGCAGAACACCTTGCGCACACTGTTAAATCCTGTTCCGCTTTTCGTAAGAGTAGGCCATAGTGTGCCGGTGGGAACAGATGACATGTACAAAACTGCATACACACGGGACTGGATGTAAAAAAGCACAAGAGTGCTTATCCCATTATCCTCGATATAAAAGAATAAAATAAAATAACATAAATAAATATCTCTCTCTCATTCATCATCATGAATCATTGTGGCAGTAACATGTAATAACATATGGCACTGTCTTCTCCGCTGGTCTTCCTCACATACTATATTGATTAAAATCTTTTGGTGAATATTTCTTATATCACAAGTAAACGTACAATGGTTGACTAACTGTTATCAAGTAAACATGATGGGTGGATAAAGGTCGCTTACGCAAGAACTTCACTACTAGTGAACCTCAGAGCTCTAGCCGAGGAACAATACCATTTTTGGTTTGCTTTGTTGTGCTAAGGTGGCACGATGGTTGAAACGTTCCCCAGCCTAACACATCTACCGCAAAGTTCAGGTTCGATTCCCAGCCTCGCCCTTTCCTCCGACTTTGACAAACATGTCAAACTGAATATCAAAGTCCTTCAGATGAGACTATAACCGAAGCCCCGTAGGCGAACGCACGCAGAACATCTTGCGCACACGTTCAAAACCTGTCTCGCCTTTGGAAAGAGTAGGTCATTGACACGGCATTGTGTGTCGTAGAAACAGATGACAGAAGAAAACAGCATAGCCTATACACAGGTGCCGTGTTAGACACCATACCTCAAATCCAAACGTGGCTACCTAAATGGTGGTGGTGGTGGGGGGTGGGGTGGGGGGTTGGTTCACATATATGCATAAGTCTCACAATTGGTGAACCTCTGAGTATTAGCCAGGGAAGGAGGAGGGGAACAACTTTTTTCTTTTGCATGTTATTTTACATATTAATAACATACGGAATACCGGATGGGTGCTGCGACATTCACAGAAGAGCCAAAGAGCAGTGAAGCTCCTTTGTTCCAACCTTACTTTTACAACAGATTAAAAAAAAAAAACAACTGTAAAGAAACTTCACAATATTCCTAGAGCAACTTAAATTGAACAAAACTGTATTCATATTCAAAATATTTACTTATGACATACTACAAAAAATATAATTCCTTGTTGACAAAGTCACAAATCAATCTGTCAGAAGTTCTATTTCTTCTACCTACATACTTTTTAAAGTCTGACACAGCCGTCTCAAGCTCTTACCTATACACAGGATACCTTTCCAACACAGCTGCAAAATACCAGTTCCATACAAAACATAAAACAACTAACCAGCCACCTTAGTGCAGTGGTTTGCGAATTGGGCTATGGGCAGGAAGGTCATGGGTTCAAATCCCATAAGAGTCATAGGGGTTTTTCTGACCTACCCAGAAAGAGTTTGCTGTGTGCCCATTAGAAAGACTGGGACCAGATAATTGAGTTTCATCCACTTTAGGATGCGATTTTGATAGTGTTGCTCAAATTATCTGACCAACACTGCAGGTATCTGTATCTCTCGGGACCAGTCGATGCTGGGGTATTTTGATAGGAAGCGTAGAGTGCACGTATCCCCGTTACGTGGTTTCAAAGCATATGCACTTCCATAGCGTCATCATCCTCATTAAAAATAAATATGCATTCTCATCCTCACTGTCATTGATCATCATGCAGTAAAGTTATTTTATATTATGTTTGTATTTTACTGTTCGAAATAGGCGCGAATTATCCTAATTGAGAAACTAGTGGAGAAATCACGTGCAGGTAACAAGTTGCAACTTCATTCTCATCATGAAAATTATTTTTGTTAAAGATCCCATAAACAACAATTTCACAGTAAGATTCTTTAAAAAAAAAAAATCTTTAAAGGCACCGTTTGAAGATTTATCGAATCTCATGCCTTTGATCAGACCTGACTCAGGTTTTGGCTCTTGGTTGAACACTTTTCAGTGTCTTGGTGGTGATTGAAACTGTACCTTTTATGGTGCCTTACAGAGAGACACTTTTCATGATACTTCATTAGTGTCTTTTGCAGCCATAAGAACAAGTAGACATTCTCCAGGCCTACCACCACTGCCAACAAAAGATGGAACTAAAAAGAGAAGGAAAAGATACTTTAAAATTAATATGCTCACCTGCCAACAAGTAAACCGCGAGGTTCTGGTTTGATTCCCAGCCTCACCTTTTCTTCCAACTTTGACGAAAAAATCGAACTGAATGTCAAAGTCCTTCAGGTGAGGCTATAAACCGAGGTCCAGCGTGCGAACGCACGCAGAACATCTTGCGCACACTTTAAAAACCCATCTGGCCTTTCGGAAGAGTAGACCATTGAGTGCCGGTAGGAACGGGTGATAGGAAAAAACAACAAACAACCCAACAACCCAGCATGCACACAGGTGTCGGGTTTAGACAACATCACTGAAGTCGAAATGCAGCTAAAAGCCCTTATAATAATTTCTGTTGAGAAAGGTGATATATATTCAGAAGAAATAAACAACATATGAATCAAACAAGAGCGCACGCACACACGCACACACGCACGCACGCACGCACGCACGCACGCACGCACACAATCACACACACGCACGCACGCACGCACGCGGCACGCACCACACACACACACACACACACACACACACACACACACACACACACACACACACACACACACTACTAAAATTAATGACAATACACATGAAATCTTATTTCAAAGAATGCAACACACACACATAATACGAAAAAAAAAAGTGTGTGTGTGTGTGTGTGTGTGTGTGTGTGTGTGTGTGTGTGTGTGTGTGTGTGTGTGTGTGTGGTGTGCGTGTGTGTGTGTGCGCGCGTGCACGCACGCACGCGTGTGTGTTTTAAATAAGATATTGTGCGTATTGTTATTCATCTTATTTGTGTGTGTGTGTGTGTGTGTGTGTGTGTGTGTGTGTGTGTGTGTGTGTGTGTGTGTGTGTGTGTGTGTGTGTGTGTGTGTGTGTGTTCTTGTTTGTATTTGTTTTAAAAATTTCTTCCCTGCCGTGTTCTATTGATTGTCTTAATACGTAAGTATTTACAGGGACAGATTGTTAAATTAAGTTTGGCCCAAAATCTGTATCCTTGCGTAAGACAGTCAATTGAAATGATGACGTCATTTCTTTTTGTGCTCTTTGCTTGCACTGCGCTCGCTGCAAAACGTCACATCCCGTTCATGGTTAGTCGGCTGCTCGTGAATGTGAATGTGGTGGTGGATGTCGTGGACAGGTGGCAGAGATTATTTTTCCTGTTGCGCCGTGTCGGCGGGCATTGACAAATAGATTTCTGCTGTCATTTGTAAGTAAACATGTGCATTTCGTCTCATTTTGATTTTTTCCCCCGCATCACCTTTTACAAATCTTTAGGTTCACTTGTCGTTAGGCTAAAGAAACAAAAGAAAAGAAATGACGATGAAAAAGAAGTAGCCTAGTTGATACTTGATCTGCCAACTCTATATGATCTTCATCTCCGTTTGCGGAGGTTGGTGTTGTACTTGCCGTTAGCCTACCTTAGTTATGCGCCATTGCTTCAGTGGCAGAAAAGGGAATAACAGACTTGGGGTATCTTGAATTTGAATGCGTTGTTTCAGACTCAGAGAATAGAAACAGTACAGTGATAGGCCTAAACCGAAGGTAGTTGAGTCTCTTACAGTCTTAGGCTAACTCGAGACGGAGTTTGTCAGGAAGTGTGTTCGTAACACGGACTGTCAAGGCGAGTTTCGAGGTAACGCCCAAATGTTTATGAGGTGTTTATCTGTTCAAATATCGGTTTCTTGTTAAGTTTCCTTGGCCACTGTACAAAGTTCAACTCTGATCCAGTAAGCTCTTCAATGCCTGGTGTGTGTGTGTTGTTGTGTGTGTGTGTGTGTGTGTGTGTGTGTGTGTGTGTGTGTGTGTAGGCGAATTAAATCTTGAATCTTGAATCTTGTGTGTGTGTTTGTGTTGTGTGTGTGTGTGTGTGTGTGTTTGTGTTGTGTGAGCGAGCTGTGTGTGCTTGTGTGTGTGTGTGTGTGTGTGTGTGTGTGTGTGTGTGTGTGTGTGTGTGTGTGGTGTGTAGAGAGAGAGAGAGAGAGAGAGAGAGAGAGAGAGAGAGAGAGCGCGCTTGTGTGCGTGCGTGCTTGCATGTGTGTGTTGTGCGTGCGCAACGCACTATGTTTCTGTGTGAGCTTGTGCAGCTTGTTTTTGTGTGGTGTGTTTTGTGTGTGTGTGTGTGTGTGTGTGTGTGTGTGTGTGTGTGTGTGTGTGTGTGTGTGTGTGTTATCTATACTGGTATGTGTGTTTGTCCATTCAAGCATGCATGCATTTCCACATGATCTCTCCCTCACTTTGATCCCTCCACATGCACACACATTCTACACCTTTTAGCAAGGATCTAGATCTATTCTAATACCTTGCTTGTAGAAATGTTACTGTCACCTTCATTTTGGTAATTAAAATGTTGCTTCCATTATATTAATTAATACAAAATACTTAATAGCATGCATTCCACAAGACATCAGTAATGCTCGTTGCAATTATTTGTAGATCTATTAAAATTCCACAGTATCAAATGTATTAAAAAAAAAACAGTGTCAAATAATATATTTTTTAAAAAATGCAATAGATAGGTTTCAGCAACAGTTGTTTTCAAAGTTCAGAGCACATCACAGCTTTAAAATGAGGTTGCTATTATTATAATTAATATGCCATGCTAGTTGCAAAGGAATTAAAAATCCTTAGTTCCAGTCATCAAGGATAATGGAATAAGCACTCATGTGCTTTTTTTTCCCCTACATCTACGATCTAGTCTCCGAATGTATGGAGCTTTGTAAATTTTGTTATCTGTTCCCACAGTTGAAATAAATTTATAGCATCTATATGGCAAGCATTTTACATGGATTATGAGCACATTTTAGAAAATAGGTGTTTATGCATGGTAAAAAGTATGAATAGAAATATAATGTAGTTCACTAGTTTTTTATTTTGTGTACATAAGATATTAAACTTCATTTTTCATTTTGCATAGACGGCACTGACTATGCAAACAAAGAGGTAGACTAGAGACACACTCAGTGTTAAATCAATGAGTTGGAAATCTAAAGCTTAGTAAAAGATTATTGCTGTTCTTAAACAAAGTCTGATTGATTGGTTGTCAATAATGGAACACTCGAACAGATATATATATTATTTAATAATTTAACTTGTGATAGATGATATTGATACAGTGATATAGAGCTTATCATTAATCTATAAATTAATAAAGCAGCTTGCCAATCTTTTAGCCTGAAGAAGGTTTGAAATAAACCGAAAATTTGCTCCGCCAGACACTTGGGTGTTGTGTCTTTATTTGTCTGCTTGTATAATCTATAAATTAATTGATAAAGCCTACATGATGACAAACCTTATACTTTAAGTTTAAAGCTTCAGATTGAATGCTTTTTAAAAGAATAATGGCTAAATTCAGACTGGGCGTGTCAGATATGAAGTGTTCATCATTTCATGAACCATAGTTAGTAGGCCATTATGTGCTGGTGGGAACGGATGACAAGATTTACAAAACTGCATACACATGGGGACTAGATGTAAAAAAAACACACGAATGCTTAAATTCCATTATACTCAATATAAAAGAATAATAAAAAAAGAAGTAAATTCACACACACACACACACACACACACCACACACACACACACACACACACAACACACACACACACACACAACACACA
Source organism: Stramonita haemastoma (assembly GCA_030674155.1). Taxonomy (NCBI): domain Eukaryota; kingdom Metazoa; phylum Mollusca; class Gastropoda; order Neogastropoda; family Muricidae; genus Stramonita; species Stramonita haemastoma. The sequence goes on from CM060316.1 coordinate 31,795,029, forward strand.
TTCTCTCTCTCTTCTCTCTTTCTCTTTCCCTTCTCTCCTTCCCCCCCCCCCCCTTCCCCTTTCGTCCCTCACTCTCTTGCCCAGAAGGAAAGAGACAAAGGAAAGAAAAAGGGAAAGTATGACAATGGGAAGAATGAAAATTTATAACAGAAAACTTTACTTAATAACCAAAATTAAAACTTGTCAAAGAAAAAACACAATCCATAGGACAATGTTTACAGCACAAACTAATCATGTTATATATACATGTATGCATTATGTTAAACTAAGGGAAAATGTATTCTTGTCCTCACCTCATTATTGTTTGAAAAGATTGAGATGCATACATGTATACATACATACATCAATGGGAAATAATAGATGGGTAAAGTAATTAGCATCATGGTTATGGAAAATTTTACATGGGCATTATTACAGACCTGTTTTACTTCCAGGGTGTTGCAATGCTAACATGCTTAGATGGCTGACCACGTGAAAGAATACATTCCTTGCATAAAATGGCTGATGGTTTAAGAAATTATCTCAACCAATCAATGTAACTTAACAGTTGACTTTTTGTATAAAATTGATAAAATTATAATTTTGCCTACATTGTGCCATGTCGTCAAAAAATTATTTGAATTTATTATGCTGCTTCATCATCCATCTGGATAAGAAATAAGATCTGTCTAGGTGCAAAAAAATTTAATATGTTGTTCAGTGAAATAGATATTTTTATTTTATATAAATTACATAAACTTGAAAAGGCCAAGTGCTGCAAAACTGAAGCCAGAAAAAAGTTTACTAAATTTTCTGAGTGATACTTAAACGTAAAGCATGAACAATGAAGCCTGAGCAACTTTTAGTGCCTATTCCCCCCTCCCCCTCTTTTTCCTTTGGTTTTTAACCTAATATAAAGTAGCATGATCTATGGAACTGCTATAATCTAAAACTTTTTTTTTTCTTCAATTTTTGGTAGTTTAAGTTGGATCAGTGACAAATACGAGAATTTTGATAAATCATGACAGTGATACCGTTACCAGCTCTCATTGTGTGTGTGTGTGTGTTGTGTGTGTGTGTGTGTGTGTGTGTGTGTGTGTGTGTGTGTGTAGTGTGTGTGTGTTGTGTACAGTATATATATTCAACTCTTGTCTTATACCAGTTAAGAGACTATGCAGCTGTCGACTTTATGATGTGAGTCATCAGTCCAACTACTCATTTATCAACATTACATGCATACATTTGTTACAATTATTATTTTTTTTTTAATAAATATATAACTTCTAAGATGATTCATTTGGCACAGGTGACTGAGGTGTATGTCATAACTTCAACAGCATGCACATGGCTTTTATTTATTTATTTTTTTGTTGCTTCTAATGTTAGACATGGACAATGATCAGTAATGACACAGGACAAACAAAATACTCTGCTCTATTATGTACAGATCTCAATGTGTCTGTGTTCAAGAACAAATAATCAAATCTAGATGAAATAGAGAATGCATTGTTTGGTCGAAAGTGTTCTGAAAATAAAGGACCTCCTCTCTCAGTCTCTGTGGTTTACTTTACAGTGTAAAACTGTATTGTTTTGCAATGTGCAAAAGCTGTCAGCAGTAATTCAGTAATTTAAATCTGAATCTGAAACAGAATCCCTTTACCATGATACAAAATCCATGTCATGATGATAATTTGTGCTTTAGTTAATCTTTTCCTTCTTTGTTCAATATGTGTTTTGTGCCCCGTCCCCTTCCCACTGATCCCTTGTGAATAGGCTCTATTTTCATTCTCTCTCTCTCTCTCTCTTCTCTGTCTCTCTCTCTCTCTCTCTCTCTTCTCTCTCTCTCTCTCTCTCTCTCTCTCTCTCTCTCTCCTCCCCTCTCTCTCTCTCTCCTCCCCCCTCCTCTCCATCCCCCTCTCCTCCCTCTCTCTCTCTCTCTGTGCAAAAAATTCTCTCTCTTCCCTCTCCTCTCCCCTCTCCTCTCCCTCCTCTCCTCTCTCTCCTCTCTCTCCCCCCTCCTCTCCCTCCTCTCCACCCTCCCTCCCTCCCCCCCCCCCCTCCTCCTCTCTCTCTCTCTCTCTCTCTCTCTCTCTCTCTCTCTCTCTGTGCAAAAAAGTTTGGTGCTAAGGGCTGACTTGTTTGGAGTTGAAGACTAGCCGAGTGTGGAAGCAGATAGATCTATTTTCAGAATGTCAATAATGACTGGGTCACCGTTTCAATTTTTCATTGTGAATCCCTCTAGTACAGGTAACTTGACTGGGTGATTTTCTTCCATTGTTAATCTTACTTGTGCCGTTGTAGTATACTATCAGTACAGCTGTATCAGGATCTAAAAACTGTTGCTCAAAAAATCATGAAACTCATGAAAGCTGGTATTGTTATCTCATTTAGTGTCAAGGGCTCCAGTTTCCTGTCAGATTAATTGAAGTTTTTTTTTCCCTCCAGGATATTGTGTTAGTGTTGGGCTTGGGCTTTCCTTTTACTTGTGAATTACATATCAATTGTTATGTAAACCAAGAAAAAATGTTATGGTACTTGCTCATCCTTCATTTTTCTTCATCCTTCATTTCTGTGTATTCCATGTGAAGCTAGCTGTGAATTATTTATAAAGCAGCATCAGCTGCCTGTGTAGTACATTACTATAATATTTATAAGCAGATTATATAGATCTATCACAGTTTTTGCTTGCTGTGAATCTTCCCCTTCCTCCCCCCCCCCCCCCCCCCCCCCCCCACACACACAACATACATACACAGGTTTTTTTTTGTTAACTTAATTCACTTAGGCCTAAAGTACACAAAGCAGAAACCTCATGACCAGTCTGTTGCTTAATGTTTGACAGCATGACATGTTTAGCTGAGCCCTTATCTGAAGGGGGTTACATAACATGGTTGGTGGGTGTGTAAGAAATGTCTTTTTAGTTTTGTAATCAATGTCATAGTATTACTGCCATTAGCATTCTTATTTAAATATATACTAGTCATAGTAAAACAAAAGAGCAAGGCTTGAAAGGAACAGCTGTATTTAGTAAAGTATAAATTTGATGAAGTAAGTACCGTGACCTATACATAATACAGTCAGGAACAAAGACTTGTACGAATTATGTATTCATGAAATATACATAATGAGACTGACAAGTGACCAAACTAATTCACAGGGTGGTGTGGCATCCCCCTGTGATTAGTCAATTATTCAGCATGACCAGAGAGCAAGCAAGCCCCATGGTGGGTTAGTGGAGACTGATAACTGATAGTGATGGAAAGTCACTTCAGTCCAGAGGGCTGCCAAATGTCACTTGTCACTGGTGTTTTGGCCTTGTTGACACAGAGACCTGTCTCTTGCCTCACAGACCTCTCCTGTGCCATCCTGTGTTCAGTTATTCATCAAGATCAGTTTCTTGGCTAGACTGCAGATAGGGTCAGATTGGAGATGGAATAGACTGGACATGGTGAGACTGAGATGGTATAGACTGGAGATGGAATGAAATAGAGATGGTATGCCATATATGATATATGCGTAGGGACTGGAAATGCTGTAGACTGGAGATGGTAACTGTATAGGCAGGAGATGGAGTAAAACTAAAAGTAAAATTAAAAGTAATTAAAAAAAAGAAAGAAAAACAAGACTGGAGATGGTATAGACTGGAGAGGGGATAGACTGGAGATGGTATAAAACTGGAGATGGTATACACTGGAGATGTATACACTAAAGATGGTATACACTGGAGATGGATAGACTGGAGATGGGATAGACTGGAGATGGGATGTGTGCAGACTGGAGATGGGATAGACTGGAGATGGAAATAGATTGGAGAATAGTATAGGCTGGAGATGGGATAAACTGAAGATGTGGATAGACCATAGACTGGAGATGGGTAGACCAGACTGGAGATGGGTAGACTAGACTGGAGATGGTATAGACTGGAGATGGGATAGACTGGAGATGGATAGACTAGACTGAAGATTGATAGGCTAGACTGGAGATAATAGACAAGGCTGGAGATAATAGACTACAGATGGGATAGACTGGAGATGGCCATCCTGTGATGTTGAGTGTGTGTACACATGTATTGGAAAGGGAAGGTGGAGTTAGAGTGTGAAGAGGAGGGGTTGGGGTTGGGAGTAATACATTATGTGAAAGCTTTCCAATTCCATGTCATAAAATGTTGCCATTCTTCTTTTCGTAAAAGAATAAAAATGTTAAATATATTGGTTAGAAAGTGAATCTCCCATTGGGAGAATCAGAATGTGTAGTTGGGCTGTGGTGGCCTATGGCCTGCTCAATATTGATTTGCTGGGTGTTAAAACAGTGCTGGTGAAATGATAAACTTGTAAAATTATCTGGGTGAACAATATTTCACCCCTGTACTGCTTTTACATTCAGTTGATGAAATAGCATGTTGTGTTTGTCCAGCTTTTCACCAATACTGAGTCTGTTTTATTTTTTAAGATTTTTATCTTTGTAGAATTCTGTCTAAATATTATTCACTGTAAGACACACGTTAATCATTAATGTCATTGCTTTATGAATGGAAAGCTAAACCAAATAGTAATACTAATAGGGTACATTATTGGAAGAAAAGACTCACCAAATCTTTATTTCTCAAATAAAAGAAGTGTTTTCTTGTACTTGCATCTTCATAATTTTATAACATTAAAAAATTTCACATGCAATGCACAACAAATAACATGTTGTTACCATAGGCTGTACCTCCTGCCTTCTTTCTTATTGAATAGTTTTCATCTAAAACATTGTAGTTCATATCAGCATTAATTACAGTAAATTCTAAGCTCTTGTAATCTATGCTTTCTCTCCTGACTTTATAAAAAAAAATCAAATAAAATACATGTATTTGGAAAGTTACACACGCGCCGCGCACGCCACACACACACACACACACACACACAAACACACACACACACACAGACACACACACCACGAGTGACACACACACACACACACACACAACACACACACACACACACACACACACACACACACACACACACACACACACACACCTCTCTCTCTCTCTCTCTCACTCACTCCTCCCACACACACACACACCATCTCTCTCTCACACACACACACACACACACACAAACACACAACAACACACACACAAACACACACACACACACACACACACACACACACACCACACACCCACACACACTCCCACCTCTCCTCTCTCTCTCTCTCTCTCTCTCTCTCAAATTAAACGAACAAACTAATCTGTTTGGAATGAGAGCAGGCAAGCAGACAAAGCTGAGGAGCACCTCTTTCACACAGGATTAATAATTTACAGCCAAATCAGAGACAGCGTCCAATTGGTCGCTGAAAATATATTGAAGTGGGAGGAAGCATTGATCAGATTTGATGCATCAATGAACTGGGTCTCCAGCTCTCAGGGAGCCAGGCGTCCAACCAATCAAATGAGAGAAATGACCAAAGGCCAGTGGGTCGGTCCATCTGTCCGTCTGTGTGTCTGAAGTTCTGTTTGTTGGGTGTGTGTAGTTGTCTGTTACAGTGTCAGTGAGTAGTGCGATCGATGTATGGCCGGTCGGTAGAGCTCTAGCTATCTGTTAATGGAATTTGTGGGGTAGTGTTACTTGGCTGTCATTGGGCCCCTAACTCAATGGGAGGGAAGACTTTTGTGTCACTCTCCTCTCTCTCTCTCTGTGTCTCTGTCTCTCTCTCTGTTTGTTTATTTGTTTGTGTGTGTGTGTGTGTGTGTGTGTGTGTGTGTGTGTGTGTGTGTTTGTGTGTGTGTGTGTGTGTTGTGTGTGTGTGTGTGTGTGTGTGTGTGTGTGTGTGTGTGTGATCCAATGAACATAGACAAAATTCATTTGGAAATTCACAGTGATATTATAACAAGATCGTCATTGGTTTGAATTTTTGTCAGAAAACTGTCATTCAGAGTAGAGTGGGATTTTGTTGGGGTTTTTTGTTTTGTTTGTTTCATGCCATCTTAAATAGTTTTACCCTCTGTTCTTTGTCAGATATGTATATGCACACAAGAAGAAGACGAACAACAAGAACAGCAGAAACACCCCCACCCCCACAAACAATAACAACATTAGCAGCAACAACAAAAGCAACAGCAAGAATAACATCAATAAATGTGGCAACAGCAATAAAAGCAAGCCCTAGGCGTTTAATGCACTGTCAACCCCATCAGATCTGTCCTTTTAAGTTTTCAGCCACCACACATGTAGAGAGCATTACTGGCAACAGTAACACTACATAAATCCATCAGCACTCCAGGCCTGGGCAGCAAAGGATGGCTGCTTTGATGGTAGTCAGTCATCCGTGCCGGTGGGGGGGGCTGTTCGTATAAATAGCATCCCCACCTTCTGGAAATTCTGTGCTTAGAATTCTCTCTTTTCTGTCCCTCTCTTTGGTTCTGCCTTGTTCCTTTTCTTCTTCAAGTTCTTGTCAACCCCTTTTTGCCTATTCTCTGCCTTCTTTAGTTTATCGGGCAATTCTCCTGCCTTTTTTTCCAGAAAGACTTACAACATTGAAGTTCTCTCCCACGTGGAAGTCGGAGTGCTGGGCCCGACTTGTCTTGTGCTTAGAATGGCAATGCAAAGCATTTTCGCTCATATAACAAACCACAGTAGTTAGCACTCTTAGGTTCTGTTTCAGAAATGAGTCAGTGTGATGGCTGAGTAGGAAAGGGGAAAGGGGAGAAGGTGCATAGAGGGGGTTGGGCACGTATGAAGAGGGAGAGGAGGGGAAAGTAGGTAATTATATGATATAAGTGAACTGAACTGGAGGGAAGAATGACACAGTAGGGTAGAAAGAAAGAACGGGAAGGGGGGATTTGTAGTGACAATTGATCAATATTATATAAAGAAGAGGTTTTAATGTGGTAAAAGGTAAAGGTGTCCCATAACCTATGTGGTCGTAGGGGAGTGAGGTGTCAAAGGCCTCAGTTTCTCCAGGGGCCTGCATATTGAGGGTGGCGCCCATCTCCTCTCCCTCGCTGCTTTACCTTCCCTGACCCTAAAGAAGGCAGGTGCCCATTTGCAGCTGGGTGAACAGGAGGGCTGTACTAAAGCCAAGGCACGCAAACGGTCCGTCTTCCATGTATATATATGCCAAAATGCAGAATCGAAGCAAGCACTTTCCCTCAAAAACAAAGAAACAACAGTTTGATACAGTTACATTTTCCATGGATAAAAACAATCTGTATAAAATCATGATACACAGCTTAAGATACGATCAGCTACTCATACACGTTGTGTGTGCGTTGGTCTTCATTAGGTGCTAACAGATAAGCGTCAAAATAAATAGTTTAACCCAGGAAAAAGTTTATAATCTATACAGCTACATTTTCACTGGTAAAAAAAAAAAGAGGAAGCAAGGATAAAAACTGTATTCTGTATCTTTAGACACTATCGATCACCCATACATATACACATGTATTGTGTATCTGTAGACACAGTGGATCTCCCATAACCCCCCCCCCCCCCCCTCCACACACTTGTGCCCATCTTCATTAGGTGTTAACATTCCCCGGAGGACTGGTGGTAACACTATCTATCGGTTCAAAGGCCCGTTTGGGGGGCTATCTTAGGGCTGAAGGCAAAACTGCCAGAAGGGTTGCCCACATTTTCCATTTCTATAGTATCGACAGTAGACCTAATACATGAATAAGACGGTTCTATTTAGGTTCGCTTGATCGTGTGTACGTCTGATCGTGTGTCTGAGTGTAGGTGAAGGGGGGAAGAAGAGGGGGGCGGGGGGGTGACGTAAGAAGTAGGTGATTATCAAATTTGGTGAGCTTCTGAATGTAGGGTCAGGTAATTTTTTTTAAAGGTCTCTCCAGTACACACACACACGCACGCACGCACGTACGCACGCACGCACGCACGCACGCACACACACACACAGATATATATATATATATATATATATATATATATATATAATATATATATATATAATATAACACTTATTTCTTAATTTGCCAGGATTTCTCTCTCTCTCTCTCTCTCTCTCTCTCTCTCTCTCTCTCTCTCTCTCTCGCTCAATTTTGACCAATTAAAAGAAAGCTGATTTTACAATAGGCAACTGTTCAGTGTGAAAACACCCCCCCACCCAAAAAACAAACAAAAAAGAAAACCAACCAGACCAAAAAAAACCCCAACAAACCCCAAACAAACAAAAAACCCCACCCCAAAACACCAAACAACAACAACAAAAACAACCAACAAACAAAAACAACCCAACCCAAAGCAGCAACACAAAAACAACAAAACCCTCTAATGATACAAAGAAAATTTTTGTATAAGATTAACATTAATTAATACTGTCACTAAAATCCCACCACCGCCACCACCATTACCCCACCTTTCCTTTAATTAACCCCCCCCCCCCCCCCCAATACCCCAGGGTCTTTAAATTGCCATGATTATAAATTTTAAAAAAGTCCAGTACGTTTCTCTGTTTGTTGCTGCTTATATTATCTGTTTCTCGCCCCGGCTTATCCCTGTCTTTCTCACCTCTCGACCTGTTTACTGCTGATCTGTTACATTTATAATCCTCGACCAATAAAAATGTCTTGCCTTGCTTTGCCCATCTCTGTATTTTTCTTCTGCCCCAGCCCCCTCTGTCTGTCTGTCTGCCTGCCTGCCTGCCTACCTGCCCCTCTCTCTCTCTCTTTCTCTCTCTCTCTCTCTCTCCCCCTGCCCTGCCTCTCGCCCCTCCTTCCCTCCCTCTC
>CM060316.1:31808735-31813735 GCA_030674155.1 Stramonita haemastoma
TCTGAAGTCAGATGCAGCAAGTATAGGGTTTATTTTAAAGTCCAATGCAACAGTATAAGGGTTATTCTGAAGTCAGATGCAGCAAGTATAGGGTTTATTTTAAAGTCCAATGCAACAGTATAAGGATTATTCTGAAGTCAGATGCAGCAAGTATAGGGTTTATTTTAAAGTCCAATGCAACAGTATAAGGATTTATTCTGAAGTCAGATGCAGCAAGTATAGGGTTTATTTTAAAGTCCAATGCAACAGTATAAGGGCTTATTCTGAAGTCAGATGCAGCAAGTATAGGGTTTATTTTAAAGTCCAATGCACAGTATAAGGTTTATTTGAAGCAATGCAGAGTATAGGGTTTATTTTAAAGCCAATGCAGTAGTAAAGGGTTTATTCTGAAGTCATATGCAGCAGTATAAGAGTTTATTCTGAAGTCATACAGCAGTATAAGGTTTATTTGAAGTCAATCAGCAGTAAGGGTCTATTATGAAGTCAGATGCCGTTCATTTAATGTGCCCGTGATGGTTAGATGGGTGCGTGTTTTTTTTTATTTTATTTTTTTTACATTCTCTGTACCCGTTTTGTCTCGTTTTTATCCCCCCGTTCCCCATTTTTTGGTTTTTGTTTTGTTTCTTTTTTTTGTCTTGTCTTTTTTCTTTCCTTTCTTAAATTAACTGTCTTTCCCCCCATCCTTCCCCTCTAAATCTGTGATTAATCTTATGCAAGCGCGCACGTTTGTATATGTGTGCGTGCGCGTGTGTGTGCGCGCACCCCCCCCCCCCCCCACACACACACACGCACACACACACACACACACTCAGGGGGGACGGATAGCCTAGTGGTCAGAACATTGCGCTGGCAATTTGACGACCCGGGTTCGAGTCCGGTCGAGGAGATTTTTCTCCTGGAGTCAACATCAGTACTGACTCCACTCTCCCCAAAAGTCCTTCGGATGAGACTTTAAACCGAGGCCCCGTGTGCGAACGCACGCAGAACATCTTGCGCACACGTTAAATCCTGTTCCGCTTTTCGTAAGAGTAGGCCATCGTGTGCCGGTGGGAACAGATGACAATATTTACAAAACTGCATACACACGGGGACCGGATGAAAAAAAGCATATGATTGCTTATTCTGTTATCCTCGATATAAAAGAATAAATAAATATAAATAAATAAATAAATAAATGCACGCACACAAGAAAGAAAAAGAGAGAGTATGTCATTGCAGTGCTGTGCGATACTGTAACTGTTTCATTGCACGTCCGTGCAACAATTTATTCAGTCAGTATTGTGCAGTGAAAAACAACACGCCTCACATCAGTGCATTGCAGCACAGTTCAGCACAGTACACTGCATTGCAGTATAAACCGTGCAGCTAAGTTCACTACAATGATAACATGGAGAAAGAGAGAGGGAGGGAGAGAGATGAAGGTAGGGGAGGGAGGGAGAGAGATTGAGGTAGGAGAGGGAGGGAGGGGAGGGAGGGAGAGAGATTGGGGTAGAATAGGGGGGGGGAGCAAGAGATGGATGGTTGTATTATGGCTGGTCGCAGCGGATCCCTGGGGGAGAGAAAGAGAGAGAGAGAGTGAGTGAAGTAGGGGCTTAAGAAAGAATCGATCTCAGGGGCACTGTTGCGGCAAAAGGGAGAGGTGAAGAAATGTCAGTGATCGAAATTTAATTGTCAACTGGGCTTGCTCTCGCTTTTCTGTCTTTCTGTCAGTCTGTTTAGTCCTCCTTTCTTTCTTTCTGTTCCTCCCCACAACTGTTTCCCTTGGCTTAAGTATAGATCTCCTCTGTTCACTACAGCCATGTTATGTCCACTTTCTTCCTCTTGCCAGAGTCATTTTCTTGTCTGTCCATCCATCTATCCACCCTGGCCCCCTCTTCCTCTGCCTATCCGAAGGCGCTGCAGCGTTGTCTCAATAAAATAAACAAAACCAGTTATGTCCATTCCTGTAGAGCTGAGCTCTACCTGTCCCTGTCTCTGTTTCTGTCTCCCTGTTTCTTATGTCTCTCTGTCTCTTGTCTTATATCTCTTTGTCTAGAGCTCTGTCTGTTCGTTTATTATGTCGTATTCTCTCTCTCTCTCTCTCTGTCTGTCTCTGTCTCTCTCTCTGTGCCCCCCTCTCCCTCCCTTCCTCCCTCCCTCTCTCTCTGTCCCTCTCTCTCTCTCTCACACACACACATAACACAACAAACAAACACACACACACACACACACACACACACACACACACACACACACACACACACCACCACACACACACCACATGCACGCAACACACACACACACACACACACACACACACACACACACACACACACACACACACATTACACACACACACCACACACACACACACACACACACAACACACTGTCTGTCTGTCTGTGTTGAAAAATATAATATGCGGGCTGTCGTCAGTGTCACTCGCTCTTCTTACACCCCAAGTGGTCCGGTCTGTCAGTATGTGATTCCTCCTTTTCTTTGCTTCCCCCCCACCCTTTTGCTGCCAGTGTCAACAGAAACCGCCGTGTGCAGATCTGTCAGTTTTCCCAGTATTATTTACTGAGTACACTTTGCCCCAGTCTTAGCTACAGCAACGCTGTGCATCCATAGGTTTTTGTTATTGTTCTTTAAGGTCTGGGTTTGCTGGCAGGTTTTTTTTTTTTTTAAATAACTTTTCTTTTGGGGGTGGGGGACGACACTGGTTTTATAAGTAAGTACATTTGTGGGAGAACTTTACTTTAAAAAAAAATCAAGAACACCATGTAGCTTTTTTTTGTTGTTTTTTTGTTTTGTTTTTGCTATGGAGTTAAGTTTCGTTTAGGAGCATAAGTCGTGGCATTTGAGAGTGGAAACAACATCAACAACAACACTGACACCACACACACACACCACGCACGCACACCACACACACACACACACACACACACAACACACACACACACACACACACACACAAAATATGTGTGAAGATTAAAAAAAAAAATGAATGCGACTAAGACAATAATGGGTTTACCTTAATACCTTGGAGTGTTGTGTAACACACACACACACACACCACACACACACACACACACACACACACACACACACACACACACACACACACACACACACACACACACAGAGTCTCTTCCACGCTGTCATGCATCCACACATTCATTTTTTCCACAATAGGGTCAGTTTTTATTTTGGGTTTGTATGCAGGCAGGAAATAGAATTGGCTGTGGTCTGGTATACCAAGGGGTGATAGAGCAACAGATTTAAATACATCTGAAATATATCCAAAACATTTGTCCAAAATTCGATTTTAATGAGTAAAACAAGTTACATATTGTTCAAAAGCAGGCAAACCATATTTTCAATCTTTCTTGGTTTTTTTGCTTGCTTGTTTTCTCACTTTTTTATATTTGTTTTTTTTCTTCTTTTATTGTGGTTGATTCAGTTGGGGGATTTTTTTTCTAGATAGATGGCTTGATGAAAAAAAGCAAATCTATTGCTTTCCAATGTACCATTTGGAAATAAAATGTTGACATTTGACTTGTCTTCGACATTCACACAGACACATCCACAGACACAGATGCAGACACACATACACTTGTTTCATTTTCGTTAGTTTGTTTGCCGTTTTTTGTTCGGTTGTTTTGTTGCTGTTGTTAGTTTATTTATTTATTTAGTTTTTTTTTTTTTTTAGAGAGATGGCTTGATGAAAAAAGGTAATTTATTGCTCACTCAATGTACCATATGGAATAAATTTTGACATTGACTTTCACACACACACACACACACACACACACACACCACGCACGCACGCACGCACGCACGCACGCACGCACAGCGGACGCACGCACGCACGCGCACGCACGCACGCACGCACACACACACACACACACACACACACACACACACACACACACACACACACACACAGACTCTGTCTGTCTGTCTGTCTGTCTGTCTGTCTGTCTGTCTGTCTGTCTGTCTGTCTCTCTCTCTCTCTCTCTTCTCCTCCTCTCTCTCTCTCTCTCTCTCTCTCTTCTTATTCAATATAGATTAGCAAGTAAAAGCAACAGGTAAATATTTTTTTTTCCAATACTTATGGCTTGACTACATAATTATTGCACAAGTAAAGGAAAATAGCTCACAATCAAAGAATGTGAAAAGAAACCTGACAAAATATGAAAGATCAGTTACCCCCCTTTATTGCAAATTCTGGGTTAAATATCATACAAAAAACACCCAGTATCCTGTTGAGTATTTAAAACCACTGAGTAAATTTAGCAACAAAACAACACAAAGCATAATCTCTATAATAGTATATAAAACAAGTTGTTAAGTGTCTTTTCAAAGGCCGAAAAATATTTGATTTCAAAATGCATAAACTAAAAAGCCATATCCTAGTTGATCTACAATGGAAGCACTTATAAGACGGTCGAGATTTCAATTATTTGAGGTCGGAAGTCAGAGGGTGCAATGAGAGCCACCGAAACAACATATGTCGTGAGAGTGTTGTTTGTCCAAACAATGAATGATGTGTGTAAGAGTTGTTGCCACACGTTCATCGTGAGGGTTGGTAATAGTCTATGTTGTCCCACTGACCGTCATTGACCTTTTTTTTTTTTTTTTTTGTTATTGTTTTGGGCTTATAGGGTAGGCCTACCCCGTAACATTTTCGACCCCCAAGCAATTTCAACTTCCGGCCTTGGTAGCAACACTAAAACTCGAACCTTTCCTTCTCTTTCAAGAAAAAGATCTGTCCAGCCTATATTATCTAAAGAGGAATTCTTCATAATGAAAATGATGTAGCTTTGGAAGTATTTACTGTAAACGTGCATCCATAAAGTGAGATAAAATCACGATTCATGACACGCGTCTCGCTCGCGGCCATTTTGAACTAAAAGCCGATCTTCCGGCAAAATCTGCCTCTGCTTTAGAGTTTTGATCAACATTTCTCTTTTGTCGAGTAGAAGCTAGTTATCGAAAAGATTTGTATAAATCATCCA
>CM060316.1:31831235-31836235 GCA_030674155.1 Stramonita haemastoma
GTCTGTCTGTCTGTCTGTCTGTCTGTCTGTCTGTCTGTCTGTCTGTCTATCTATCTATGATCTATCTATCTAACCTATCCAGTCTCCTATCGTCTGGTAAGTGGAAAGTCGTTAAAATTGAAGACTTACTTACACACATAGTCTCTCTCTCTCTCTCTCTCTCTCTCTCTCTCTCTCCCCTCTCTCTCTCTCTCTCTCTCTCTCTCTCTCTCTCTCCCTCCCCCCCCCTCTCTCTCTGTGATATAGCTACTAAAGTACCACTATACACAAGAGTGGGCAAGGTGAAGGATGTCTGTGTGATCAATCAAGGAGAGCAGATCAGATGACGGGAACTGTGATGTATGATACACGCATGTGCTAAATAATCCCTTCTTAGTTTTCCAGCCAGAGGAACAGATCACTGTGCTCCCTTGGAAGGAAGTGAGAGAGAGAGAAGAGAGAGAGAGAGAGAGAGAGAGAGAGAGAGAGAGAGAGAGAGAGAGAGAGAGAGAGCGAGCGAGCTGGGGGATCAAGTTTACATGTCTCCAGAAAGAGGGGCAATAACTACAGAACAAAACAATAAGGCTAACATAAAAGATAAAGTGAAGATCCACTACCCCAAGCCCCCTCCCCCCAAAAAAAACCTCATAGAAAACCCCCCACCAAACAAACTAACCCCCAAAAAACAACAAAAACCTCCTCAAACAAACCAAAACAACCATGAGGAGTAACTAGTAAAAAACCCCAACAACTAAAGGAAGATATACTGTTTATGAGAATGTAGAAGCATTGGTTTTGTTAATACCTCTTGACCACTCCCTTTGCAAGTTAAATAATTTTTTAAAAATTATGCCATTACTCAGAGCTTTAAAACAAATTGCTTAGAACTTCTTCTAAACATGATAACTGGATGAATGCATTTGCTTCAAGAAAAGCAATTGTTTGAATCTGGTTGAGAGTTGTGTAGATTCATCCCCCCGCCATTAAAATATAGACCACAAGTGGTGGTCTGGGTGCTAATCTTTTCATTGAGATGTGCAGTATGTATTTAGTGCTTGAACCCATGGCAACAAGAGAGCTGTCTCTGGCAGCGGCAAAATCATATTTAAAAAGTTTTAAGAAAAAGCAACTTGTAGAAGAAAAAAATCATTGATGTACACACACTCATGCACCTGTGAACACATCCACATACCTTCTCTTTAAAATACCACATTATATATGTATATGTATATGTATATATATATATATATTATATATATATATATATAATATATATTATATCTTTAAAACGGGTGGTGCTGCATTGTATCAGTTGAGGTGCTGGTCATGGGAAGAAGAGTTTAATCATTCAAATAGGGATCTATATTACTGTGATTTATAATATTAATATTACATTATAAAAAAAAAAACCCACAACCAATGAACCAAACCTTGATTGCAACAACTACATGCACAGCCTGACCATCTCATCAAATCCCCCATCCACCTCCTCCCTAAAACTGTCACAATTCTCTGGCCCCTCTCTCTTGTCTTGCCCCATAAATGTACAGCATGAGTGTTCTTCATCTGTTTGTGTATTGTGTTGTGTTGTAAATCTTGAGGGCAAAGAGCCAACCTCCACTGTACATAGAATAGATAGAGATGTATAACACAGCAGTTCAGCATGAACTAGATAGAGGATAGGTGAGAGGATGGAGATTGGGCAGGGAGGAGAGAGAGAGAGAGAGAGAGAGAGAGAGAGAGGGGGGGGGGGGGGGGGGGGGGGGGGCACTGCCGTTGACATCACAGTCCTTTTTGGCAAGGAGCACAAAAATATCCCCTGTATCAGTGTATGGGAGACATTACTTGCCCTGGGAAGAAACAAAGAAATAACCATAGTTTCTAATGAAGAAAGAAAACTGAAACAAATTAAAAGAAAAAGTCAATTTGGTATTTAAACCTTCCAGATATTGAAACAGCCATTCACAAATTATAAACATGTTCACTTGATACTTCAGTACACCCAGAGAGAGAGAGAGAGAGAGAGAGAGAGACAGAGAGAGAGAGAGGGAGGGAGGGAGGGATGGAGAGAAGAGAGAGAGAGAGAGAGAGAGAGAGAGAGAGAGAGAGAGAGAGAGAGAGAGAGAGAGAGAGAGAGAGAGAGATTCTTTGGTAAGAATTCCCTTTTATCTATCCCTCTCTGTGTGTCTATCTACCTTGTTCCTTTTCTTCCTGTCATCTCCTTGTCTATTTTTTGCCTTCTTAGTCAATTCTGATGCCTTTTTTTTCTCCCAGAAAGACTTAAAAGATAGCCATTATCTCCGATGCTGAAGTCTGATGTGCTGGGCCTGACTTGTCAGGCGCTTAATGGCAGTGTGACGCGTTTTCGCTCATATGACAGACAACAGTAGTTGCTGTCTGAGCGTTTGATGAAGAAGAAAAGAAGAAGATGATCATAGAAGACATGAAACATGTTTACAGTTCACAGCATGATAACCCTTTTCAACTGAAGTAGAGTCTAACTCTAAGCAAACTTGTGTTTGTCAGAGAATGTAGGCTTTTGTTTGTTTTCTATGTCAGTTTTGATATGTGCTTTGTATGCTTTCCGTCGTCTACTTCTTAATCTTTACTCCCATTACAAAAATTCACAGCCCTTTCATAATACAGGCATTGTTGCAACCTCTAACATGTTTTCTTGATTTCTGTAGGGACACCCCCCTCCCCCATCTCCCCATCACACCCCCCCTAGCAGATTGATGCTCTCGATCTATGCTGGGGAACAGAAAAAGGATGGACAGTAATACAGAGCATGTGAAGAAGGAGGCTAGAGTCGAGATGAGACCTGTGTGTTTTGTGTTCTCCTTGAAAACGGCTTTCCCAAATTAAACACAGCATTTCTTTCTGCAACACCCCCTCCTTCCTGCATTTTGCAAGTACAGTCTTCTTTATTTTATTTTTTTTGTAGGCGTTCTTCTGATTGACCTCTCTGGGGATCTAAATGCTGATTTAGAAGAGGATTTTGTCCAGTCTCTGGTGTGAGCTGATTAAATGTTTGTTGCTGCAGTGATGTCTTTTTGGTTCTGAGAATACTGGAGTGTTGAGGAAGAGGGGAGGACATGGGTGGAAAGGAGAGGAGAGGAGAGAAGGGGAAGGAAAGGGAGAGCTGGTGATAAGGGATATTCCTGGCTGACCTTTTTGGGTTTTTTTTTCTCATTTCAGCTTCAAACCATTTCATCAGTATAAATTTGTCTTTTTCTGATATTTGTCCAATCACTGAAAGTTCAGCCTTCAGCAAAATGCAACAGATCAAATTTTTTTTTTTTATCAACAAGCAAGCAGCCAACCAACCAACCAACCAACCAACCAACCAACCAACCAACCAACCAACCAACCAAACAAGCAAACAAACAACCAACTTGGAAGATAGTGATAAAGAGTAGTCTTAGGCATGTACTTAGGGGAGGAGGGAAAAAAACAACCACCCAAAACAAAGAGGATATCGATTCACCCAGTTTCTAAATTTTCCGATAGCATGTTAAACATGACTGTACTTTTTGCTCTTTTGACCTTTTAAGAATTTTTATGTTTAAGCCCATCTTTTTGGGGGGTTGGGGGTTGGGGTGGGGGCGCACAGGGGTGGGGGTAGGGGTAGGGTGGGGGTGGGGGTGTCCAATTTAAAACACCCCCAGCAGCCCCTCCCACTCACCTGCCCCAAAAGAGGCCTACACCAAATGGATCTTGCTGGAATGGGCAACCCGAGGGAGGAACCCTGACCGACTGGCCCTGTTGTCTTTTTATGGCCAAATTCTAATCAGAACTTTTTTCTTTCGTTCGTTCATTCTTGTTTTCTTTCTCCATACTGTAGTGTTTTTTGCCCACCTTCTTGGTCTGGTCCTTCACCAGTTAGACAGTTGATTGAAGGTTTTTGTCCTCCTAGGGAAGAATCTTTTTATTTGGTTGGTTTTTTTGTTCTCCCTGTCAGGTAGACTGCGTTTTCTCGTTTGCTTCAAGAGGTCTTGATTTATGGTTCAGACTTATTGTGGCCTGTGGGATGGGGGAAAATTCTTTTTTTTTTGTTTTTTGGTTGGTGTCAGATTTGGAGATCTGTGGGTTTGCACTTATAGCCTGGGGAGAGACAAGATGAAAAGAACAGAACTGAGTTTCTTTGACTTGAAAAGAATACAAAGCAAAGTGTAAGATCTTGTCTAGCTAGATACATACACTCACACGCACAGCACACGCACACACACACACACACACACACACACACACACACACACATGTATATGTAATATATATTTTTCCCCCTCCTGACCTGGGCTGCTGTTTTACTGTTTCATACCCCCCACCTGTCATTTTAGTATGAATGGAACTGAAAATAACTCTGACTTAATTCTCTTTAGCCAGTATTGAGAAGAAAGACCAGCAGTAAGTAACAAACCGCCTGTCTTCATGTTTGTGTTGTCGTGTGACCAGGATGGCAGCGAGGACAGCTTATCCAGCGCCCAGGTGGACGGCTACAGCAACAACACCAGCAACAACCTCTCCGCCCCCACCGCTGCCACTGCCACCACCGCCAACAGCGCATCAGCCAGCACCGCAGCCACCACAACCACCGGCAAATCTCCGCTGAAGCGGCACAAGGGGTCGCGCAAGGCGCGGCAGGAATGGGAGATCCTGGAAGGGCTGCGGGATGGGCAGAAGTGTGCGGAGAAGCCCGACAAGTACCAGGGCTTCCTCATGAAGCGCCGCAAGTGGCCCATGAAAGGCTGGCACAAGGTCAGTCAGTGGTGATGCGTCTTTTTTGTGGGTTTGTTGGCTTTTTTTGTTGGTTGGTTGGTTTGTTTTCGTTCCTTGGCTAGAGCTCTGAGGTTCACTGATGGTGAGATTTTTTTGGTGTAACAGTATGTTACCTGTCCCCCCCCCCCTCCTCCCAGTATTTAGGTAGCTGCTTTTCAACTCTGATGATGTCTAAACATGACACCTGTTTGCATGCGTTTTTTTTATGATTTTGTCATCCATTCCTACTGGTACTTGATGGC
>CM060316.1:31841235-31858735 GCA_030674155.1 Stramonita haemastoma
TATGTCTATTCACCCCAAAAAACAAAATGCATGCTTATCACCACCAGACAAAAGCGACAAAATTTACCTCATAAACAGTTTCCAATCCAAATAAGAAAGGAAGCAATTGAACAAACCTCTCATCACAAAGTTCTAGGAGTAACAATCGATGAAAATCTCAGCTGGTTCTACCACATATCTCATCTATGCAAATATCTGTCCCAAAGAGTATACCAATTGACTAAGATTAAACATTTCCTTGACTACAATTCAAGGAAATTATTCTTCCAAGCTTACATACAATCCTCAATAGACTATGCCTCAACCCTCTGGGATTCTGCCAGTGCAAACACTATGAAACCGTTATTAAGTCTGTATAAACGTGCTCTCAAACTTATCCTTCTGAAAAAAACAACCTTACTTGAAGTGGATTATACTCAGTTAAATATTCTCCCCCTACAACAAAGACTAAAATATAACAAAGACATACTGATGTTTAAGATAATGGCAGGAGCTGTCCCCACGTCCTTAAGAGATAAGTTCCCAATGAATCATTCCAGAAATACTGAAAAGCCAAGTGTCCCAATCCCAAGAATAGACTTGTTTAAATCTAGTTTACTATACTCAGGCCCTGTGCTGTGGAACTCCCTTCCCGATTCAATTAAAGAGCACCAATCATTGACTACCTTCAAAAATCACCTCCTAATCCACTTGATGCACCAAAAATAATAAACCAATTATATTCCCTCTCCTTCTCCCCCTTCCCTTTCTCCCTCCCTCTGTGTGTGTGTGTGTGTGTGTGTGTGTTGTGTGTGTGTGTGTGTGTGTGTATGTGTGTAGTGTGTGTGTGTGTGTGTGTGTGTGTGTGTGTGTGTGTGTGTGTGTGTGTGTGTGTGTGTGTGTGTGTGAGTTGGGTTTTTTGCTGTTGTTGCTGTTCTTTCTCCCCCTTTATCAAAACTTATGTTTTATGGAACTATTTTGATGATAGATGGTGGTGGATTGATGTTTTCAGTCATTCAACCTCATGGTATTCTCATGTTGCTCCTTAATTATTGCGCCCTCTTTTTCTTTTCTTTTTGTTTTGTTTTTGTTTGTGTTTGTTTGTTTCTTTGTTTCTTTGTTTGTTTGTTTGTTTGTTTGTTTGCTTGTTTTTTGTTTGCTTGCTTGCTTGTTTTTTTGCTTTGTTGCTGTGTTTTCCTTTTGTTTGTTTATTTGTTTGTTTGTTTGTTTTTTCTTCTTCAAAACAAAATCATCATTGATTCCTAGTTCATATTTGTTTCTGAATAAGTGCATTTTATAACATTACCTTAATATTGTATTTCTGTCTTATTCCTTACCTGTTTTGTTGTGCTTCTCCCCTTTTATCAAATCTTATGTTTTATGGGACTATTTTGATGATAGATGGTGGTGATTTCAGTCATTTAACCTCATGGTATTCCCATGTTTGCTCCTTAATTATTGCGCCCCCCCCCCCCCCCCTTTTTTTTTTTTTTTTTTTTTTTTTTTTTTGTTTTTGTTTTTGTTTTTGTTTGTTTGTTTGTTTGTTTGTTTGTGTTGTGTGTTGTTTTTTTTTTTTTTTTGTTTTTGTTTTGTTTTTTTTTGTTTTTTTTGGTTGCTTTGTTTTGTTTGCTTAATTGTTTTTGTGTGTGTGTGTTGTGTGTGTGTATGTGTGTGTGTGTGTGTGTGTGTGTGTGTGTGTGTGTGTGTGTGTGTGTGGTGCGTGCGTGCGTGCGTGTGTGTGTGTGTGTGTGTGTGTGTGTGTGTGTTTTCCAAATCGAAATCATCATTGATTCTTACTTCATATTCTTGTTTCAGAATGAGTGCCTTTTTGTAACATTACCTCAATATTGTATCTCTGTCTTATTCCTTACCTGTTGTTGTTTTTTCTCCCCTTTTATCAAAATCTTATGTTTTATGGGACTTATTTTGATGATAGATGGTGGTGGATTGATGTCTTCAGTCATTTAACCTCATCATATTCTGATGTTTGCTCTTTAATTATTGCGCTTTTTTTTTTGTTGTTTTGTTTTGTTTTGTTTTTTTGTTTGTTTTGTTTTTGTTTATTTTCCTTTATTCAAATCAAAATTATCATTGATTCTTACTTCTTTTTCGTTTCTGAATGAGTGACTTTTTATAACATTACCTTAATATTGTATCTCTGTGTTATTTCTTGCCTGTTTGATACTTGGTATGGTTCCTTACTTTTGGTATTTGGATCATTATAATTGTTGTTGTGTAGTTGTGGCTATTATTTTTTTTTTTTTTTCTATCTTAATGTTATCCCTGAAAAGGGCGGGGACTGGATGTAAAAAAGCACACGAGTGCTTATCTATTATCCTCGAATAAAAGAATTTTGCCTTGCCTTGCCTTGCCTTGCCTTGTGTTTCACTCCCTTCCTCCTCCCCCCTCTCTCCTCTTCTCTCTCCCTCCCCCCCCTCTCTCTCTCTCTCTTTGTGTCCCTCCCTCCCCCTCTCTCTTTCTGTTTCTCACCCCTGATAAGGGTGGGGACTGGATATAAAAATAGCACATGAGTGCTTATTCATCAATCTAAAAATATAAGAATTTGCCTTGACTCTCTCTCTCTCTCTCTCTCTCTCTCTCTCTCTCTCTCTCTCTCTCTCTCTCTCTCTCTCTCTCTCTCTCTCTCTGCCTCTCTAGCTCTGTCTCTGTGTCTGTCTGTCTCTTCCTCTGTCTCTCTCTCTCTCCTCTTCTGTACTCTTTCTCTCTGTCTGTCTCTCTGTCTATCTGTATCTCTCTTTCTCTCTTTCTCTCTCTCTGTGTATCTGTCTTGTTTATAGTGAGTCTAAAAGATATCCTCTCTCTTTTAATGTTGTTGTAGCCGCCGCTGTAGTCTAGTGGTTAGGGCGTTGGACTCATAATCTAAAGGTTGCGGGTTCGATCCCAGCTTTCGGCTATAGCGTTGTGCCCTTGGAAAAGGCACTTTATGGCTATTTTCTCACCCCTCCCAGGTGTAAAAGGGGTACCAACCTTGTGTTGGGGGTTAACCCTGCGATAGACTGGCGTCCTATCCAGGGGGGAGTCTATGACTCTCAGTCGCTTAACGCCACAGAAACCGGGATAAGCACCGGCCTGATGAGCCTTAGGCTCGGGACAGACTTTAACTTTAATGTTGCTGTAAGATGTATTAGATGCTGGATTAAGATTCTGCATATGGATGATAACAGGCTGCCCTTTAAATCCTACAAGATGCATTATGATCTAGAAGTCAAAGGGAAAAACACCTGGGCTTCACAAATATGTACTTGTTTATGTGAACTCAGGTTTGGATTTGTTTGGCACAATCAAGTTGTTGGAAATTGTAGAGACTTTGTAAACACTTTCAGGCAAAGATTAATTGACTGCCCATGGCAGCAATGGAGTGATCATATACGAACCAGTGAAAGATAACAAATGTATAGACAATTTATAAGTTCACATGATGTCAAACCTTATCTAAAGCTTGATAATGGACATACATTAAAAAAAAATTATGTCTAAGTTTAGACATGGTGTATCAGATAAAAATGTGCATATATATTAAGATACAGAAAACATTATGTTGATGACCTTGGGTTACTATGCTCTGTGTAAGCAAGCACCAGAGGATGAAGTACATTTGTGTTATGCTGTCCAGTGTTAGAGGATGTTAGGCAGAATTAGATCATCGAAAAATATAGTAGCCTAATTTATTTAGACTCTGTTTACTCATGGCATCAAGTCATCCTGAGGTTATGCGCAGCCTCACTTTATATTTGTGTAAAGCTTTTAGAATGAGATATATAATTGTTGTCTTGAGTCATTCTTTTGTAACTGACTTTTTAATACAATAATTTGTTTTTGTTGTTGCTGTTGTTTTGATCCCCCACCAAAATACTAAGCAGTTTTGCAACCTCCTCCATGTATGGGCCAGTGGCCTTTTTGTGAATAAATCATTAGAGTGAGAGTTTAAGTTTTTGCTGTCTGTCTCTCTAGCTCTGTCTCTGTCTCTCTCTGTCTGTCTGTCTCTATCTGTCTCTCACTCTGTGTCTCTGTATCTCTCTCTCTCTCCTCTCTTTCTTCCTCCTTCCCTCCCTCCCTCTCTATCTCTCCCCTCGCCCTCTATCTGTCCCCTCTCCCTCTCTCTTTCATACCTCTCTGTTCGCTCACTTAAGCTTTCCTTCCCCCATCTGTCCTCTTTATGGTTTTGATTTGCGATGCTGTGATCTTGTCCTGATCTGATTGAAGTGGGGCTGGGAGTCTGCAGCATCAAAGGCAGATCAGACGCTCAGCTGCTTCCCTCCCCATGTTCACTTCTTCGTTTCGGCCCATTCCTCATCGTGGATACTCATCAGCTAAGATCCATTCGTCTTCTTCTGATATGATCCTGGGAAGGGAAATCCATACAGGTTTTTTTCTGTTGTTGCTTGACTGGCAAGGTGCATTTATGTACTTGTTGGGTAAGCTTCTTACTGGAGGGGAGGGGGGGGGGGGTTCTGCTTGGTGTATTAAGAATTGCTGGAATGTTCAGGGAGGTTTATTCTGAATAATAAATGGTAACCATAGGTCAGTGAACTGGGATCGTTAATAATTAGTCGGTAGTAGTTGAGGAAGAAGTGGTTGGGGTGTGAACAGGCGTGTTTAGGGGGGGGGGGGGGGGGGAGGGAGGTGGTGGTGGTGGTGGTGTGTGTTGTGTTGTGTGTGTATGTGTGTGTGTTTGTGTGTGTGTGTGTGTGTGTGTGTGTGTGTGTGTGTGTGTGTGGTGTGTGTGTGTGTGTGTGTGTATTTGTGTGTTTGTGTGTGTGTGGTTTAGGAGGAGGGGGGAGGGGTGTTGAGACAGACAGGATTCTGGAGGTTACAGTGTAAATTCAACTGTGTGCACGTCATGACTTTCAACATGAAAATTAAATATAAGTTCATATAGGCCTATATATATATTAAAAAGATCTATTCAGAAATTTCCTCAGGGAGGAAGGAAACACTCATGTGACAAGGTGCAAGGCCAGGATATCATAGAATAGGAGGAGGGCATGGGGTGGAGGGAGAAGCCCCCTGCTGATTGCGCTGTGTTTTCAGTCATTGCTATGGCTGATTACCCGGGATGTTAGTCACTCAGGAATGGTGGGTGAATGCCTCGGCGGTTAATGTTGATTAATTAATTTTCAGCGTGTAGATAACGTCATGTTGGTTACCAGTGGTGGAGGGAGAGTTGTGGCCTTTTAATTACTTTATTTCCCCGTGGGGATGTCAGGGGACCTGTCAGTATAAATAGCATCCCCACCTGAAAGAGATTCTGTGCCAGGAGTTCCTTCTTTTTTTGTGTCTCTGTCTTTGTTTCTGCAATATTCCTTTTCGTCCTGCCACCACCTCCTTGTCTATTTTCTGCTTTTTTTGTCTATTCTCCTGCCTTTTCCAGAAAGACTTAAAAGATAGCAATCCTCTCCAGGGGGCCTGACTTGTCAGATGCTTAATGGCAGTGCAACGCATTTTCACTCATATGACACTTTACACAACAATAGTAGCTGTCTGAGCATTTGGCAAAGAATTACTCATTTCTGATGCGTCGTCTTTGAATTATTTATTTCATGCCCATGGATCAGCTAATAGTTATAGTTAATGTGTCTGTTGTTAATTCTTTTTTTCATATGCAAGCAGCTTTTAATATGATTAGTCTTAGAGGGACGGGAGGGAGGGAGGGAGGGAGGGAGGGAGAGGAGAGAGAGAGAGAGAGAGAGAGAGGAGAGAGAGAGAGAGAGAGAGAGAGAGAGAGAGAGAATGAATGAATGAATGTGTGTTTGTATATTTGCAGGGGGGAACACGGATGAAAAAGTTCTCTTCCACTTTGTCTGTCTCATTGTTTCCACATATCTGTTTGACTTCTCACTCTGTTTCTCATTTTCTCTTGGTAACTGTCTCTCTTTGTCTGTCTTCCTCTCTCTCTATATCTGTCAGTCCCTCTCACATCCACTCAGTTTCACTTCTCTTTTTTCTTTTTGGTTGGGTGGAGGGGAGTGAAGGATGGGGTGGGGGTTGGGGAGTAAAACATGGGTCAAATTTCTGAGCAACAGGAAACTAACTGCCATAAAAAGTTAGCTTTAAACCCAGTAACTTTCACATGATCGAATGTTACCAGCCATAACGGATATGGGTCTGTTACATCTTGTACTTTTTAGGGGCAACTTGGGCAGTGAACTACTACTCTTTTTCTCTCTCCCCCCCCCTCTCTCTTTTTTAGAAGTTTCTCTCTCTCTCTCTCTCTCTCTCTCTCTCTCTCTCTCTCTCTCTCTCTCTCTCTCTCTCTCTCTCTCTCTCTCTCTCTCTCTCTCTCTCTCTCTCTCTCTCCCTCCCCTACCCCCTCTCTCCATCTTTCTGTTTCTAAGTTTTTCCCTGTCTGTCTGTCTGTCTGTCTTGTCTGTCTGTCTGTCTGTTTTCTCTCTCTCTCTCTCTCTCTCTCTCTCTCTCTCTCTCTCTCTCTCTCTCTCTCTCTCTCTCTCTCTCTCCTCTCTCTCTCTCTCTCTCTCCCTACCCCTCTCTCCATCTTTCTGTTTCTAAGTTTTTCCCTGTCTGTCTGTCTGTCTGTCTGTCTGTCTGTCTGTCTGTCTGTCTGTCTGTCTGTCTGTCTGTCTGTCTGTCTGTCTCTCTCTCTCTCTCTCTCTCTCTCTCTCTCTCTCTCTCTCTCTCTCTCTCTCTCTCTCTCTCCCTCCCTCTCTTCCTCCCTTTCTCCCTCTCTTCCTCCCTTTCTCCCCCTCTCTCCCCCTCTGAGTTCTCCCTCATCCAGGACAGCTATTACATTAACAGCATTTTTGTGGAACGGTTGCCAATTTGATGTCAGGTTGAGGGTTTCTGGCTCCTCCTAGTCGATTATATTGTCTGGTGGCAGTGTTCTGCCATACCCTCAAGTCCCCTCATCGATTTTTTGTTTTGCTTGGAGGGTAGGGGGGCTTTAGGAGCCTGCTTCTTTTCTGGTTAACCCTGCCCCCCCTCCCCCCTCCTCCCTTCCCCCCATCCTTTTGCCCCCTTTCAGTGGCAAAGAGTAGGGTGATTTTATTGCCCTGTTCTGTTCTGTTTCTGGTTGTAAGCATGTTGGGTTAAATTGGGTAAGAGTGTGTGTGGGAGTGGGGTGGTGTAGGGTGGGGTGGGGTAGGATGGTTGTGTGTGTGTGTGTGTGTGTGTGTGTGTGTGTGTGTGTGTGTGTGTGTGTGTGTGTGTGTGTGTGTGTGTGTGTGTGTGTATGTATGTTTCTGAATATGTGTGTGTCATCTGTTTCTGGTTGTAAGCATGTTGGATTAATTTGGGTGAAAGTATGTATGTATGGGTGGGGTTGTGTTTATGAGTGTGTGTGTGTGTGTGTGTGTGTGTGTGTGTGTGTGTGTGTGTGTGTGTGTGTGTGTGTGCGCGCGCGCATGCGCATGCACCTGCTAATTCTAACACATGGAGAGAGAGAGAGAGAGAGAGAGAGGAGAGAGAGGAGAATGCTTGTATGCATGTGTGTGTGTGTGAGTGGGGGATGTAATGGCATCTTTTGGATCGTATAACTACCTTTCTGTTTTTGTGTGATAATTACATGTTTGTTTATTTGCTACATGTATAGAAATGTATATGTAGTTGTTAGTCGTGACTGTCGCCCATTCTTCTTTCAATCAAATAGGGAGCCCCCAAATGTGAATTTAAGTGTGTAATTGATTAGGATTTCCTCATGAAGCTATGCCTGGTAGTCTCTGTTGACGTTCACCCTGCACACTTTTTTTCTTCTACTCTAGAAGTATTTCTGAAACTGCAGCCAGAGTGCTGTTGTTGTTGGGTGGTTCCCAGATCCTGCACCTTAGGGGTCACCCACAACATGCACTCTGTCTGATGAGTGATGACTCACTCATCACACCTGCAGACAGACGCTGTAGCCGAGTGGTTAAGGCTGTTCAACTTCAATCCCATGGGTCTATGAAGTTGTGGGTTCAACTCTCGGCTGCTTCAGGTGAATTCAGGGTGGGGATTTTTACAATCTCCCAGGTCAACTTCAAGAGCAGACCTGCTAGTGCTTTAATTCCCTTCACTTATATGCACAAAAAGGTAAAGGTGTTCCCATCACCTGTGCTGTCATTGGAGAGTGAGATATTAGATCTTAGCTTCTCTAGGAGCCAGCATATTGAGGGCAGCACCCATCCTCTCACCCATTGACAGCTGGATGAACTGGTGGACTGTACTGAAGCCAAGGTCTGCTATCAGTCACCCATCCACTTGGTAACCACAAAAATGAAAATAATCTTGAAAAAAGAAAAACCCCACTTTTGAGATATATTTAATGCAAAGAGCCCTCTTGGCCATTACTGATGCTACCTTCAGTACTTTCACACACACACACTCAAAACCGAAAATAGTAAAAACCCTTGCGTCACCTCCTTTTCCTATTCCCAGCCTTTTAACTCGGCATTTGGCGCAACAGTACATTCCTGCTGGCCATTTCCCTAATCTTCCAGAGACAAGTGGGCAAAAAAGGAAAAAGGCCAAAGATCAGGAAGACTGGTGGGAAGGTCTCGGATGGAGGGGGGAGAAGAAGGCCATCATCACATGATGTAAATTTGGTAGCTGATAATGATATTCCGATCACAAGTGTTTGCTTTTGTTCTGGGGCTAATGACATTCTGGCATTCTCTGTTGTTATGGAGAGAGAAGCTGACTCGGAGAGAATGCAGTGCGTGCATGTGTTTTCTGCCTGCCTGTGGCCGTGGGCGAGCTCTGGAAACCATTACTGTATGCTACATACAGCAACCTGGCTTGGTGTCTGGGAGTAGTGCTGCAAAGCTCTTAGTTCCGAAGGGGATATGGAGGGGGGAGGTGAGACGACAGCAGACAGAGGGGTGCACAGAGAGAGAGGAGAGGGGGGAGACAGACAGACAGGAGACGAGGACAGGGAGACAGACAGAGGGACAGAAGACGAGAGAGAGAGAGAGAGAGAGAGAGAGAGAGAGAGAGAGAGAGAGAGAGAGAGAGAGAGAGAGGGGAGAGTTTTGTGTGTGTGTGTCGTTTTTGTGTGTGTGTGTGTCTGTGTGTGTGTGAGAGTGAGAGAGAGAGGATAGACAGACACACATGTGTACACATGTTCATGAATATTAGCCTTCATATGTTCATTCATCAAATGTGTATCATTGTATGTGTTTATTCATGTACAGACACACACGCACACACGCATGCACGCACGCATGCATGCCTGCACACACGCCATGCAAGCACACACGCACACACGCCATGCAAGCACACACACCATGCATGCACGCACACACCACACACACGCACGTGCACATGCACACACATGCATACACGCACGCACCTGTACGCTCATGCACCTGCACGCTCATGGCCAAAGGCCAAAGTACAATAAACCATTTCAGTGTTCTGTGTTCTCTTACCCCCCCCTCACCCCACCCCCCCTCTCTTACACATGTTCTCACATTCCAAGAAAAACACAGAGAGAACAAGCGGGCCATGGATCTGAAAATAATGCTGGTTTGAATCGGAAGAAGGAAAAGGGAGAGTTTACAAGACAAGGCGTCTTTCCTTTTTCTTTTCCATCCCATCCTGATCCTCTACTGGCTAAAAGCACACTGACAGGTAATCGCTCTCTAGAGATGGATAGACTGCCGCGTGGGGAGACAGAGAAAGGGGCTCAGGAGGTCGTTTGGTGGGGGAGAAGGGGGGGGGGGGGAGAGAGTTTGGGCAACTTTATTCTTGCCTACATCTCTCACTGTCTGTGTCTGTGTGGACAGTTTTCCAGTCGAACTGTCCCCATGAATTGATGTCTCTCTCTCTCGGAGTGAGTCCATTCTTTTTTTTGGTTTTGTTTTTATCTTTGGAATTGGACTGTCTGTCTGTCTGAGTGCCTATCTCAGTATCTATCTTTCTCTCACCCTCCCCTTCTTTGTCTCTGTCTCTGCCTGTCTGTCTGTTCTTTCTCTGTCTGTCTCTGTCTCTGTCTCTCTCTATCTCTTTATCTCCCCTCTCTTTTTTTTTCTCTCTTCTTTTATTCTACATTTTTATACAAAGAGTTTTAGTTATTTTTGTTTGAATTTTGGGTGTAAAAGGTAAACAGGTTTTCAGCATGTATACATGCGTACTTTTCTCCAAATAGTAAATGAGTTTTAAACATACATGTGCACTTTTCTTTTAAAGGAGAATGGGTTTTAGGTGTCTACTTTTCTCCAAACGGTGACTGTGCTTTAAACAGCCATGCATGTGCGTAAGACGCCCAGGCAGTGTACATTGGTACATGGGACTGTTTTTAGTCTTGGACTCCCCTGAAAAGGACTTGCAGAGCAGCTAGGAATGGATGGAGTCAGTACTAGTGGAAAAATCCCCTCTATGGGACAGCTAGCTTGGTGATGACTGCACACTTGCTTGCCGGACACCCTAGCTGAGTGGTTAAGACCATTCGACTACAATCCCATGAAGTTGTGGGTTTTAAATCTTGGTGAAGTCTGGTGAATTCTTCTTCTTCTCTCATTCGCTTTACACTGTCAGATGTGTCTGGGAAAAATAATGGCAAGTCCTTTCCAGCTCCTCTTGTGGGCCGTACAGCTTGGTCTGCCAGAAGCTGAGGGTGGGCCCCGTTGAGGCTCGGGGCCGGGCACTGCACCTGCCTGGAGGGTCTTCACAGGGCAAGCACCATTACTTTCACTAATATCTGACAGTGTCTTCATGCTTTTTTTTTTGCATGGTATCATGATTTGTTAGAGGGCACCTATGGCCCGATACCGCTGACTTCAGCCCTCTAGGTTTCTGTCAGGGTTACCCCACCCCTTATCACCTGTTACCCTGGGAGCCCAGGGGGCAAAGCTCTTGATCGCGTGATGTTCCCATCATAGGTCATATGGGATATTTCATGGAGACAACAGAGCCACCTGTTGTCCCACCCCATCCTGGTAGGAACGTCGCCAGTTGGTCTGGGGCTGCTTTTGCAGCTAACCCTCATTTCTGAGGGCCGCCCCCTATCCGCCACCCGGGGACCCGCCTGGTTGAGGATGGTCGCCTCGCCAGGTCTGGTGAATTAAGGGCGGGGATTTTTACCATCTTCCAGGTCAACTCAAGTGCAGACCTGCCAGTGCCATGATTCCCAGTGTGTGTGGTGTGTGTGTGTGTGTGGTGTGTGTGTGTTACACACACATATGCAAAAGATGAAATATGCATGTTAAAGATTCTGTAAATCATGTCAGCTTTTGGTGGGTTAGAAACATACCCAGCAGCATAAATCCCCAAAGTTGGAATGCAGCTACCTTCATGACAGGCAAAACCGGTTGCATAAGCAAAATCTGCCCATTAGTGAACCTCAGAGCTCTAGCCGAGGAATGGAGGATTTAGAAAAAAGCCAAAGAGTTATTGCTTTCTGTACTTTTAGATCATGGGTTTGACTCTGTAACTGTCATACATGCAAACTTCTCATTCAGTGTGCAACTTCATCTCACAGTGATTCCCAGGTGGGATGAGTGAGTCAGAGAACACATTCTGGGTGACCCCCAGAGTGTTAAGCAGGGGAACACACAACAACTACTTTGTAACTCTGCTAGGCTATCCATTCTCTCTGACCTTACCTATGAAAATGAAAAATGGGGGATGGGATGACCTGGTTGTTCAAGTGATGCACATTGCCCTCGTGATCTGCTGACCCAGATTCAAATCTCAGTCAAAGGGATATTTTCCCCTGCAGTTAACATCAGTGCCGACTCTACACCCCCTACAAGTCCTTCAAATGAGACTATAAACTGACGTCCTATGTGTGAACGCACCAGAAAATCTTGCATAAACATTAAAACCCATCCCGCTTTTTGGAAGAGTAGGCCATTGTGTACTGGTGGGAATGGATGACAAAATGTACAAAACTGCATACATACTGGGACTGAATGTAAAAAAAAAAAGCACACAAGTGTTTATTCCATTATCCTCAAATGAAAGAATAAAAGAATAAACCTTGTGCAAACTTACTTTAGGATAATTTAAGATAATTATTTTATGAAAGAGGCAGCCAGTAGATGATTGGATGTTTGGATAACATATCAAACTGCATTCACACGGGGACTGGATGTAAAAAGAAGCAAAAGTGCTTATTCCATTATTCTTAAAATGAAAAAATTTAAATAAAATAATTTCAAATTAAAAAAAAAAAGACAGACAGGCAGGCAGGCAGGCAGGCAGAGAAACAGGCAGGCAGACAGAAAGATGAAAGAACTTAAACTGGTGCTGGAATAATTTTATTTATAAGTCCAAGATCATGGCCTGTATACAGTGCAAGGTGCTCATCTGGAGTGGGCACAAGTTTTCCATTAGTGGGCTGAGAGAGAGAGAGAGAGAGAGAGAGAGAGAGAGAGAGAGAGAGAGAGAGAGAGAGAGAGAGAGAAAACAGACAGACAGACAGACAGACAGACAGACAGACAGACAGACAGACAGAGAGACAGACAGACAGAAGACAGACAGACAGCAGAGAGAGAGAGAGAGACAGAGAGAGAGAGAGAGAGGAGAGAGACAGACAGACAGACAGACAGACAGACAGACAGACAGACAGACAGACAGACACAGACAGACAGACACAGACAGACAGACAGACAGACAGACAGAGACAGAGAGACGGAGAGAGAGAGGGGGGGGGGGTTGTGGGTTTTCTGGGTCACCTCAGTTTAGAAGGTGCATGTAGTCCTTTTCGTACGCCTACATCTTTCACTGGTGTCTGTCTACCCCTTTGATTTGAATTGAATAGCTGGAGGTACAGGTAGAGGGTGTGGCTGCTAAACAAGCTGAGAGCAAAGAAAGAAGAAAGAAGGAATGAATGAAGGTGGAATGTGTGGAAAGTGTTCAGAGCCTTACTTCATGGCTTTCACTGTTAGGTGTTGTAGTATTATATATCATTGCTTGTGGGTAAAGTTTTGTGGAAGTTTGTCATTGAAAATGAACCACACATTTATGTGTTCAAAGCCGAAGCTCATGCATGCATGCTCGCCTTCACTAGACAGGTTCACAACTTAAAATAGTATTAAAAAAAACACAAAAAAAACACACATACACAAGTACATATGCATGCACATTCACACACACACACACACACTCACACACACACACTCACACCACACACACACAACAACACACACACAATGAAAAGGAAATTTATCCTGATCATTCCATCTAACCCTATCACTTGCCCACAGCAGTAGATAAACTCCAGTTTGTGGTCACCCTAGTTGGTAGAGAGGACACAGCACCATTCTTTGCTTCAGTGCTTGTCAAACATCCCTGCCGATGTCGACAGCTGGAGAGGGCAAATAGATTGATCTCATGTTGGTTCAAACTGCCTCCTCCGGGGCTCGCCTACGCGACATATTTTCTTTTTGTTTGGTCTGATAAAAGAAGAAAATCTTCCTCTAAATACAGAGTTTTGTTGTTTTTTTGTTTTTTTTCATTACTTTCTCCAGGTATGCTATGTTTCTTTTACTCCTGAAAGAGAGAGAGAGAGAGGGAGAGTGGTAGAGAGAGAGAAGGAGAGAGAGAGGAGAGGAGAGAGTGTGTGTGTGTGTGTGTGTGTGTGTGTGTGTGTGTGTGTGTGTTGTGTGTATTTTTGTTTGCTCGTGTTCTGAATATGTGAGTACCCATGATCAGATAACTTGAAAAGGTCTTGCATGTTTGTTTTTATTAGATTTGTCTTTTTGTGTATATATATTTTTTTTATCTTTTTAAATGTTGACGAAATATTTGAAATAATTAAAAATGGGAAAGAGAAAGAAGTATATGGTGAGGGAGAGAGCGGGAGGGGAAATATTTGAAGTAACAAAAAATGATAGAAAAAAGGTAGTGGTGGGGGGGGGGGGGGGGGAGGGGGAGAAAAGACGGGTGTGGGAGGAGAAAGGAGGAGGAGTGGAGGGGGTGAAACAAATGACAAAATTTGTCACATCCTTCATCAAAAATACTACACCTGTACTGAATGTTGTTTCATTCTTCTGTGTTGCAGCAAAATAGTGCTCCTCATTTTTCTTCAGAAATATGTTTTTGCGTGGAATTCTAATCTATCTTTCCACCTTTGAATGTCAAGTTGTAACAGTAATACTCATGCATATGAGGAAAAACCTTCACTTGATTTTCTCTTCTTTAAAAAAAAAAAGGTGAAATGTATATGATCATTAAAAACACACACAAAAAGTAGGTCATTTTTTTTAGAAACAAAATCAGTTACTGTGAGATATTTTTCACACACACACACACACACACACACACACACAACAACACATACACACACACACACACACACAACCACACACACACACACACAACACACACACACACACACACACACACACACACACACACACACACACACACACACACACACACACAATCTATATATATGTACTATTCACACTGTGTTGACAAATGGCAGGCAGTAATTTGCAGAAAAGCATTGCCGCGATTGTGACACACACAGCAGATTAAATACAAAGCAATTAGGGGCAAATAACCACCGGCTGTGAATAACAAGACACATGACTCAGTTTGTGGAGACTGCTGCTCCCAACAGTCCATTTGTTTTGTGACTGTCTCATTTCGTTTTGGTGGCCGGCTTCTCACTGTTCAGACATCACTGCTCTGCTGCTTGAACGAGATAGAGACCCAAAAGTAATGAATGGTTACTGCCTTAATTCCTTTATTCCTCTTGGGATCAGTTCTCCTTTATAGCCTTCATATTTTAAAAATATTTGTTATGCCATAAATTTTGTCTCTTTATTTTTCTTCAACACATTTTTTCTTTCCAGTTTTTTAATGTAAGTTTCAGTTAGAAGACTGAGACGGTCATTGAAACATGTGTGTGTGGTGTTCATCTGTTCTCTGTCCCCCCCTCCTTCTACTCATCCCGTTTGTTAAGGTTTATGTACAGATTGTGTGTGTGTGTGTGTATGCGCATGCATACTCACGCGCACGTGCATGGGTGCATGCGTGCGTGCATGTCTGTGTCTGTGTGTTAAAGTCAAACTTTTATTTCTGGTTTGTAATCGGATAAGCTGTGTATTTGCATTTTTTCACCAAGATAAACCATTTGATAAAGATAAGAAAGTAAGGGAAATCATTTTTTTTAAGAAAAGAGAGAAAAAAAAGAAGAGAGCCCCCCCTCCCCCCCCAAAAAAAAAAAAAAAAAAGAAAAGAAAGGAAGACAGAACAATGCAAGGAAATAGGTGCATCAGGTTACAGTACCATACAGTCACATCAGCCATCCTCTTTTTCCTCCTTGTCTGTTCGCCCCCACCCACCCACACACACACATTGATCAATACAAATACACTGTATCTATAGATTAGGTACTCATTAACGTTCGCATGACAAAAACCTGTGTGTGTATACATGTGCTGTGTGTGCGTGTGTGTGCTATATATATATATGCATGTTTTGAGAGAGAGAGAGAGAGAGAGAGAGAGAGAGAGAGAGAGGAGAGAGAGGATGAGAGAGAGAGAGGGAGAGGAGGGGGGGGGGGGGGGGAAGCAGGTAGGCAGGCAGGCAGCAGGCAGGCAGACACAGACAGACAGACAAACACAGACAGACAGACGACAGAGACAGAGAGGAGAGGAGAGCATGGTTCACAAAAAAGATGACAGTGGCTGTTCTTTCACATGGTATAAGAACTAGTGTGCAGGGAAAAATTCTGTCAACTTTCATGATTCAGTAGCTACCTCATGTCTTATGTAACAGATCACCCCCTGGGGGTGCAAGGGGCCTGTCAGTATAAATAGCATCCCACCTTCTGAAATTCTGTGCTACGAATTCCCTCTTTTCTATCCCTCTCTTTATTTCTGCCTTGCTCCTTTTCTTCCTTTTGCGCCTTGACTATTTTTTGCCTTCTCGGTCCCATTTTTCCAGAAAGACTTAAAAGAGAACAGTTCTCGTCCATGCCGAAGTTGGATGTGCTGGCCTGACTTGTCAGCACTTAACGGCAGTGCAATGCTTTTTCCGCTCATATGGCAGGTGGAGTAGTTGTTGTCTGAGCGTTTGAAGAAAGCACAATATAACAGGTAAGGAAGCCCCACAACAATAATCAAGAAGAAAGTACAAATACATAAACAGCAGCTTATAGGGGTGTGGAAAGGGTAGCCTGTGTGGAATATGTTCAGATGTGTGATCTTTGTCATCCGGGTAGGAGGGTCTTTTTATCATTGGACTTAGAGAGTAGGTGTGGAGTATTTTGAAATGTGTAGTTTTTGTCATTGGGAGGGTAGGTGTACAATATTTTGAAATATGTGACACTGCCACCATGAATGAGTTACTTTGTACCTGACCCACTTTTCCACAAGGAGCCATTCAAGGCAGGTGGAGTCAGGTTGTGATTTTGAGATTGTGATTTGTTATAAAACTATAGCCATTATTTTGCCTTGTAATGAAATATCAAGGGGTAATTTTGTTTCTGTTTGCTTTTAAGCGTGTTTTAATATTACCCTAATTCTCATTCTGCCCAACTATTATGATGCTAACTTGTCAATTTCTCATTTTGTCACGTCCTGCAGTGTATCATTTTAATTTGTAATCACTTTTTATAGAA
The DNA here is from genome assembly GCA_030674155.1 of Stramonita haemastoma. Taxonomy (NCBI): domain Eukaryota; kingdom Metazoa; phylum Mollusca; class Gastropoda; order Neogastropoda; family Muricidae; genus Stramonita; species Stramonita haemastoma. Next base: position 31,857,743 of record CM060316.1, read on the forward strand.
ATGTCCGATTTTTAATCTGTTTTCTGTATTGAATAGAATTTTTATTGCAGGTTAATGCCATGTCAGTAACTAGAAATTGACCTCTGGTGCATTGTGACTCATTATGTGGTGGAGCATCACATAATTATGCAGTCTTTTTGTTTTGGGGGATATAGAGGAGATACAGACTGGGTTTTTTGTGCGCATAGTTTTTGTCATGTGGGGTGAAAAGAGGGACACGAGTGTTTCGAAACGTGTTGGGTATTGTCATCGCCCTCCTCATCGTCAGGAGTCACTTAGCGCGTGTTGCATGAGGACGGGGCTGATTTCCCCTGTGGCGGGGTAGATGTCTATCAATGGCGGAGTGATGGCGACCTTTCTTGTGCACCATTGATCATTGGGGAACAGACGTCGTGCGCATCAGGCGATGCTGACTACACGTCTGTGGTGTGGCTTCCAGGGGTGGGGGTGGGTGGGATGGGTGATTGTGGGGGGATCAGGGCCCAATTTAATGCTGACGATGCATATGGGATACTGGCCTGCTGGGTCTGGATGCATGCATGCATACATGCTTGCTTTGACAGACTAGACATGTTACAGTTTTTAGTCTCTGTTTTTGTATGTGATGAATTCGTTTGTAAATAAATGTGAGTTTTTATGCATATATAATGGGTGTCAGAAACAGGGATAGGCTTGATGTACATGTAATCGATATAACACACATACAACAACAACACACACACACACAAACACACACACAACACACACACAACACACACACACACACACACACACACACACACACACACACACACACACACACACACACACACACACACACACACAAATGCATGTGGCATGCATACAACTGCTTTGTCATGCATAGATGTATACAATTGAAAGTAATACCTCCACCCCACCCTTTAGATGAAAAGGAGAAAGGGGAATCACATATCCATTTTCTGTATGCACAGAAACTTATCCAAGCATATATGCAATCATTGTATGCCATCA
>CM060316.1:31861235-31966235 GCA_030674155.1 Stramonita haemastoma
ATTATTAATGTTAAAAAATCAATTTCATAATGACAGAAAGCAACTCCATCTAATCTAATCTTCCTTTTGAACTTTATCATTTAGTTTTTTCCCGTTGTGATTAATAAAATGGAAAAGAAAAAAAAATCCTGCATTGGTTAATTTGTTGCCATGAATTGCCATCAGATTGTGTTTTCTACCTAGATAAGGGATAAGGGAATTTGGTGTGGTTGGTTTCCATGGTGACAGCAAACAATGCGGATTGCAAATCTCATTACTGGGCCCGACCACCATATTTATCGGTTGACAGAGCTTGCAGTGTGTGCATTTCCTCATTTTGTGCAAGCTTACAAGCACTGGTAGATCTATAGGATGAGTTTGTGCAGTTTCTTTGAATGCTGTGCAAGTGCGTAGGTTCATGTACAAGCCAGTAATAATGTTGTAGTGTATCATGTACTTTTTTTTCGTTTTGCTCATTTGTTTTTTGGGCACAAAATATGCGGTTTGTAGCATTTGACAAAATCTTGCCAAATGCTCATTTGCTTATATATCAAGGCCTTTCAAAGAATGAAATAAAAAATTACATCACATAGACTCTCTCACTTCAGTCAGACAGAAAATCACCTGTAAAAGTTAAAGAAAAAAGTGTCCAAAGAGATTGTTTTCAAGAGCTATCTTATAAAAGAATATGTCTGTATCATGGTAATGATAGGCGTGAAAATGGACAGTTTGATTTTTTCCCCTTCGTGATGAGAACGTGTTGTAGATGATGATGTATTTCTAAATATGATCTTTTTCAACACGTTCTTGTGTTGCACTGAGGGGTGGAGTCATGAGGAAAGGTGGATAAATCAATGGCCGTGATCTTTTTCTCCTCTCCCCAGGAAGCGTCATCTATTTCGTGATATAGTTTTAAAAAAATTATGATATGAAATCTAGCTGAGTAATGGCGATACATCTTCTCTGGCTAAATGAGGATGCCTTTGTCACAGAAAGTTGTTAACACACGTGGAAAGATAGTGTAGCAACAAGAACACATGCACAAGAACCAGACATGTGCATGTATGTGGACATGCAATCACACACATGCACGTTACGTATACGTACACACACACACACACACACATGTATTTTAATACACTCATACATACCCATAGACATTACATGTTGTTTTCAACCAATCATCCAGTAAGACAGATTTTTAACCCCCCCCCCCGGCCCAAAATAAACTGAAAGGATCTTATTCTTTTATTTTCCTGTGGTGTGTATCATGCATGAACAGAAAGTTTTGCAGAGAGTGGAACATCATTTTACAACTTAAACTGAAACATAATTAATACAGTGCTCGTGCATGAGTATACTGCAGAACACAGTTGGAAAGCAGTCATTTCAGTTCATAATCACTGATCAAAATACTATTAGATCTCTTTACATCTGTTTTTTGTTGTTCCTTGCCAAGAGCTTTCAGATTCACCAATGGTGATATTTTTACATATGTGCTTCCCCCCTCCCCCCAGCATTTAGGTAGCCACATTTGACTTCAGAGAGTCAGGGTGCAGTGGGTGACAGAGACATGCTCAGCATGCACTCCTACCTTGACAGGGATGGGCTCTGCCAGGATTAATTTGCCAGTGGCATTGCCTGAACAGTTCAGTGCAGTGTTCTGATGCTTCTCAGGAGTTATGGGGGAAGTCAGACCTGCCCCTCTGTGTGCGTGCGTGGAGAGTGAAACTGGGAAGTTGTGTGATGGTAGGACAATGACAGGGCACAGTCTACAGTCTGCAGACATCAAGTTCTACAGTAGGTTATCTCCCCATCACTGTAGACTGTGGTGTCGTGTAGTGAACCCCACTGCCCTTACCGCAGACCAGACCTTACCTGACCCGACCTCTGTAATCAGCCAAATCACAACCAATGAAATGGAGAGTCCAGACAATATTGATGTTCTGGCTGGCCAAAAGAATAACATGCCCCCCCCCTTTAAATATTTATATTTTTTTTTCTCTTTTGCAAATTAAGGTAATCAGAAAACCTTCAGACAGGTCGAGTTAGTAATATTAGGTGAGCAGATGGAGGGAGGGAGCGAGGAAGAGAGAGAGGAGAGGGGGAGGGAGGGAGGCAGAGCGAGAGAAAGAGAGAGGGAAGGAAGACACAGAGAGGGAGAGGGAGGGAGGGAGGGAAGCTAGTTCTTTTTTTTCTTTTCTTCCCTTGTTTTTCAGCAGACATGTATGTATGCTGATGATGGCTATTATGCTTTCTGAAGGCCTCTGAATGGCATCCTTAGTCTCAGCAGTCAGTCACCCACACACACACGCCACAGAGCAGAGTATGCCTGCTGCATGATAAGGGAGGGAGCACAGACAATGCTGAGTGGGTAGGCAATGACCAGGAAACGGAGATATATTAGTGCCTATATTGTCTATTTGTTCACGCATCCTAGGGTCTGAAAGCCAAAGCAGACAGTGAAACATATCAGGAGTTAATGAACGTGGTCAGATGATATGCATTACGAGACAGGAGGTAGGGTGGGGGTTGAGAGGAAAGGCAGTTGGCAGAAAAGAAGGCATCAGATCGGGAAAGATTCACATGTATGTAAGGAAAATATGTTGGTAGTCATACTGTATAATCGCTGTATCCTTGAGTCCTAAGTGAAAGTGTGGGTGGTCAGTTTTTTTACCGGTTATCTGATTCCTGATACTTTTTGTTAATGCATGTATGTATTTTTATGGAAAGGCTAATTTTTTTTTATCAAGGAGTTTGTCATATATTGTTATTTCTTTGTTCTTCGTAAGCAGGTTTTTGGTTCTACGAGGGTTCCCAATCCAAGCGCTCTGTATAAATGCACAACAAACTTATGGATATACCTATCCTTGGAGGGTGGTCTTCCACAGTATTTTGTGCTCATTTTTGTTGGTTTGTTGTTAATTGTTGTTTTTGTTATTTTGTCATCATGGTAACCACACCCAGACTTTATCTACATACACATGCACACACATGAGCACGCACACACACACGCACGCACACACGCACACACACAAGTGGGATATTTTCCCCTGGAGTAAACATCAGTTCTGACTGCACTCCTCCCAAAAGTCCTTTGGATGAGACTATAAACAGATTTGGGTGTGAAGACATGCAGAACATCTTGTGCACACGTTAAAACCTTTCCCACTATTTGGAAGAGTAGATCATTGTGTGCGGGTGGGAATGGATGACAAACTTTACAAAACTGCATACACATAGGGACTTGATGTAAAACAAAACCATGAGACTAATTGATGAGTGCTTATTTCATTATCCTTGAATTAAAAAAATAAAATAATAAATAAATACACACTCACACACACACACACACACACACACACACACACACACACACACACACACACAAAACACACAACACACACACACACACACACACACACACACACACACACACACACACACACACACACACACACACACATATATGTGCACTATCCATCTGTGTCATCACCAGTGCCTGTTCATATATACACACATTCTGTGTAAGCTAGGAAGTGTAACGCCCCATGACAGATAATTGTTTTCTGCCAGCTGTTGCTGTGTCCTGCTCCTTTTCATTTCTGCACAGGGGTATTATTTGGTGGGCAGCTGTCGCATTGCCTAGCTGCTTTTATTTTATTTTATTTTTTTAGGTCAGTGTATGTGCATTAGTTTCTCATTAGCAACATTCCAGGACATACACATTGCAGGAGATTCTGCTGAGAAGCATGACTGACTGACTGAAAGATGTGAATTTCTTTGAAAGCAGTGTGTGTGTATGTAATTAATATTATGTATGTATGTATGTATGTATGTATGTATGTATGTATGTATGTATGTATGTAGTTGTATGTATGTATGTATGTATGTATGTCTGTATGTATGTATGTATGTCTGTATGTCTGTCTGTATACATGTCTATGTCTGTCTGTATGTCTATGTCTGTTGTATGTAAAGTATGTATGTATGTATGTATGTATGTATGTATGTATGTATGTATGTATGTATGTATGTATGTATGTATGTATGTATGTACGCATAACATCAACAGCCGCCGTGGGTCAGAACAGCAGTGTTTCTAAAGCACATTTTTATCACTACGATTCATTGAAACAGCATCATTATGGCAGTATGGTTAGTCTATTCTGAGCATCATCATTGCAGTGTGGTTAGTTTATTATCCTCAATGCAGTATGGTTAGTCTAAGCCTCATCAATGCAGTATGATCAATCTAACTATCATTGCGGTATGATCAGTGATATATGCCTTAACATGCCACAAGCATGTTTGCATTAAAAAAAAAAATTATCGTCCATTCCTACTGGTACATAGCCTTAATTTTCCAGAAGGTGAAACAGGGTTTAGCATATGGACAAGATGATCTGCATGCACAGGTCCTCATTTTATCATTGGAAGGAAATTTTAGGGGAGTGGAGTCAGTACTGATGTCAACTCTGGGGAAAAAATTGTGCAAAACGGGCGCCTCAGTGGTGGTTCGAACTTGTGCCTTCAGACCATGATGCTCAGTGCTCAAACCACTCAGCTTTCCACCCCAACATCATGACTAAGAGCAGCAGCAGCAGCAGCAAACACTAACAGCTGCACTTACATTGTCACAAAAGCAGTAGTCGTTACAGGGATGGCAATTAACAGCAAGCACCCAACAGCACTTTAAAACCAAGTTTATTACAGTAACAAAATATTAATGATTGCAGCAGCAGCAGCAGCAACAACCACAAAAGATCCTGGCAATGCATCAGCAACAATGACAGACGCAGCACCCCAGTTTGAAAAAGCATCATTACCCAAAACAAATGTTGTTTTTTTTTGTTTTTTTTTAAACAAAACAGTGACAGGCACTATAGCTAAGTGGTTAAGACCATTTGACTTCAATCCCATGGATCCGTGAAGTTGTGGGTTCAAATCCTGGTGGCGCCTGGTGAATTAAGGGTGGGGATTTTTACGATCTCCTGTGTTGACTTCTCGTGCAGAGCTTCCTGTACTTTATACCCTTTGTGTTTATATATACACATGGAGAAGATCCAATATGCAAGTTGAAGATCCTGTAATTCATGTCAGCATTCATTCGGTCACGGAAACACAAAGATACCCAGCATACAGCTCGGAAGTCAGAAAGTGGTTACCTTCAATGGTGGGCAAAAATGGTCACATACACAAAATCTCACCTTTGCCTTAGAGGGGAAAGGAAAGATTGAGAGTAGGGAGTGTGTTCATTTGTGGAAGGTGAAGTGGTGGTGATAGGATCACTTCACAGGCTGCCCTCACAAGCTGTAATGCAGAATCATATCATCTTAGGACAATGTGATGTTTTTCATTTCTGCATATAGAAGCCATATTCCGTCGTCAGATAATTTTGATTCATTTCCACAAAATAAAAACTGCAAAAATTATACCTTAGGATTGCAATACAGGTAAGAACTCAACCTCTTTTGGAGACTTGGGCTGAAATAATGTTATATCCTGTTGTCTTTCAGTTTTATATTTTTCTTCCTCCTCCTCCTCCCTCCCTCCCCCCTCCCCCCTCCCCCTTCCCCCTTTCCCTTTACTCTTCTCTCTCTTCCTCTTCTCTTCTTCTTTACTTCTTCTTCTTCTTCTCTCTTCTTCTTCTTCTTCTCTTCTTCTTCTTCTTCTTCTTCTTCTTCTTCTTCTTCTTCTTCTTCTTCTTCTTCTTCACTCATTCTTTGCATTCTTCTTCTTTTGTCTCTGTCTCCCTTCTTTTTCTTTCTCTCTTCTTCTGGCACATTGGAAAGAAGTGGAGCAGTATGCAGTATGTATGCAGTTGAAGACTAGCCAGATGGCTGCATGTCAAACTCTGATCAAAGGCTGTGTATACGATATAGGAATTATCTGGCACTGACTGGTGCCTGTCGGAAGTTGAGTATGCTGTTGGCTCAGCAGGAGAAGATAGTGCCACCACACTCAGTACAGGTATATCATATAGAGTGGTGTGTGTAGTTGTGTGTGTTGTGTGTGTGTGTGTGGTGTGTGTGTGTGTGTGTGTGTGTGTGTGTGTGTGTGTGTGTGTGTGTGTGTGTGTGTGTGTGTGTGTGTTGTGTGTGTGTGTGTATGTGTGTGTGTGTGTGTGTGTGTGTGTGTGTGTGTGTGTGTGTGTTATGTGTGGTGTACATAACTGTGGTCATGTGAAAGCCTGGTGCATACAAAATGTATAATCAGATTTGACAAGTATATGATTAAATAACAAAGCAAAAATAAAAATCCACAACAAAGTACACAAAAACCAGGTATCACTTCCAAAGATACATCATAATGTCATGGTAACCCCAAATAATGACACGTCTGCTTTTGTACACATGCGAAGAACAGACCTGTCCTTGCAAGGAAATATGTTCAGATTATGACTTGTTGCTATACACGAAAAAAAAAAAAAAACCCACAAAAATCAAAGCTGTCATGAGTCAGAGAATTTAAATGTCAACAGGGCTTCCACCACACAATATTTCTTGAATGCCAGCCTCCTGTGTCCTTGAACCTAGGCCTGGGTCGATGCCAGTTATTCATTTTATCGGTCAATTTTTCATAAGCAGCAGCGTGGTGGAGGGATGGTTCCGTGTGGCACGTGTATGTGTGTCACTGAGAAGGAAGTGGAATGAGTGCAGTTGTTCCTTCCTTTCCCTTCCCTGGTGTTGGTGTGACAGCAGAGGTGGCTGAGGAGTGACAGCATCTGGCATCTATCTATCTATCTGTCTATCCATAGTCTCCAGGTTCAGCCTCTCTTGTCATGGCTTGCTTTGTGTCTTGTTTTTGTTGATTGATTGATGGATTATGCTGTCTTACCTAACAGTCTGTATATTTGGGTGTTTAGATTCTGAATATCAGAAAGAAAACACTTTTTTAAAAAAGCAGTCTTTTAGCTATTTGCATTAGTTGTGAGCTTAGGTATTGATTTGATTACAGAGTTTTTACACACACATGCACGACACACGCACACACACACACATGGTATACATGCACCCACCCAACCATAACATAACATAAACAAACATGTTACATACACATCATCATCATCTAGCAGCAGCATCATCATTATCATCAGCATCATCATCATCTTTTTCTTCTTTTTCTTCTTCTTCTTCTTCTTCTTCTTCTTCTTCTTCTTCTTCTTCTTCTTCTTCTTCTTCTTCTTCTCTTCTTCCATGCACATGGGTACAAGCAAACCCATAATCCATTTTAGCTCATAAGCAAAGCACAAGAAGGAGGGTGGCAGGATGGTTAAGATGTTCGCCTGCCAACAAGTAAACCATGAGGTTCTGGGTTCAATCCCCAAGCTCGCCCTTTCTTCGGTTTGACATAAAAAAAAAAAAAAAACTGAATGTCAAAGTCCTTTGGATGAGAATATAAACTGAGGCCTATATGCGAATGCACGCATATTGTCTTATGCACACGCTAAAAACCCATTCTGCCTTTTGGAAGAGTAGGCCGTTGTGTGCCGGTAGGAAGGGATGACAAATACCAAAGCAAAAAGAAAACCCCCACAGGCACACAGGTGTTGTGTTTAGACATCATCCCCGAAGTCGGAATGTGGCAACCTAAATGAAAGGTATTAGAATGATTTCAGTCTTGTGTCTAAGAGCACTCTATTGAAAAGTTGTCACAATCTGTGAACTCAGCACTTTGTTCAGTTTCCAGTTGTGCAACATACTGTGTAATCCAGTTTAAAAATAAACTATTCTGTTGGCAGAATGTTGCTGAGCTGTCAAGTATTCAAACACAATGCCAGTGACTCGTACTTTAGTAGCATCTCATGTTTTTCTGTTTCTATGATTCTCCATCCTCCAGTACAATTCTACGAGACTTAAGTATGAACTTAATCAATATGAACAGCATGTATATTATTAAAAATAAAATCACATGCCATTGCCAAGTTGAACAGAAAAGTTGGTCTGCGTGAGCTCAACCCAATTGTAGATTGCACATCAACTTGTACAGATGTGTTCATGCTATAGATTAGATGTGTAGTAAGATGGAAGGTGGCAGGATGGTTAAGATGTTCACCTGCCTAACAAGTAAACTATGAGGTCCTGGGTTCAATTCCAGGCTTGCCCTTTCTTCCCAGTTTGATGCAGAACCTTTTGGAAGAGTAGGCCATTTCATGCCAGTAGAAATTAATGTCAAAATTTTGAAAAATGCTTGTACACAGATGTAATGTTAAAATACCATCCCCAAAGTTGGAATGCGGCTACCTAAATGGTTGGGGGGGGGGGGGGGGAGACAGTTGCATATGCAAAAATTTCTCCATTGGTGAACCTCAGACCTCTACCTGAGAAACAAAAAAAAAAATGCAGTTAAAAGATTGGGCAATTAACGAGAAAGTGAGCAAGTTTACAGCACATGAAAATATCTAGTACATGCACAGTCCTGATTCCATTTTCACTGACATATTGGCTTACACATGAAAACAGGCGGGGAAGGATCTGCTGACCAGCTTTCTGGCAGATGTGGGTAACAGATATGAAATATACTGTGCGTACTAATGGGTTTCTACCCTCCCCCCCCCCCCCCCCCAACAAAAAAATCCTGAAGTGAACTGATCAGTAACCTGGCTTTTTAACATAAAAGCTGTGCCAAATTTAAAAAGTGCTATTTCATGTAAGAATTCTCAATAAAAGTAGGATACTATATCAAGAATAAAGTGCACTTAAGTTACAATACAACACATATACTGGAATTCCTGTTTGTATTGTCAATATTTTTTTGCTAACATAAAATTGCAGTTCTGTCCTATCTGTACTTCCACAGACTTGTGCAAATCAGCTGCTTTCAGGCTAAACAATGATGTAAATTTTTATTGAGTATTTAGAAGTTTCAAAGTTTCTTCTTTATCTAATACTAAGACACAACTGTTGTTGTCTGTCAATTGAGCGAAAATGTGTTGTGCTGGTGTTAAGCGTCTGACAAGTCAGGCCCAGTGCATCCGACCGGTGTGAGAGAGAAATGGTATCTCTTAACTCTTTCTGGAAAAAAGGCAGGAGAATGGACCAAGAAGGTAGAAAATAGAGGAGAAGGAGTTGACAGGAAGAAAAGGAACAAGGCAGAAACAGAAAGAAGGGAAGAAAAGAGGGAATTTTTTGCACAGAACTTCCAGAAGGTGGGGATACTGTTTATACTGACAGGCCCCTGGCATCCCCACAGGGAAAAACTTTAAATTGACCTGCAGATTGGGAATGTTCAGACTGCAGGTGAAGTCTGTCCTTAGCTGTCTGTGCTGCTAAAGAAACCTACTAGCTGTAGTCAACTGATCTTGACCACAGCACTGTCTTCCATTTTGTGCTAATCTCTGATCGGCTGATGAGCCTGTGTAAGTACTACTAGACTTGGTGGACAGATCTTAATTAAACACCACATGATAGTGGTTCACAGTCGTCTTTCTGTTACACAGCTGTCATCATGATTGTGTCATGTGTTACCTGGGGATGCTGGGGAGACTAATGCATTAGTTCAGAAATGGCGGAGATCTTTTTTCCTGTCCCTAACAATTGGAGTTCTGTTCATGCACTCTTTAAACACCTGTTGCATTCACATCACATATCACATCACATCACATCACACACACACACACACACACACACACACACACACACACACACACACACACACACACACACACACACACACACACACACACACACACACACACACACACTTACACACACACACACACACACACACACACACACACTTACACACACACTTACACACACACAGGGAAAGACACACAGAGAGACAGACAGACAGACAGACAGACAGACAGACTGACTGACTGACTGACTGACTGACTGACTGACTGACTGACTGACTGACTGACCATGCTTAACCTTCCCCGTACGTCGCCTCGGCCTCGACGCGCTGTACCTCCTGGGTGTACATACACCCATACAATTATTGAAGGCATAACCCGCTCCCATATCTCCTGGGTGTGCAGACACCCATACCGTTAGTGAAGGCATAACCCGCTCCCATATCTCCTGGGTGTGCAGACACCCATACCGTTAGTGAAGGCATAACCCGCTCCCATATCTCCTGGGTGTACACACACCCAGGCTGTCTGAAAAGGAACTAAACCTCTGCCTTGCCTTGCATGAATCACTAAGCTCTTTCCCTATATCCTGGTTGCATAGCAACCCTATGACTTGAAGAGCCCACTGTACATCCTGGATGTTGAGTAACCTAATCTGCATACAGGGGAGTCTGCCTTTATGTGTAAGATGGGAGAGTGCTCTTCCTACAAAAGATCTAGTACTTGAGGTGCATAAAAGGTATGCACTCAAAATATGCCCGTATGCACTGGAGCTATCCGTAAAGAAAAAAAAGGGCTTGTTACTTTACTGTGCACCTGCATAGATTTGCAGTCTTATGGCTGTTGGTTTACCACTGAGTTGATAGTCAATGATAATAATAATAATAATAATAATAATAATGATAATAATAATAGTAATTGTTATGATAATAATAATAATAATAATAATAATAATAATAATAATAATAATAATAATTGCATCAGAACATCTTGCACACATGTACAATCCTGTTCCGCTTTTCATAAGAGTAGGCAATCATGTGCTGTGGGAACAGATGACAAGATTTACAAAACTGCGTACGCACGGGGACTGGACATAAAAAACCCAAAAGTGCTTATTCCATTATCCTCATTATAAAAAAGAAATAAATAAAAATAAAATATCGTAATTATGTGCACAGATGCACACGCATACATACACACATTCAAAGATATGTGCACACACACACGCACATGCACACACACATGCCATCCACTTCAAAAAAGAAAATCAAAGCTTATTCAATGAATCATCCAGAAATAAAAAATAGACTTTGACCGACTTTGACTTGGACACATGTATGCACGCATGCATGCATGCATGCACACAGGCACGCATGCAGTCAGACATACATGTGCCCACGTTCGCGCACTCGCGCGCGCCACACACACACACAATTTGCACGCACACGCATGCACGCGCGCGCACACACACACAATTTGCCTCAAACTCTCAAAACTACTATCATGTAGGGCCTACCACCACAGCTTAGCAGTGATCAAAAATTCTCAGTACAAGGACAGGTGTCCTAGCAACCACGATGTAGGGAGGCCACAAGGTAGTGATGTCATTCTGATGTTGTAATGAGTAACCCTTCTTTCAGTGTATGGGTGTGTGCATACCCAGGTCGTACTGGGAGTTTAAATGCTAATTAAGTCCATTTCTAATTAACACAAACAAACCATTTTTTGTGGAAGTGTAGATCAGATGTTGATTGACAAAGTCATGAAATTTCAAGGCTGTAGGGTTGATAGTTTTTGAGTTACAGAGCAAAATATAGGGGTCTGGGTGTACACACACCCAGAGCGTATGGGGAAGGTTAAGTGTGCATACATATGTATATATATATGTGAACTGTTGATGACATTTTCTAAATGATGTCCAATTAATCAGCACTTGCATGATATGTAACTGTGATTGGGGTAGAAGAGAGAGGGAGGGGAGAGAGAGAGAGAGAGAGAGAGAGAGAGAGAGAGAGAGAGAGAGAGAGAGAGAGAGAGACTGACCAACCAACCGACCTAACAGCTTTAAGTGTACATACATATAATTAACAAGGGCTGTTGCTGACATTCTCTAAATGGTGTCCAATTAATCAACATTTGCATAATATGTAGCTGTGAATGGGGTGGAAGAGAGGGAGTGAGAGAGTGAAGGAGAGACAGAAATAACGATAAGAAAGCTTTTTTTCCCCTGAAGGTCATATCCCCATGGGAAGGGGGGTAATTACAGGTCATCATGTGCAACATGAATGATTCATCGTACCCATCCAATCACACACATACACACATTTTTCAAAGCAGTACCAGAGAGAGAGAGAGAGAGAGAGAGAGGGGGGGGGGGGGGGGTGAGGGAGAGAGGGAGGGGGGGCTGTCGGGCAGCAGCAATTAGACATTGGCTAAATGGCTTGTGGTTTGCATGACGTGATGGATTTTCTGCTGTGTTGGTGTGTATTTATATGCTATTATTGTATACTGCTGTTAATAGCCCAGACACAGTTATTTGTGCTGAGCATGAAAGATAATTTAGTATGTTATATGGCACGCATGCTATTCCCCTGTCCTCAAGAATTCTTTTCCCGCAGTTTTGTTTGTTCTTATGTCAGTGAATAAACTGATTTAAGGACAATGAAAACAGTCTTTTTTCTTTTAAATTTTATTTTAATTTTTTAAAATACAGAACTGACCATAATCTTCCTCACACTGTGACTGATTGACAGAAAGGACCATGTTCCCCAGATTTTGTATTTATTTTTTGACAACCCTACAGTTTCTTGTTGCATATTTATGAAGCCTCTCTATTTAGTATTACCTATCTATCCCATAGTCTAGAAGACTGTGGGGGCACCACTGATGATGAGTAAAGTCTTGAGCAAATATGCTTTTTACTTTGCATTTCCCAATTGTAGTCTTGCCTCCAAAGACAAGACCCATACATAGTCATTTGATTTAGTTACTGACCGAATTATTACGACGGAGGCCACTTAAAAACAGATTGTTTGAGTTTTGAAAGTAAGTTACCAAAACCCACTGAAGCGTTAAGGGAGGAGTGGAAAGAAAGAAAGAGAGAAAAATGATGAAAGCTGTTTTGTAAATAGCAATGTCCATGGATTTGTTTCAGATCCAGAGAGGCAAGTACCATGGGCTGATAGACACAGGACTGGCTGTCATCACCTACAAGCCAGGGGGCTATCGCATGGACATTGATGCGGAAGAGCAGATCTATCACATCAAAGTGAGTAGTAGCCTGTGGAAAATGGTCCCAGAGGGAGAGCAAGTCTTTGTGGTTGATGTTAGTAACATTTAAAATTATTATAAGCGCACTCATTCTTAATGCATTTGCTATCAGGATTTATTTTGTTGGAAGCTCCAATTTTTTTTTTAATACATCAAAAATAAAAAAGTACGTTTAAAATCTTTTATCAACAGTAGAAGAACAGGGATGAAGTTTCACATCACCTCATAGCCATATATATATTTTTTTTTAAGGAACAACCTTAGTACTCTCTGAAAGAGAACAGTTTTCTGTGGTTACTTCATAACACATTCTGAAGTGTTTTATCATACTTTATCCTCAGAAGTAGATCATTTTTCTGTGGTTACTTCACAACACATTCTGAAAGTGTTTTATCATACTTTGTCCTGGTAAATAGATCACGTTTCTGTGATAACTACTTCTCAACATATCCTCAAGCGTTTTATCCTATCCTACCTTATCGTTGTAAGGTGAAGGAGCGCAAGATGTTTGAGGAGTGGCTGAGCAAGCTACGACACCACCGCCTGTACCGCCAGCACGAGATCGCCTACGGCACGAAGGAGTCCCCACGCCTGACAGACCTGCAGTCACCTGCTGAAGACATGGCCATGCCAGCCTTCAACAGTGAGTTGTCACAGGAGAACAGTGCTGCCAGGAATGTCACAACTCTTTGCCTGTGTGAATACTGTACAGTGGGTGCTGTTGGCAGTGTTTGGTTGTTGGAGAGTTAATTTTGATGGTTGACTTATTATCATTGGTGGGGTGTAGGTCTTAGGGGTGTAGTAGGAATTCATATTGCTGTGTTTTGGGAAAAATTTGTTTGCAGAATGTTAGAGATTTAAGAAAAATATATTGTTATATTTATCTTGTCCATTCTTTAGAATTTTTTCTCTCTCTTTTTTTTTTGTGAAAGCAGAAAATGTGTGCAATCAAATATCAATATCAAATAATTGCGTATGGTCAGCTTAAAGTAAAATGGTCAAGAAGTTTGAGATAATGTTTTTGAATCTCATACATCATGCTAATATTTTTTTTCAAAACCTCAACCCCTGACCTGATGCTGTAAAACAATGAGACCCTGTAGAAGATGATTTGTATTGTATGTTTGTGTGTGAAATATGACTGTATGTTGCATGTTTGTGTGTGCCAGCTGCCATGCTGCCAGAGCTGGCGCTGAAGGACCACCTGAAGAAGGAGGTGATTCGACAGTCCAGCTTCAAGACCAGCAGTCAGGGACGCATCGCTGCATGGGTGCTGGACACTGCTGGCTTCGAGCAGTGCAACAAGAGTAAGAGGACCAGCAACAGAACTTAGTCCAGATGGCTTTGATTGGAACCCAACTCTTCTGTTTCTTTTTTATAAAAAAAAATGTTAACAATATTACTAAAGGCCGCTGTGAAGCATTGATGGGAATCCAACTCTTCCATTTCTTCTTCTTTTTAAATTTTTTTTTTCTACAATATTGCTAAGGCTGTTGTGAATTATTGATGGGAACCCAACTCTTCCATTTCTTTTTCTACTGTATTGCTAAGGCTGATGTGAAGCATTGATGGGAACCCAACTCTTCCATTTCTTTTTCTACTGTATTGCTAAGGCTGATGTGAAGCATTGATGGGAACCCAACTCTTCCGTTTCTTTTTTTTCTACTGTATTGCTAAGGCTGATGTGAAGCATTGATGGGAACCCAACTCTTCCGTTTCTTTTTTTTCTACTGTATTGCTAAGGCTGTTGTGAAT
The DNA here is from genome assembly GCA_030674155.1 of Stramonita haemastoma. Classification (NCBI taxonomy): domain Eukaryota; kingdom Metazoa; phylum Mollusca; class Gastropoda; order Neogastropoda; family Muricidae; genus Stramonita; species Stramonita haemastoma. Next base: position 31,875,823 of record CM060316.1, read on the forward strand.
TATTGATGGGAACCCAACTCTTCCGTTTCTTTTTTTTCTACAGTATTGCTAAGGCTGTTGTGAAGCATTGATTGGAACCCAACTCTTCCGTTTCTTTTTTTTCTACAGTATTGCTAAGGCTGTTGTGAATTATTGATTGGAACCCAACTCTTCCGTTTCTTTTTTTTTTTTTTTTTTTTTTTTACAGTATTGCTAAGGCTGTTGTGAAGAGTGAATTAGAATTGATCTTTGAAATACTCCTAGAGTAGGGATAAAGTTTAGTTTTGGGATTTTTTTCCATTCCTTGGCTAGAGCTCTGAGGTTGGTGATATTTTGTCTGTTTGTTCATTTTTGTAGTAGGTAGCCAGACTACAAATTAAGGGATAATGTCTACACACAATATCAGTGTGCATGTTTTTTTTTTTTAATTTAATTTTTTAAAAATCCTTTTGACCCCTTATGACATAGTGCTTATATGACTAAGAGAACTGTGCCAAAGAGAAGTAACTCCAGAAGTCATGTACACTCATACTAACAATAGAAGTACATTTTTTTTTCTTTTTATTCACCAACTGCAAAAAATTAATTAAAAAAAAATTCCAAAGACATTACTGCACTGAAAAGAGTAATTGTGTGTAAAAAAAAGTTTTATTTTAAAAACTCACAGCAAAACTGAAGTCTGTCAAGGTCAATCCAGTTTAGGTTGGGTTAAATGTTGTCATCCATTCCTACTGGCATGCATCTATCTATCTATATACTCATACATGCATTGACACAAAATCAATCTCTCTCTCTTCTACACTTTGTGTCTGTCTCTCTCTTTCTTCCTCTCTTTGTTCCTCTTTCTCTCTCACTCTTCACATCACATGCCTATCTGTGCATCATCATACCCCACACATAGGTTAGAGAAAATGTCCACCCCTTACTTTCTCGCTTTCTGTCTGTCTCTTTTCACAGCACATATTTGTTAAAGTTGCATTCCGATGTGCCTCACATGGGTGACAGCAAAGCATTGGACTGTGACTGTGCAGGTCTTGGAGAAACCCAGAGCCAGATTTGTCAGCTGCAGGAGCTGTTGGAGCAGATACGAAACCTCCCCATCTCCGCCGAAGCAACCTTTGAGGTACACACTTTTCCCCTTTCGCTTACATGTCCTTTTATCCGCTGATTTATTATTTTCTGTTGCTAAAAGTATCAGTGTGTATGTTTGAGATTAGGTCAATGTGTGACGAAACATTTTTGTAGTTATAAAGTATCAGTGTGTATGTTTGCGGTTAGGTCAGCGTATGACAAAACATTTTTGTAGTTTTTTAGGTATTCGTGTGTATCCTGTTATGAGAATAAGACAGTGTATTGATAGAAAATTGTTATGGAGATACCTGTGTGAATGAGTTTTGCAGAACTTGCTGAATGAAAGGAGGAGAAGGTAGGTAAGCAAAGAAATGTGTAAACAGAATGTAGAGAAAATGGACGACATGTATATGGGTTAAACAAAAGTATCTTCTTCTTTTCATTGCTTGAGGTCCGGTTGTTGTCATTTACAAATTGTGTCATGTTTTTCTTCTTTATTGCTTAGGAACAGCAGTTTTATTCGTCCCTGGGTTTCTATGAGTTTCTTTCATTTTTTCAATTTTTTTATGTAGTTTTTATTTTACCACTGTGTATGTGGTGTTTCCTGATTATTTTTTTAAAATTTTACTTCTTGTTTTGAATGCATTCTGTTATGTGATAAAAGGACCCCACATTTCTTTCCCAGTTTTTGCATATATCATTATATGTATCGTTCTGTGTGTGATAGCTGTGAATTGATTTCCCTCCTGTCTGTGCATGTGTTTTGAAGTGTTACGACTTTGCTTTGCTGCAGAAGCATTGCATGGAACAGGGTGCATGCATGGTTTATGTTTTTTTTGTCTTGTTGTTGTTTTTTATAGCAAGATTTCCTTCTGAAAAAGCAAACAAACAAATCCCCCTAATTGTGAGATACAAATCAGAGATGAATTTTTTAAAAACAAGATGATAATTTGTTATGTATTTTCAAACAATTTTTTTTTCATGTAGAAAATACTTTTGGATGTTTGTTTCAGCTTTTGGGATGAACTGAACACATTTTCACAAACATTTGAGAATCTTCAGTCACAAATTCTTTTAAATAATGTAAAAGTGTTTTTCTTTTTTACGAACATACAAAAAGACTTTTATTTTCATGAATGTGCATTTATGAGTGAGTGTGAGGAAGTAATTAAAAATTGTCTTTCTGACAAGACAGTAAATCATGGTTCTGTGCATCCATGTATTTCCCCTCAGATAGAAGTGTTATCATGGCAAGAGATTTATTTCTTCCTGGCTGTAGAATGCAGGAAAAGATGCTTGGTACAGTTGCACATGCAGATATGAAAAAGAAAGCGAAAAGTGATCTGCCCAAATTTAACTCTGAGCAATGTGAAAAATAGAACACTGTACCAAAGAGTGAGTAAATTAATATATATTTTTTTCAGGACAATGGGGCCTTACTTAGGGAAAATGTCAACTCAAAACGCTTTCAGTGCATTAAAACAATATATTAAGGTTTAGTTGATGAGTTGAAGTGACGCATCTGAAAAGCATTTTATAGTATTCCTATCTGGTTGCCTTAGCCACTCACAGATGTTCTTTTCTCATTTTCACCTATATTGGCCTGGTAGTAGTTATGTTTTCAATATGTTTCTGTAGATCTAAGGTATGTTTGGTTTGCTTCTGCAGGTGTCTGGAATGTGTTATTATTTGTGCAGATGTGCAGTGTGGTGTGTGAGTGTGTGTGTGTGTGTGTGTGTGTGTGTGTGTGTGTGGTGTGTGTGTGTGTGTGTGTGTGTGTGTGTGTGCGTGCGTGCATGTGTGTGATTATTATTTGTGCAGTGTGTTTGTTATTATTGTGCAGATGTGCAGTGTGTGTGTGTGTGTGTGTGTGTGTGTGTGGTGTGTGTGTGTGTGTGTGTGTGTGTGTGTGTGTTATTACTTGTGCAGTGTGTGTGTTATTTTTTGTGTAGATGAGCAGTGTGTATATTGTTTTTTGTGTACATGTGCACTGTATATGTTTGTCATTATTTGTGCAGATGTGTAGTGTGCTTCTGTTAGTTTCATAGAGATGTTGAGACAAGTCTTGAGGAGAAATCTGCTTATAGGATTTTTCTTTTGGTTCAATATGAATTTGGTGTTCATTGATTTGGTTCATTTCACTGTGTGTGTGTGTGTGTGTGTGTGTGTGTGTGTGTGTGTGTGTGTGTGTGTGGTGTGTGTGTAGTATAAATAAGCAAGTTATTAGATGTGAGGGAGTAAGAGCACATATTCATGAGTGAGTACAAGTAGCCCCATGCTCACAAGCAAGTGAGAGGCGGAATGTTCATGGGTAGTTATACTCGGGTGCTACTTAGTTCACGTCATCATGTTTGTTGGCAACCATGAAGTAGAATGCTATAGTTTTATGATTTACTTTTAGCAGTTATTTGTTTGCTGTATGTGGATGCTTTTTTTTATATTGTTTTACGTTTGAAAGTGGAATTTCAAATGCAGATGGAAAATTTGATGCAAATGTAGGGATACATGCATATCATCTATATACACATTTATCATTGAGCTCACACACATGCACCCATGCATGCATGCATTCATGCGCACGCACACACACACACACACACACACACACACACACACACACACACACACACACACACACACACACACACAACACACACAGAGCTTAATCATCAGCATATGTCAGTGATGATTATATCTCATGATTATGAATATCTAAAGAATGATTGCATTTAATGTGTATTTTCTTCTTAAAAACTATTTATAGCTGTTGTTTTCATATTTGGCCTTTTTTTTTTTTTTTTTTTTTTTTTTTTTTTTTTTTTTTTTTTTTACCTTTTCCCAATTTGTTTCTTGAGTGTTTTTATTTTGTACGATTTGAATGGACTTATAACATTTTTTTTCCATTTTACTAATAAATTTGGATGTTTCTTGCAGCATTTTGAACCATACCATTTTAATATTTCCCTGAAAACAGGACAAGCCCACTCTTATAACAGTTTTGTGTTGCTCAGGAATGATTAGAAAAAAATCATGTGAAATATAAGGAAATCATGGAGTCTCTTAGAAGTCTGAAACAGACGATGAATGAGAATTTGATAGGGATATTGAAGAAGATAGTAAAGGTGTGATTTATTCCATGTATACATATCAGATAGATTTTTTTGGTTTTTTTTCCCCTTGTACTTCTCACACTAGCTTGTGGCAGCCAAGCATGACTGGCATGATGGGCATACCTTTCTTCCTGCAACCTGTTTTATTCATACACTGCAGGGCTGTGGTCTTTGTCTCTGAGTTGCCAGCTCTGATCTCCATTTCCCTACCACACTACAAAAAGGCTCTTTATTACAAAACTGGTTTGATAGCGTTGGTTATATCTATTAAAATACCTTTAAGGGATTTGATAAACAGATTAAAAAAAATGGTAAAATGTCAATGAATCAGACAAACAAATCTCGGGCCTGAGTCGAAAAAGTCTCTATGACTCATATGGGATTCGAACTCGCAACCATTCCAGCCTGAAATCCAAGGTGCTGACCACTGCGCCATGGTGGCTGGTTAAAACAGGCTGTTTTAGTTCCACTTTTGATTTATGTTGTTGTTTGCATTTGTTCATATTTTCAGTGGTATGGCTTTTGCAAATAAGTATCTTTTTCTTTTACACTGAAATGGTCCTGTGCAATTTTTTTTTTTTTTTACCATATCAATACAAGATAGGGTCAGAAACCATGTAGTTTTGATCACTTTCAACTTCTAGCTATGGCAAGTATATTTTAATTTCACTGCATTTTAAATGAATGTGTATCAAGCACATTGTCAGATAAAAAAATCATAGATAACCTTTAGTTTTCTTCCCTTGACTCTAGTCACAAATTTTAAATTAATACTTTTTTAGAAGCAATTTAATTATAATTATTCAATATTTCCTGTAGCTTTTTCTATCTTATTTTATTGTTTGGAATACTGATTGAATCCAAGTTTATGCCTTTTTGATCAAGGTAACTATCCTGAAACAACAGGCAAATGTCTGGGAAAGGGGAATGAAACTGTTATTAAATGAGTGCTTTCCCTTTGACCATGATGTCGGAAAGTGTTGATACTGTTGACAGCAACTTGTTAATCTCCTGTGTAAATACTGAGACACACGTTAATCTCTTGGCACAGTGTGGGAGCTATGCTGACATTCCATGCTCATATGCACTGAATAAAGGAATAAAATATTGTTTCATGTCTTTATTTTCTTTTCTTTTTTGTTTGTTTTACTGTTTGTTTTCATTTGCCCTGATTGGTATGAAACAGTTAGAATGGGTGGTGGTTTGGAAAGAGGTGCATAGAGGCCAAGGTTTGAATAAAGTCAGTCAGATGTTATTCCATTCTTCAGAGTCAGTGCTCAGCAAAAAAACTGGACAGTTTTTTTTTCTGTTCCATCCTAATTCGTGAGCTTTCGGTTATGAACTGTGCCATAAAAATACACTACAACGCACATAGGTATTCTTTCCCACATTCATTGTGAGGTAGTTTTTACTTGTTGCCAGAGGTGATAGGTGAATTCCATCAGCATGATTTCCATTGTCTCAGGTCTGAACAGACCATCCGGGGGTTTACTTTTTCAAGTTAATTGATTGTTAGGGCAGTGTGGTTGAGCAGCCTCCAAGAATGAATTTACATAGATTGTGGAAATTATTTGAAACATTTACAGTAATTAAGTTTCTACCCTTGTGTATTTTCATGATGAAACTTTGGGCTTATAAATTCATTATCTTTGAAGCTAAAAAGAAAGAAATATAGATAAGAGTTTAAAGGAGAGAAGATTTCTGGCTAAGATATTTCATTCGGTCTCTGTTGTGTTTTTTTGTTGTTTGTTTCTTGTTTTGTTTTTTAATTCTGTTGTGTGTATTACATAATGTTGTTTAGATCTTTCTGTTGGCAGCTCATGAAATATAGGGACATGTGACAGGAGCGTGTCGAGTCATGTTGAAACATTTCTGAGAACCCCTGGTCTTCCCTGTAATATATTCTGACTGTGTTTAAAACAGTGTCTGTTATCACTTCACAGGCATGTCATATCTGGCAATTTCCAAAGTGTTTTCTTTCTGCATTTTGCATATTATACAAAGATGGCTTTGTGCTACATTTACATGCACATGTGAGAACGATTTCTTGTTGCATTTGGAATGCAAGGAAGAGGTTGCTTTCTGTATTTTGTATGTTGAAGGACAGGGTTTATTTGTTTTTTTGTTTTCTTCCAGCATGGGGTATAATTGAGGTGGATGTTGCTGCATGGAGCAAAGTAGATATGGTTGTGGCTGCCTCAGGTGCATATTGAAGTAATGTTTTTTGGGACTTGTGGCACATATGAGCCAATGAAGACAGTCTCTTGCCAAAGTGACCATGTGTAGTTCTGTTCTTTCCTGAATTGTCTGCAGCAGGTTGTTTGGCCTGTTCTCATGCTGTGGATCAGTACTATGGCCAATCATATGCCATATGCTGTTGTACAGAGGAATCTGGTGTCTGGTTGATGAAACAAAACATTGCCATAACTATTAATTCATTCATTATTGCCATAGTTATTTTTCATTCATTATTGCTGTAGCTATTATCATTCATTTGCTGTAGTATTATTTCAGTTTGCTGTAGCTGTTATTCTTCATTATTGCTGTAGCTATTATTCGTTCAGTATTGCTGTAGTTGTTATGTGTACTGTATTTTCGTTATTACTGTAGCTATTATTCATTCAGTGCCATAGCTGTTTTTCATTCATTATGACAATGCAGTTTCTGGGCACAATGCTCTGGATGTTAGCATTCCAGACCACACAAAAAAAATGGACTACCTACCTACAAACACTGAATGTTCAATGTTAATATACAGCATGCAGTACCAATATATTCTAATCAAAGGTAGATTGTACACTTCTGAGCTTATATTTGAATCATAACTCATTCAGATTGCAACAGTTCTATTTTTATATCCAAAAATGACTAATCCAACAAGTGATCAGATTATTTTTTGAATTTTTCAAAGATAAGTCTGTAAACAACCCCCCCCCCCCCCCAAACAAACCCAAATCCATGTTATTATTTGAATACTGTCATCAAGCAAAAGAGCCAGATCAACCTAAAGATGGAAAGGAGAGAAGATGATTTGAAAGTGGGCTTGTCCTGTTGTATTTGATTTGCTGTGAGATGTTTTGTGTAACCATGATTGTACTCTCATTGCTGAAGGCACCCCAATCATGTTGTGTTGTGCCTTCTTTCTTTCTTTTCTTCTAGCTTCCCGCCAGCCACAGTTTAGAAAGTAGCGAACGAAAGAAGCGCGGCCTCGGCTTACGCTCCAGTAAACACAAAGATAGAAAGAATAGCTCCTCTAGTGTCAGAGATAATGTAAGTAAGTGGGATTCGGGGCAAAACATAGTCTTCTAGCTTTTTGAGCATGCTTTGTTTATTATTTGGTATCCAGTCAGAGTGTGTACTCTCTTCTGTTTCTTCTTTGTTTCACTCCCCAGCTAGAAACTCTTTGTCTTATCCATCTGTATACTGGTTCTGGTTTGTGAGTACCCATGTTCCTGGTGACACAGCCTGTTTAAGTTAACAGATATCATAGCGGTTGTGTAAAATTGAGCATATGCGTGCACCTTTTCCTGATTCCATTCAACCATTTGAAAGTGGAATGACAAGTCTTGGCTCTGGTGTAAAGGCATGGGAAAGGGCACAGTCAGGGTTAGCATTTAGTCTATAAAGAAAATTTCCATTCACTTTTGTCCATATCCAAGACCTCGGGCAGTAAAGGCAAGTCCCCATAAGGATCCAAAGGGTCTTACGGTATAGTTAGTAGTTACCCATGGACATTTTGTGTAGAAATCCCTTCTATTCTGTCACTCTCTTTGTTGTTCTTTAAAAAAAAGAGTATCATTATATTGATTGTATTGTTCATTCTTGTTTTGTTGCATTTGGTTTTTTTTTTTTTTCTTTTTTTTTTATCCTTCCTGTAAAGTCCTTTTTGAAATGGGCCTAAAAGCATGACACATTCAACAGTTTGTCATTGTCATTTTCTTTTCTTGTTTTTCAGTCATGTCTTAATTTTTGCCTTGCTTGTCCATTACAGTTTCTTTTGTCAAACAAGCATGGACAATTTTTGGCTCTGTGTTTGCCTGGTCTCTGACTTATAGGTGTCTGTATTCTAGCTATCTATGACTTAATACATGTTGCTATATTTTAGCTAGTAGGCAGTGATGTTGTGAACACTGGCATGGCTTAGTCTAGAAGTCTGCTTTGCAATGTCATGTGTGTGCCTGTAGGAAACTTTTCTGTAGTTTTGAATTACCTGGTGCTTCAAACTATTTTTAGCCTTTAAAAGAAAACTTAAATCTGGGAGATGATAATTACTAGTTGTGGGGTGCTGATGCCACTCACACCCTTTGCACATCCACGCATTAAAGACATTCAGCACACTCATAACACACATTAATACATGCTAGGCATAGCATTGCTCACTCATTTAACTTATCCTCTTTCCACAACAGAAGAAAAGAAAAAAAAAAAGTCATTTTATTCCCAGACTGTACTCAAGGACTATGTCCTGTGATGGCTGTCGAGACTGATACTGTAAAATCGCAACCAAAAATTAGTCTTTAATTAACAGGGTACCTTCTGTTTTTAAGAAATGGTAGTGGAGGAAAAACAAGAGTAGGTTACCAATTACAACTTCATATTGATGAAAATTATTTGTTAAAGGTTAAAAAAAACCAACAACAAAAATATCAGAAGAAAGTCTTTCAATGACAGTTATGGACATTAATAAGTAAGGACCATGCCTTTGCCTGACATGACTGGGTTTAGGCTCCTGGTAAGCACCTTCAGAGGTCCTGAGTGATTGGTTATTATTATGAGAGGGTTATTGAATATCATATTCACAAAAAATACATAGTCATTTTGGACCACCAAAGCTGTCAAGAAAAATGATAACAGAAGGAGGAAAATATCTCTGGTGTTTCTGGTAGTGTTCTGTTTCAGAGATATTGTAGATTGTGATGCTGATTGAAAAATTCTGATTGGGTTCTGTTCTTTAGTTGTTTCTTTGTGTTGTTGGGTTTTTCTTTTTTTTTTGGGGGGGGGAGGGGGGTTTTGGGTGGTTATCTGAGGGTTGTATTCTTTTTTGTTTATTAAATGCCAGGCCTTGTCCTATGCTTGAACCAAAGTCCTCCCCATTTGGGAATCATTTCAACATTGAATGCATGGATTTGTGCATGCATATTGCTCAATAAACAGAGATGTAAGTTTGTTACTGTTGACATGTAAAAAGTTGTATGTACTCATTGTTTTGGAAAAAAAGAGAGGATTTAGTTGGTTTCTTTGTAAACAGTAAGATTAGGTTTTGTTGATAAAGTGAATTCATTTTGTCGATCTTTACTTTGAATTCTGTGTGTGTGTGTGTGTGTGTGTGTGTGTGTGTGTGTGTGTGTGTGTGTGTGTGTGTGTGTGTGTTTGTGTGTTTGCAATCATGAATTAAAGATATATTTCATAGATGTACTTATACTCAATGATCAAGGCTTTTACAGTTTTTTTCTTAATGGTTATTTCAAAGAAATGGATTTAACTTTTTTCAAAGAAGAGAGAAAAAAACAGATATTTTTAAAGATTGAATATGGAGATGAGAGAGAGAGAGAGAGAGAGAGAGAGAGAGGAGAGAGAGAGAGAGAGAGAGAGAGAGAGAGAGAGAGAGAGAGAGAGAGAGAGAGTCAGTTGAGGCAGGATCAGAAAAAAAGTAGAAGTGTTCATAGCTGAATCCCACACCTGGACAGACTTTGTCAGTGTAGTGCATTGCTTGCAAATGCAGTTTAATTGAAAACTTTTTTTTTTTTTTTGGTCATAGTATCAACCTATACTGTACCATGTCAAGCTCATGCTGTCAGTGACCAGTAGGCTGGCCTTGAAATTAACTCATGACAGGCTTGGGAAAAGAGTAGGAACTAAATGCTGAAGAGTTCTGCCCCAAGCTGGTGCACCTGAGACATTTTTTTTTCTGTATTGTGTGACAATGTGATAAAGTGATACTTTGGAAGTCGGGCTAGGTTTGAGAGTTGCTTTTTGATAGTCAGCGCTCTGTGTTTTCTGTCCATGATATATTATCAATTCGGACATTTTTAGACTGCAGTGTTGGTGGTGTAGTGTGAGCAGTGCTGTATCTCCCCCCCCCCCCCCTCCTGACCACCACCGCCATTTCTGAACCTTAAGGACAATGGACCTACTTTTGCTGTAAATTCTTCCTCTTTGATGTAGTTCAGAACATGTGTTTGGTGCATGGGGCCTATAAAATGAAGCCACATTGCCACACATTGCCATATTGCAGCCTGTAGGAAAGAATTGTGTGGGGGTCGAAAAGAGAGTGGGCCTAGGGCATGTATTAGTCAGTTCCATATTAGTTAGAAAACCAGCCAGGAGGGCTAGAGTAGTGTTCTTAGCTTGCACGAGCTTGACGTGGTGAGTATGCTTGTCAAACAGGGGATGTGATTTGTATTTTCCATTTTGGGTCAATCAGTGTAGTGTCACAAATGCAAGCATGAAAGCAACTCGCTAACATACTCTGTGTGTGTGTGTGTGTGTGTGTGTGTGTGTGTGTGTGTGTGTGTGTGTGTGTGTGTGTGTGTCTGTGTCTGTGTCTCTCTCTCTCTCTCTCTCTCTCTGTGTCTGTCTGTCTGTCTTTCTCTCTTTCTCCTTCTTTATCTATCTTCCTCTCCCTCTTTCCCACCCCTTTCTCTTTTGCTCATTCTCTCATACCCACCCTCAATCACAAAATGTGTGTATAGACCTCTATCCTTTCACCCATGACTGTGCCTTCTCCGCCTTCCTTTCCCTACAGTAACCATCCATCCTATCCATCACAGATCTGTTAACAGCACTGACTCTCTCCTCTTTGTCCTGCACTAACCTGTCACCCTATCTCACCTTGACATAACCAGCATTATCATTACAATACCTCTTTTCTGTTGTGTAAACCCTCGCTCGTACGTGCATGTTGCTTTCTTCGCTTCAGTCCTATCCTTTGTTTTTAATTCATGGTGTTCATGAACTGCTCAGTACTGGTGTTGCGCTATGGATAAGTCTGGAGTCATGTTGGTTTTTGCTTCTGTGGTAATTGTACATGTGTCATTTTCAGCTGTTAGCTGTGGAGTACAGTGAGGATGTGTATAATACTGTACTAGACTGAGAAAGCATGAGTGTATCATAATCGGACATGAAACACAGATGGAGAAGGCTTTCACTTACTGAACATTTGGAATAATCTAGTGCTTTTGTCTGGCAAATATGCCTGCTTTGGTTGGTTGTTGGCCATCAGTTTGATTGGTATCCATTCTGTTTGCCACCAGTCTGATTTTTTTTTGGCCATTAGTCTGATTTTTTTGTCATTGATCTGAATTTGTCATTTATTCTTCTGATTTTGTGTGCCATCAGTCTAATTTTTTGGGCCATCATTCTGATTGGCCATCATTTGATTTTGTTGCCATAGTCTATTTTGTGTGCCATCAGTCTGATTTTGTTTGCCATCAGTCTGATTTTGTGTTGCCATCTTATTTTGTGTGCCATCAGTCTGATTTGTTTTGACATCAGTCTGATTTTGTTTTGACATCAGTCTGATTTTGTTTGCATCAGTCTGATTTTGTTGCATCAGTCTGATTTTGTTTTGACATAGTCTGATTTTGTTTTGACATCAGTCTGATTTTGTTGCCATCAGTCTGATTTTGTTTGCCATCAGTCTGATTTTTGCCGTCAGTTTGTTTTTTTACATACAGTCTGATTTTTCACAGTTGATTTTTCAATCAGTCTGATTTTTTCATCAGTTGATTTTGTTTTACATCAGTCTGATTTTGTTTTACATCAGTCGATTTTGTTTTCCATCAGTCTGATTTTGTTGTTCCATCAGTCAGATTTTTTCCATCAGTCTGATTTTGTTTGCCACAGTCTGTTTTGTTTCATCTGATTGTCTTAGCCATCAGTTTGATTTTTTTCCATCAGTTTGATTTTGTGTTGCCCATCAAGTCTGATTTTGTGTGCCATCAGTCTGATTTTGTTGTGCCATCAGTCTGACTTTGTTGTGCCATCAGTCTGATTTTGTATGCCATCAGTCTGATTTCAGCCTGATTTTGTTTGCCATCAGTCTGGTTTTGTTTGCCATCAGTCTGATTTCAGTCTGATTTTGTTTGCCATCAGTCTGATTTGAAAGTGTTTTTGCATCTTCAGGTTCATCTTTGAAGCATTTGATTTCAGAGTTGCTGTTTTGGGCTTTGTTCATGTTCAGTTGCTATTGGAATTGGGAATGTACACCTCTATTGCTGACATCTTGTTGCTTCCTGGAAAGATACTAAACTGTTCAGCTTAGACACTGTGTTGGTTGTTGATGATCTAGATTTGCATCAGGAAATGCTTATTTGCATGCTTTTAACTATGGGAAAATTTTGTAAAAGTTTAAAAATTTATAAACATCAAAACGTAAAATATCTGATGAGTCTGCTATGGGCAAAACTGTAGCCCTTTACCTTTGGGGATTAAAAAGTTAAACCAGTTTTTTTTTTTCATGAACTCGCTTCATTCAGGCCTAAACTAAAGCATGTATTGCTTTCATTTTTGTTTTCTTTTTTTGTGGGGTGGGGTGGAAGGGAGGGGGGATGTAGAAGAGGGAGGATAGTTAAGTTAGTACATGTGTGTGTGTGTGTGTGTGTGTGTGTGTGTGTGTGTGTGTGTGTGTATGTGTGTGTGTGTGTGTGTGTGTGTGTGTGTGTGTGTGTGTGTTGTGTGTGTGTGTGAGAGAGAGAGAGAGAGAGGACAGAGACAGAGACAGAGAGAGATAGAGATATGTACACATTGAGTGAGTATCCTTTTGTGCACAGGATGCAGCAGCACGGTCTACATATAATTATATCTGTAAATTATTGTTTATATTCTGTTATTTTCCCCTGTGGGGATGTCGGGGGCACTTTCATTGTAAACAGCACCCTCACTCACAAGAAAATCTGAGCTAGATGTGGCCTCTTTCCTGTCTCTCTCGTCATGTCATCTCTTTATTGTTTTACTTAATGCCTATGCTGTCATCTCTCTTCCACCTCGCCTTAAAAATGATTTTGTGGCATTGCGCTATTTGTCCACAGACTGTGTGTGTACTTGATATGTCTGTCATCTGTACTTTGGTACCAGTTTTTTTTGGTTTAAATCTTCTGACAACAGTAGACCAGGTATTAAGAAAGTAATCCCCAAGAAAAGTACATGTTGTCTAGTCTGTAATAATTATCATTGGCTTATATGGCATTTTGTACATATTTCTTGATATTTCATAGTTCTGCTCGGACTTTTTGTCTCTGTCTGTCGTCTGTCTGTCTGTCTGTCTGTCAGTCTGTCTCTGTCTCTGTCTCTGTCTGTCTGTCTGTCTGTCTGTCTGTCTGTCTTCTGTCTCTCTCTCTCTCTCTCTCTCTCTCTCTCTCTCTCTCTCTCTCTCTCTCTCTCTCTCTCTCTCTCTCTCTCTCTCTCTCTCTCTCTCTCTCTCTCTTCTCCCTTCTCTCTCCCCCTTTTCTCTTTCCACATTTATTTCTTGCTTTCCCTCAGATTGATTAATTTAATAGATGGACTGATGCCTTTAGCTTAGCTAGAGCTTACTTACATAATGAAATTAAATGCTTTTTTTAGTTTTAAAAAATAAAATAATGTGTTATGAACTATTGCTTTTATTGATTGATTAAATAAAAGAGGGTGGGGGGAGTCTGGTAGAAAAGACTGATATAGTGTCTGTTTTACTTTATGGATTGTGGCGTGTGATGTTATACAGTAAATGTAAATTTTGGAAAAAACAGATAGCTCTGATATGAGCTGTACTATGGGGTGGATTGTGTGCGTCATGAAATGAAGAAATGTAAAGAAAAGCTCTGAGTTTAGCCATGATGATATATGTGACAAATGCACTGTCAGCAAGCTGGGAAAGGAAGAAGCTACTAAAACAAGGAGGCATAGTTGTGTCAGTTTTTGTCTTCATCAGTACAAATTGACAAATCTCAGCTCAGTATTTTTACATGGGAATTGTAGTCTGGCTATGATTCAAAGTTGTATGGATATGATCCATAGTTAGTTTTTCTCCAGTGATACTGGAGGATAATAGTAATAATAATAATATTGATATTAATTGATAATAACAACAATAATAAAAATGATAGTAATAATAATGACAATAATGATAGTAATAGTGATGATAATAAAAATAACAATGATATAACAAAAAAAAATAGTTATAACCATATTCAGCTTTGCTCCAGTCATACCAGACAATATTCCATCATGATGCCAATACCACTAGCTGCAGTTATTACAATCATTGCCGCTGTCATTGCTGTAACGACGATTTTCCGGCTTCACAGGGCAACAACAACAACAACAGCAGCAGCAGCAACCTGCTAAGCACGCCGACAGTGGAGCGGTTGCACGCCAGTGCTTCCAACCCCAACCTGCTGATGCACACAGCCAACTTTGCCGAAGCCAGACAGCCAGATTCCCCCATGTCCCCGTCCCACGAACATCGAATACAGGAGATCCGCTTGCGGGAACACTTTGTCGGCACTGCACAGAATGGTGAGCTGGCTGCTATGAGTGAAGAGGAGGAGGAGGTGGTGCAGAAAGTTTAGAAAATGGGAAGCAGAAGTGTTGTGTTTGGTTTAATGACACAGGTTTTTGTGCTGAAAATCAGGGAAGAAGTAGTAGAAGTTGCTTCTTTGAAGCCTTTTTTTTTTTCTTTCTTAATGCTTAATTTTCATTTTGTGTATGATGAATGTTATCCTGTTTAGGTTTGATTTTGTTTTTTGTGTTTTTTTGTTATTGTGGTTTTTTTTTTGTATTTGATTTTGTTTGCTTTGCAGGGGAGGGGGGGGGAGGGAGGAAAGAAATAATTATTTTGATGATTGAAAAAATAAAAGTTTGTTTAAGTGTTTTTACATTTCCTTATAGCTAAATTTTTCTATAATTTTGCCATGTAAGAAAACTAAAAAAAACAAAAAGACATCATACACGAACCAGCATCATCAGACACACATTTCTCTCTGTTCATTCTTTGCATTAAATGTCTGTTCAGTATACCTCCAGTGATAATACCGGTTTCCCTCTGTCTCTCTCTCACACACAGTGCACGCCCAGCTGAAGGGGATGCTACGTATGATGTTCACGGAGCGGGAGAGGTTGAAAAACTCCTTGGAGCGCGAGAGTGGGGCCACCGCTTCTCTCAAACACTCCATCTCCGTGCTGCGGCAAGCTCTGACTGATGTAAGCAAGATTGGGGTCATACCATACCTACAGATGACAGATGACAATATTTACAAAACAGCATACACACGGAGACTGGATGAAAAAAAGCTCATGAGTGCTTATTCTATTATCTTCGATATAAAAGAATAAAAAAAAAAAAAGAAATACAGTCATGGTTATTGTCAGAAATGTTGACCTTGATATTATCGATAATCATGAGTTACTTGTAGCTACTTTTGCTGTTACCGCTTTCCACTGGTTATAGTGCTTTTACTAGTTTTAGTACTACTGCTGTTACTACACTTGCAGCCACAAAGTACTTATATATATATATATATAGAGTGTGTGTGTTTTTGTGTGTATGTGTGTATGTATGTATGTGTGTGTGTGTGTGTGTGTGTGTGTGTGTGTGTGTGTGTGTGTGTGTGTGTGTGTGTGTGTGTGTGTGTGTGTGTGTGGAGAGAGAGAGAGAGAGAGAGAGAGAGAGAGAGAGAGAGAGAGAGAGAGAGAGAGAGAGAGCATAGTGAACAAATCTGGATTTCATTTAATATTTTTATTAAGTAAAAAATAACTGAAATCATCCCATGAAGGGCATTTATCATTCTGGATACATATTTTGTATTGTTGTGTCAAAGAGAAAGAAGAAAAACAAAAGGTGATAGAGACAGGGACAAAAAGGGCAAAGTTGAAACGTGTTGTTCTTCAGTTTAATGTCTGTTCACATAAGTGATATTAGACAAAATGAAAAAAGGTGAAACGTGCTGTGTTGTACAGGCGCAGTGCCAGAACAACGACCTACGAGCCAGGTTGACCCGAATTCATGCCGACTCCATTGTGCCTGAAGTGCCCCCGGTGACTGTCACTTCCCCCATTGCCTCCCCAAGACCTGACACCAGGGTATGCTGCTGCCTTCTGTCTGTCATTCTGCTGTCAATGCTACTGCCTTCTGTCTGTCATTCTGCTGTCAATGCTGCTGCCTTCTGTCTGTCATTCTGCAGTGAATGTTGCTGCCTTCTGTCTGTCATTCTGCTGTCAATGCTGCTGCCTTCTGTCTGTCATTCTGCTGTCAATGCTGCTGCCTTCTGTCTGTCATTCTGCTGTCAATGCTGCTGCCTTCTGTCTGTCATTCTGCTGTCAATGCTGCTGCCTTCTGTCTGTCATTCTGCTGTCAATGCTGCTGCCTTCTGTCTGTCATTCTGCTGTCAATGCTGCTGCCTTCTGTCTGTCATTCTGCTGTCAATGCTGCTGCCTTCTGTCTGTCATTCTGCTGTCAATGCTGCTGCCTTCTGTCTGTCATTCTGCTGTCAATGCTGCTGCCTTCTGTCTGTCATTCTGCTGTCAATGCTGCTGCCTTCTGTCTGTCATTCTGCTGTCAATGCTGCTGCCTTCTGTCTGTCATTCTGCAGTGAATGTTGCTGCTGCTGCTGCTGCTGCCATTCTTCCATATCATTCAGTGATAGGCTATCAGCATTATACTCATTATTATACTAGGGGGACGGATAGCCTAGTGGTCAGAACATTGCGCTGGCAATTTGACGACCCGGGTTCGAATCCGGTCGAGGAAATTTTTCTCCTGGAGTTAACATCAGTGCTGACTCCACTCTCCCCAAAAGTCCTTCGGATGAGACTTTAAACCGAGGCCCCGTGTGCGAACGCACGCAGAACATCTTGCGCACACGTTAAATCCTGTTCCGCTTTTCGTAAGAGTAGGCCATCGTGTGCCGGTGGGAACAGATGACAATATTTACAAAAAACTGCATACACACGGGACCGGATGAAAAAAAGCACATGATTGCTTATTCTGTTATCCTCGATATAAAAGAATAAATAAATAAATAAATAAATACTCCTTCATTTGACTCTTTCAGATCCAGTTTAAGGCAAAGTGATGTACTCTTTAGCTGAAGGATTTTGTGAAAGAAAATTGCTGCTGTTGTTTTTTTGTTTGTTTATTTATTTATTTATTTATTTATACACACATGTATGAAATATGCTTATGAAAAGAAAAGTATATGTCAGGTCACATTAGAAGTATTAGCCAAAAGATTTAGTGAATTTCTTTTTTTATGCAAAATTTTTTTTGTGCTCAAATAAACTGAGGTAGAGAAATGTATGTTGTCATGTCAGATTGGTAATATGTTAAAGATTTGCAAATATTGTAATAGTTTTGACTTGACCTGTCTTCTTGTAACAGCCTAAAAATAATTCAGGCTGCCAAACCTACTCTTTATGTTGTCTGTAAGGAAAAGAAAGTCATTGCTTTGGTTATAAAAATGTAAAAAAAAAAAAAAAAAAAAAAAAAAAAAGAGGAACTTGTTTCAAATATTGTATCAATACTTTTTCTGTTCCTGTGGTTTAAAGGCACTAGAGTGTTTTTACGGTGTGTGTGTTGGCAGGAACGAGTACATTTAGCCCAGTCTGTGTCAGGGGAGAGCTTCTCCCTCTCTGAATACTATGATGCCGAGGAAAACTTAGACAACTTCTCCGAGTATTCCTCAGAGGTGAGTGTCCTGTTCTGTTTCCCTGTTGTTTGGTTTTATTCTGTTTTTTGTTGTCGCTGAGTGCATTTTAAAAAAAATCTGTTTTGGGAGGGTGGTGGTGGTGTTGATGTTTTTTATCTTTTTTTTTTTTTTTTTTATAGCTGTGGTTTGCAAGATGTATTGTAGAGTGTCTATCATTAAATTTCAGTTCAAATCAACCACACACACACACACAAATCAACCCATGCACACACTTGCACACACACTCACACACAAACACACACACACACACTACACACACACACACACACACACACACACACACACACACACACACACACACACACACACACACACACACACACACACACACAACACACACACACACACATTACAACACACACACAACACACACACACACACACAGCACACACACACACACACACACACACACACAACACACAACACACACACACAACACACACACACACACACACACACACACACACACACACACACACACACAACGCACGCACTACCTGCACCAAGTCTGGCTGTAAAACAGCGTGAAGAGACACGTGCCGACACAAACGTGCGCTGACTTCTTCCTTCTGCTGTCCACGAGACAGACACGTGCCAGGCTGTACAGCGCTGTACAGCACTGTACCCCCACAGTACACACGTGCGCCTAATCTCTTCTTTTCCCTACTCGTGCGCAGATAGTGACCTGCACGAGGCTATCACTCATTCAGGGGGATGGGAACTTAAGCTGACTGCTGTTGTTCAAGAGGATGAGAATTGTTATTGAGCAGCTGCGGTGGTGCTCAGTGATGATTTTCATTTTCTCATTAAATTTTGTGCTCGGGTAGGGAACTAAAGGGGAAAGCAGAAAGCTTAATTTAGGTGATGGTCCGTTTTTCAGTTTGTGTTGTGTTTGGCCTTATCTGCCGCCATAGAGGCCGTAAAGAACTGACAGCATGCTGAAAAAGGATAGGGGCAGCAATGGACTGTCTGGGGTTTTAATGAGTGCTGATCCCTGAAGTTGGAGTGAGGCTACCTTTATGGTGGGCAAAAATGTCGCTATGCAAATCTCAGCCTTAGTGAAACTCTGAGCTCTGGCTGAGAACCAATAACAAAACAAGAAAAATTATTGTTGGCTATTGAGTTGGACATTAGTAAAGCTGTGTTAAGCTAGACATATATACTTTCATCTGATCTTTAATGTGGCAATATTCTACATCGAGTTTTTTTTTTTTTTTTTTTTTTAATAGAAAATTGATCATAGGGTCATATTCATGAAAAAGTTAGCTTTATGGCGTTGAGATTTGAAGCAGTAATGAAGCCAATCCTTTGAGAGGATTTTAATGTGTGTGTGAATATTAGACAAGTCATCTTTGGGTATCTCACTTTTAGTTGTAGATTAACCAGTGGTTGAAGACTATCATCTATAATCAGAATGCTCTCTTTAAAGTGTCCATGAAAGTGGAATGCAGTCTCCCTAATATTGTTCTTTCAGTACATCACAGTTCAACAAACAGAAGTCAAGAAAGTTGGTCAGCTTAGACCCTCACGTGGCCCAGAGCTATAAATTGTCTGGTTAGAAGTCATTACAGCCCCTCACATGGCAGTGTCAGTTTGTCTGTCTGTGTGTCTGAGGCATGGCTGGAAGGACAGCAGTATTGATTGGTGTGATGCAGCAGAGGATTACATGGCCTGCTGCCCCCTCCCTCACCCTCTGTCATCAGGACTTAAGCTAAGCCTTTCTGCCACTCTGCCATTGGCTCTGATAGCAGCATCCTTCTCTGGGTCTGACAGCATCCTCCTTCTCTGGGTCTTTAAAAGCCTGCACATTTCACCATCACTTCTCTATTGCAAAGAAGTTCTTTTCCAAGTCTGGTGGTTAAAAAAAACAACAAATTCAGTCAATGCTGTGTTAGACACTCAGGCTTAAAATCAAAACATATGTTACACTTGAAACATATATTTTTTTGTTCTGTTATAGTAAATGGTATGGTGACTAAACATCTCTGTTTCCTCGTTGTGGTCACCAGCTGTGAGGAAAAGTACAGTAACTAGCTGAAACAGCTGTGTCATTATCGACAAGCTCCCAGGTGTGTGCAACCAGGCTGTAACAGAAAGCTAAAGGGTGGCATGTGATTTTCTGTGACCTCAGTGATAAACACTAAACTCGCTCAGCGTGAAGTAACCGCACACTTCAGTTCTGCAGGCGACATTGTTCTGAGATTTCCTGCTGCTCTTTTTTGCCTGACCCAAGAACCTACTTAAAGCCGCTGTTATATTGAAAGATGTTTGCAGTCACTTGTTTTCGGACTTGAAGAAGGACCAGAGACTTGAAATTTGTGACAAAGTTGAAGGATCGAAGCGTGTGTTGGAAACAGGGTAGTGAGGATGTATTTGTTGAGCACGTTGAGGTTTCCGTCTTTGAGACTGCGCTACGTGTTTGTGCAGCCGTCGGATGACGAGGCCTCCAGCGACATCTCTGAGGAGGGCAATGACACTGACTACACTGTGGGCGTCAGTGGTGAGTGTGTGTGTGTGTGTGTGTGTGTGTGTGTGTGTGTGTGTGTGTGTGTGTGTGTGTGTGTGTGTGTGTGTGTGTGTGTGTTGGTGGTGGTTGTGTGTGTGTTGTGTTGTGTGTGTGTGTGGGTGTGTGTGTGTTGTGTTTTGTGTGTGTGTGTGTGTGTGTGTGTGTGTGTGTGTGTGTGTGTGTGTGTGTGTGTGTGTGTGTGTGTGTGTGTGTGTGTGTGTGTCTGTGTGTGTGTGTGTGTGTGTGTGTGTGTGTGTGTGTGTGTGTGTGTGTGTGTGTGTGTGTGTTGTGTGTGTGTGTGTGTGTGTGTGTGTGTGTGTGTGTTGTGTGTGTGTGCTTGTGTGTGTGGTGTTGTGTGTGTGTGTGTGTGTGTGTGTGTGGTGTGTGTGTGTGTGTGTGTGTGTGTGTGTGTCTATGTGTGATGACTATGACTTTGTTGGCTTCTTGATGTTTTGTTGGTTTGTGCGTTTTTCGTTGGTTGGTTGGTTTGTTGGTTGGTTGATTTGTTTGTTGTTTATTGGTTTGTGTGTTTGTTTGTTGGTTTGTTTGCTTTTTTGTGTGTGTGCTATTTGTTGCTGACCAAAGAGCGTAGCTGTCGCAGTTATGGTAAAATATCCATGAAAGAGGAGAGGAGATGTTTGTGTGTGTGTGTGTGTGTGTGTGTGTGTGTGTGTGTGTGTGTGTGTGTGTGTGCCTGTGTGCCTGTGTGCTGTGTTTGTGTGTATTTGTGTCAGAGAGTGAGTCTCTTGTTCACTTTTACACAGTCAGATGTGTCTGGAAAAAATAATGGCATGTCCTTTCCAGCTCCTCTGAATGGCTGTACAGCTTGGTTTACAGGGTTATCTCTGTCGGAGTGAGTGAGTGAAAGAAAGAGAGACAAAGAGATGGAGAGAGCATGTGAGGTCCTCTGTAAGGATTAGTGACAGAGTGAAATATAACTTCCACACTTTTCCCCTATGAAGTCTCTGCAAAGATGAAACAGTAATTGTGTTTGGTTGTTATGTCAGATCAGGGACATCCTCATTGACAACCTGATACAAAGCTTGAACCAATAATCCACATTGTCTTAGCGTACCTTCAATCAAAAACTTCTAAAACAAACATTCAGCACACAAACTGATGGAGGAAAAATTCTTTTACCTTTATTTGATATGTGGTCAATTTGGAAAGGCTCAGTGAATGAATTGAAATCCAAATTAGACTCTGCAGAAGATTTTTTACTTCCTCTTCTGAAGTTTGATTGGGTTTAGAGGTTTTGGCAAAAGAGAAAAGAATTCTGAACAGGAAAAGTATACTTAGAGAAATTGGGGGGGGGGGGGGGGGGGGGGGGGGGGGGGGGGGGGGGGAGAGATTGCCACTTCAGCAGCAACCCCCCCTCCAACAACAACAGCAACAACAAAAAAACAACAACCCAACATCAAGCAAAACAAAACAAAGTAAAAAATGTACAAAAAGAAAACATTGTTATTGTGTGTTCCCCAGCTTAACACTCTGGGGGTCACCCAGAATATGCACTCTGACTCACTCATCCCACCTGGAGAATCACAATGAGATTGAAATTGCACACTGAACGAGAAGTTTGCGTGTATGACATTTTCAAGTACCTCGCCATATAGGCAGCCATAGTCTAGACTTCAGAGGAAAGAAAACATGTGGCATGATCTTCTACGTTGCAGTGACAGAAGAACCGACGCAAGAGCTGCGTGCCACAGGGCGACGTTGCAGACTGCCAGTGCCCAAGCCAGAGACGCCAGACATCAGCATGTGGAACCTGCTGTACCGCAACATCGGCAAGGACCTGACCAAAATCTCCATGCCCGTCACCCTCAACGAGCCCCTCAGCATGCTGCAGGTAGGTAACACACCCCTGGCCATGCCATGGCAGTGGAAACCAGATGGTAGACAGGATAGCCTAGTGGTCAGAACATTAAGCTCACAATTTGACGACCGGAGTTTGATTCCTGGTCGAGGCGATTTTTTCCTCTGGAGTTAACATCAGTGCTGACTCCACTCTCCGCAGAAGACCTTCAGATGAGACTGTAAACCAAGGCCCCGTGTGCAAAAGCACGCAGAACATCTTGTGCACATGTTAAATCCTGTTCTGCTTTTTGTAAGAGTAGGCTGTTGTATGCCAGTGGGAACAGATGACAGTATTTACAAAAATGCATACACAGGGGATTGGATGAAAAAAAGCACATGAATGCTTATTCCATTATCCTCGATATAAAAGAATTATAACATTTTTTTTAAGCATCTGCTGAAGCTTAAAGGAGATTTTTTTCCCCATGGAGTTAAAACTATGGGTACTGATTTTTTTCTTTATTGAACGCTCAGACAGCAGCTGTTGTTGTGTGTCATATGAGCGAAAATGTGTCGCGCTTTTTAATGACCCCTCTTTTTACAGCAGTAAAAGCATAGAACTGAAAGGGTTAATGAGTCTGTATTCAAGAGTGTTTTTCTAATTTTGTGAGTGTACTTTAGAAATAAGTCTTTAAGTAAAAAAAGGAAACTGTCAAAGCGTTCTTAGGTCCTTGAAGTTAGAATGCGCTACCTAAGTGATGGGTAAAATGGTCGTATATGCAAAGTCTTGCCATTTGGTGAACCACAGAGTTCTGGCCAAGTGATGAAAAAAAATCCACACTCTTTTAATATTTGGTTATCAATGGTTTATTTTTTGTTCTGTGGCTACACAGTCATAGATAAATAATCTCACTGACAGATACCCCCACCCCAAACAGGTACATATTATATAAGTATGCTTATGTGTGTGAGAGTGAATCTGTTTGTGCATGTGTATGCATGCATGTGTGTGAGTCTGTAAAAATGTAAGATGTGTACATGTTTATGTCTATGGAAGTGTGCACATACTATAGACATACAATTGTGTGTAAATGTATTCATGCCTGTGTTCATACTCTTACTCCTGTGTGTGTGTGTAACAGCGGCTGTGTGAGGAGTTGGAGTACAGTGAACTGCTGGACAAAGCTGCTGAATACGATGATCCTTTTGAACGCATGGTCAGTACAGCTCTGCTGGTGCTTTTCTCTTTTGTTTCTGTTTCCACACTGTAATGTAATGGAAGTGGAAACTTGTAGAATACTTTACCTTGAGGTAGGCTGAAGTGCTGAAATGCAGGGACTTAGATAGGGGGAACATGGGAACAAACTTTTGTTGTGGATTTCTTTTTAAATTTTTTTATAGTACTGTAGTCGGGTCATGTCATTTCTATCTGCCAGATGATGTTGTTGTTGTTGTTTTGAATTGATGTATCAGCCTCTTTTACACAAATTTTTTTTTTAAAAAGAGAAATAGCAAAGCTGTGCAACATTTATTTCGGGGAAAAATTTTTTTTTCTGTAGAATAGAAATCCTCTGTCTTGGAATCCATCATCGTTTAACGCTCATACAACAATTATTGTTATCTATTATATGATCCAGAAAGCATTGTGTTACTGTTTAGAGCCTGACAAGTGAGGTCCAGCACATCCAACTTAGGTATGTCTTGGAAATTAATCCTGACGGCTGGCAAGTGGTGTTTATCTCAAGAGCACTCTTAGTGCAGGTTTCAGCGGGAGATGAGTTAGAATCCATAGATTACTAGCCTCATGGTGGTTTGACAGAATTTGAGTAAACTGTGTTTCCAGTATAACTCTTTATTAGTATTCTTTTAGAAAGACGCTGAATGTTGTCTAATCTATTATTGTGTTTCTGCTTTGTGTTTCCAGTGTAACTCTTTATTAGTATTCTGTTAGAAAGACGCTGAATGTTGTCTAATTTATTATTGTGTTTCTGCCTTCAGGTTTACATGGCAGCATTTGCAGTGAGCAGCTACGCCAGTTCTTACTACCGTGAGGGCCACAAGCCCTTCAACCCGCTGCTGGGAGAGACCTACGAGTGTATCCGGGAAGACAAAGGCTGGAGATTCGTCGCTGAGCAGGTCTGCAGTCAGCGCTTACACAACAAACTTAGAAAGAATTTTTGTAGCAGTATGAAGAGGCGTTGTTTATAGGGAGAAAGAATGGTGTAGCAGTATGAAATTATAAAGAATGGTGTAGCTGTATGAAGAGGCGTTGTTTATAGGGAGAAAGAATGGTGTAGCAGTATGAAATTATAAAGAATGGTGTAGCAGTATGAAATTATAAAGAATGGTGTAGCAGTATGAAATTATAAAGAATGGGTAGCAGTATGAAATTATAAAGAATGGTTGTAGCAGTATGAAGTCGGAGAGATGGTTGTTAGCAGTATGAAGTCAGACAGAGTGGTGTAGCAGTATGAAGTCAGAATGTAGCAGAATGAAGTCAGAATGGTGGAGCAATTTGAAGCCAGAATGTAGCAGTATGAAGCCAGAATGTAGCAGTATGAAGGTCAGAATGTAGCAGTATGAAGCCAGAATGTAGCAGTATGAAGCCAGAATGTAGCAGTATGAAGTCAGAATGTAGCAGTATGAAGCCAGAATGTAGCAATATGAAGTCAGAATGGTGTAGCAATATGAAGTCAGAATGGTGTAGCAATATGAAGTCAGAATGGTCTTGTAGCAGTATGAAGTCAGAATGTAGCAGTATGAAGTCAGAATGTAGCAATATGAAAGTCAGAATGTAGCAGTATGAAGTCAGAATGTAGCAGTATGAAGTCAGATATGTAGCAATATGAAGTCAGAATGTAGCAATATGAAGTCAGAATGGTGTAGCAGTATGAAGTCAGAATGTAGCAGTATGAAGTCAGAATGTAGCAATATGAAGTCAGAATGTAGCAGTATGAAGTCAGAATGGTGTAGCAGTATGAAGTCAGAATGGTGTGGAGCAATTTGAAGCCAGAATGTAGCAGTATGAAGTTATAAAGAATGGTGTTGTAGCAGTATGGAGTCAGAATGTAGCAGTATGAAGTTATAAAGAATGGTGTAGCAGTATGAAGTCAGAATGTAGCAGTATGGAGTTATAAAGAATGATGTAGCAGTATGAAGTCAGAATGTAGCAGTATGGAGTTATAAAGAATGATGTAGCAGTATGAAGTCAAAAGATGGTATAGCAGTATGAAGTTATAAAGAATGGTGTAGCAGTTATGAAGAGGCATCTTTTCTTGTTAGTCACTTACAGCAAAACTAAATGACATAGCATAGTTTTATTTGCTTTAGAGAGTTCTAACATGTTTTCATTAGTTTGAATAAAATAGTTTTGCACACTATAATGTTGTCAATGATATTGAAGAGGATTTCTGATACAGAGACAACCATATTTGTGTGTCCTGCCTCTTGTCGTATTACAGACACTGTTTTTTCCATCCATGCTTTCACTATTATACACACATGTGCAAACAACATGTATATATATCTTATGTTAGTGGGCATATGTCCAATGTACTGTATACCCATACATGTAGACACACAAATGTGTTCTACCCTCCTCCCCTCACACACACACACACACACACACACACACACACACACACACACACACACACACACACACACACACACACACACACACACACCATACACACAATATAAACCGACTCCTATTTATCTGTGATATTCAAACAAACCAAAAAAACCAACCCCTCTTATAAATTTTCTGAGGATCATAGTAACACATGTGACAAGTTTTGTTTTAATATGCAGATTGTTGTAAAGGTTTATATATTTTATTACAACCCCTCTTATAAATTTTCTGAGGATCATAGTAACACATGTGACAAGTTTTGTTTTAATATGCAGATTGTTGTAAAGGTTTATATATTTTATTCTGAATGTGGTTATACAGGTGAGCCACCATCCACCTATATCGGCCTGCTATGCAGATTCACGCAACTTCAAGTTTTGGCAAGGTAAGTTGGCTGTGTGTAGGTAGACCTGTGTTTGTGAGTGGGTCTTCATCCTTTACATTGTGTGTTTTCATTTTGATAGTTTTTTGTGTAATGGCTGTGTGTGTGTGTGTGTGTGTGTGTGTGTGTGTGTGTGTGTGTGTGTGTGTGCACGTGCGTGCATGCATGCTTATGGGCAAGGTCGTTGTGATGAGCGAGCAAAAGAAGAGATATACTGACTCTGAGTGAGGAAGACACTGAGAGAGAGAGGGAGGAGGGGGGGGGGGGGGTGGAGGAAAAAGAGAATGAGAGAGAGATAGCAGATAGAAACAAAGAGAGAGTGACAGAGAGAGTGGGCATGTACTCTGATATATTTCACAAGTTGTCATTTGTATAAATTTGTTCACATGTGAAATACATAGAGCTGTTTACTGCTTTGATTTTTGCATGAGTTATCAGTATCAGCTGATCTTGCTGACCTCACTTGGGCTGTGTGTGTGTGTGTTGTGTGTGCAGACATGCGCATCAAGACCAAGTTTTGGGGGAAATCCATGGAGATTCAGCCTTTGGGTCTGGTCAATGTTGTCTTGCCCAAGTGAGTGCTTACATCTGCTTTTTTGTTGTTTTTGGTGTGTGTGTGTGTGTGTGTGTGTGTGTGTGTGTGGTGTGGTGTGGTGTGTGTGTGTGTGTGTGTGTGTGTTGTTGTGTGGTGTGGTGTGTGTGTTGTGTTGTGTTGTGTGGTGTGGTGTTGTGTGGTGTGCGATTGTGTTTGTGTTACATATTGTTTGTGTTTAGTTACTGAATAAGATATTGGAATTAAGTGAAGGCATATATTATCCAGTAAGAACCTAGTCTAACAAGACAAATTTCATTGAAAAAACCCAACCCTTTGAGATTGAACAGGTACTCAGTGACAGTTGTAAAAAGACTCTCTGGATTTGATTTCCTCATATTTGAGGTGACCGAGTCAGTGTGAAAACATGCTGCTTGAGATTTTAGATCTTAAAACCAGTGAATAATGAAAGAAAGGCAAACCTATCAGAAAACTGAAGGAGAGCACAAGATGTTGGCTTATTAGCAGTTATCCTTTGATGCTGTCCAAACAAAGAAAAGGATCTAAGAATTCTTTCAATATTGATATAAAAACTAAAGCTCTTATGAAATCTTAAGCCATCAAAATCAGTTGACAGACATTGTAGCCAAGTGTAAAGGACTATGAAGTCAGGGTTCAAACCTCAGCAGCGTCTAGTGAATTAAGGGTGGGGATTGTTATGATCTCTCAGGTCAGCTTCAAGTGCAGACCTGCCATTACCTTATTTTCCTTCATGTATATACACATGCAGAAGATCAAATATACATATTAAAGATTGCGTAATTCATGCCATCATATGGTAGGTTACGAAAACATGAACATACTCTGCATACATCCCTGAGGTCAGAATGTGGCTACCTTCATGGTGGGAAAAAACAGTTGCATACACAAAATCTCACCATTGGTGAATCCCTGAAGTCTGTCCAAGGAACAAAAAAGAAAGAAAAAAAGGAGAAAAAAAATGGTCTTGTATGACGAGATGATGAGAGTGTTGTTGGTTGTGTGCATCAGGTACAACGACCACTACAAGTGGAACAAAGTGACCACGTGTGTGCACAACTTGTTGGGGGGCCAGCGGTGGGCTGACCAGTACGGAGAGATGACCATCACCAACGGCAACATCATCTGCAAACTGACCTTCACAAAGGTCAGTGGATAGTGACAGATTCTGAATGAAATTGACATGTAGTCTGTCAGAAAAATGTGTGAGGGGAGAAATGATTGTGGAGAAAAACAAGATAAAATGTAATATGACTATTGCTGCATTCAAATTTGTATGTTACACTTTTTAAGAAGACATTTGGTTTTGAACTTGAAGTGAAAGTTAATGGAGCTACTGAAACTGAATGAGGTGACAGCCTGATATGGCTTTCATGGTTGGTAGAACTATTAACTATATGGTATGAATGGAAAGGAGACAATATGATGTAAATATGTTACTGAAACTGTCATAGAAACTCTGACCACAGGGTGTGAAGATAAGGGTTAGAGAATTGATTTGGTCTCTTTTTTTAGATGTCAGATACAACACACCAATAGCCACATGACCAGTGCAGCTAACACAAGACATATCACCTATAGGTGAGGACGGGATAGCCTAGAGGTCAGAACATTGTGCTGGCAATTTGACGACCCGGGTTTGATTCCCAGTCGAGGGAATTTTTCCTCTGGACTTAACATCAGTGCTGACTCCACTCCCCCAAAGTCCTTCGGATGAGACTATAAACCGAGGCCCCATGTGCGAACAGCATGCAGAACATCTTATACACACGTTAAATCCTGTTCGCTTTTTGTAAGAGTAGGCCATTGTGTGCCGGTGGGAACAGATGACAAAATTTACAAAACTGCATACACACGGGGACTGGATGTATAAAAGCACATGAATGCTTATTCCATTATCCTCGATATAAAAGAATAAATAAAAATTGTTTTAAAAAGGTACATGACCAGTACAGCTAAGCCAAGACATGCGTGCATGTTGGTTTCAGGGCTCCAACAGCTACTCCTCCAAACGCTACGAGGTGCACGGCAGTATACAGACGTCTGAGGGCAAACTGGTCCACAATCTGTTTGGCAAGTGGAACGAAGCTTTCTTCTGTGGCCACGCCTCGTCTGCCCGGTGTATATGGCGGCCAGGTAACCACTGTCCCTTTTCTCTGTGTTGTGGATTCATTGTGTTCCCTTCTCTCTCTCTCTCCTGTCTCCTTGAGGCACACAGGCACTGTGAGGCAGTGTGTCCTAGGCTCACTTCTCTCCTGCCTTTCTTTTATTTTTTTAATTCTTTTATTTTGAGGATAATGGAATAAGCACTCGTGTGCTTTTTTTTTATATATTTTTTTTTTACATCCAGTCCCACAGCTGTCAGTTTCCCCCACTTTCAGCTTCTCTCAATTGCTAATTATCCCACCCATCCCAGCACAGTTGGGGCCAGCTGGTGCTATTTATAGCAGGAGCTGACCACGCATGGACTAGGAAAAAAGAAGGAGCATGCTAAATTTAGCACTCTTGACTAGGCCTACTGAGTGATGTTGGATTTGTGCACTGTGGTCCCCATGTGTATGTGGTATGTGAATTTTGTCATCTGTTCCCACCAACACACAATGGCCTACTCTTTCAAAAAGCAGAACAGGTTTTAATGTGTGCACAGGATGTTCTGCGTGTGTTCTCATTCAGGACCTCAGTTTATAGTCTCATCTGAAGGACTTTTGGAAGGAGTGGAGTCTGCACTGCTGTTAACTCCAGGGGGAAAATACCCCCTGATTGGGATGTGAATCCAGGTCAGCAGATCATGAGCGCAGTACGTAACACTCTAACCACCAGGCCATCTCCATGAGGCACATGGACACGTTTAGGCAGTGTGTCCTAAGCTGAACCTTGGGGAGCCCATCAGACCCCAGATGACTGGCTGCATGCTGGGTATGCTTGTGTCATCCACAGCATAGGCCTCAGGGTGATCCCTCTGAGAAAGGGGGATCAGCTTTAAGTGTGTACACATTCCGCAAAGTGTGTGCATTTGGGACCTTGTGTTATAGTTTCATTGGAAGAATTAGCAGGGAGATAAGAGATAGATTTCGCTATTTGACATTTTTTTAATGCACATTTAACTTCACATTCTGAAAGGGAGTTGGGCAAGTTGTATGAGGAGGGCAGTTTCAAAATCAGATTCTGATGATGAAAATGGTTGTTGTTAGCATCAGTCAGTTACAAACGACCATGGGTTTGCACCAAGAGAGAACTTAAGCAGAGCTTTTAGTGACTGTATTGGCTGGTTCAGGGCAGGAATGAACGGACGGACATGTGAGAAAGAATGGGATCAGACTAAGTGTTCCTTGTAAGTGGGCTAGCAAGGGTTGGCTTGTTGCGAGTGTTTTTGTCCTCTGTCCTAAATGAATACATACAGCCCATTCTTTGAGAGTGTGTTTATTTTACATCCATCCACTGTGTATTGCAGGTGCCATGCCAGAGGACCATGAACTGTACTATGGGTTCACTCGCTTTGCTATTGAGCTGAACGAGCTGGACATGGAACAGTCCCGTTTCCTGCCCCCACAGACACCCGCTTCCGCCCTGATCAGAGGTACCCACCCTTTCCTCTCTTCTACCTGGTAACCAGAGTGGCATTCCTCACCCCCAATCCTTGTTTTGAATGCATTGTTTTGCTCTCCTGAATTTTTGTGTTCATGTCATTTTATGTGGTGGTGCATGTTTGATACATGTATGTCTGGAAGAAACTTTGAATTAGAATGTAAGGTTTTCAGAGTGCGTATACTTTTTGCATGCATATACCACATGATTGTAAACCAGCATCTGATTCAGTTGCCTAAACAGATTCAATAACTGTGAACTTTTGCATGCATATACCACATGATTGTGAACCAATATTGATTTAATTGCCTAAACAAATTCAACCCTGTCATTCAGGTTGCCTAGTAGATTATTGCACAGAATATCCAGTGTACACAGAGGAGGTGTTGTAACTTACTTGTTTTGCTACAGAACTGCACAATCTTTTGTGAACAATGTTAGTGAAAGATTGTGCATATATACTGACACAAAGTAATAGTACAGTGTGATTCTAGGCTGAGGGCATGAGGAATTTTTATGTATCCTATTTGAGGGCAAAAGCAGTCTTGAAATGAAAAGGTAATACACCACTGAACACTTGGTACACCACCACAGCTGCTGTGTGTATAAGGCCTTGTTAGCTAAGTGCTTCTTCTGTTGGTGGTTCTGACTGGCTGATTCCACACTGACCCAATAACATATTATCCACATGCTTTTTCCTGTCCTGTCCTGTCCTGCAGGAAGTAAGCAGATGGGTCTTGTTGAACCCAGGAAAGCATTCATGGAAGTTTTTATTGCATTTGTGTTTACTCTCAAGTGTTATTTTTTTTTACTAAAGAAGTGTGTTGTTCAGAAATAGAAAGGTCACTCATATGAGCCAGGTTACCATGGTGACTTAAAAAATGTCATCAACTGGATACCAGTGTGTATCTTTGTTGATCGTTTTGTATGCATGGGTTTTTGTGTTGGTTTTTTTTGTTTGTTTCCCCCCCCCCCCTGTCCTGGGATAGAGGTCCGATTTATGCATATGTGACTGTTTCTACCCCCCCCCCCCCCCCTTATCATATAGGTAGCTGCATTCTGACTTTGGGGAGTATGCAGGTTTTGAAATGTAAGTGTGAAGAAGCACATTTTGTATTTTATCTTTATTTTATTTTATTCTTTTTGTTTGAGGATAATGGAAGCACTTATGTACTTTTTTACGTCCAGTCCCCATATGTATGCAGTTTTGTCAGTTTTGTTATCCGTTCCCACTGGCACACAATGGCCTACTTTTCTGAAAAGTGGAACAGGTTTTGACATGTGTGCGAGATGTTCTGCGTGCGTTCGCACACGGGACCTTGGTTTATAGTCTCATCCGAAGGACTGTTGGGAGGGGGGGGGGGGGAGGGGAGTCGGCACTGATGTTAACTCCAGAGGAAAAATCCTCTTGAACGAGATTTGAACCCAGGTTAGCAGACTACAAGCACAATGCGCCTCCCTCTAACCGCCAGGCTATCCCGTCCCCCCTGTTTGACTGTGTGTGTCTGTGTGTGTGCAGAGCGATGGAAGAAGGGCGTATCCAGGAGGCGGAAGCAGAGAAGAACCGACTGGAAAACTTACAGAGAGACAGACGCAAGAGAGCAGAGGACCTGGGCCATGACCAGTCTTCCATATGGTTCAGGTCAGTACTGATCTGCAGGAACTGGGGATTCAAACCATGGACCCACAGCCAGCAGGATAAGGAACGGGGTGTCTAATGGCAGGTCTTTTCCTGTAGGGATGTCTGGGGCTTGTCAGTGTAATAAACAGCATCCCCACCTTCTGGAAATTCTGTGCTAGGAATTCCATCATTTTTATCCCTCTCTTTGTTTTTGCCTCGTTCCTTTTCTTCTGTTGCCTCCTTCTTGGTCTGTTCTACTGCTTTTCTTCTAAAGACTTTGAAGATGATTATTCTCGCCCACACTGAAGTCGGATGTGCTGGGCCTGACTTGTCAGGTGCTTAACCTCTTAACTGCAGAGAGCAAGTGCACCCTATATGCCGGGGAAAAAAAATTCTTATGTACCACTTGCTATGTTCCTGTCCTTAGTACTCAGAAATGACCTCATGAATATTCCTGATATTCTGACCAATGAAAGTGTATATATTGTAGATTGCTTTCAGGCAAGCTCAAAGTAGTTAGCATGATATTTCACTACATATTTCATGCCTTGTCTATCCATTTTGTCTTGTCAAGCCCCAACACTTTTTCTTTTTTTTTTTTTTTTCCCTAGGCCTATATACACTGTCTATGCTGTTGAGCTCTTGTGGTTAGGAAGTGGTGTTGTAAGCACTGAGTGAAACACTGGCTTTCTGCTTTGGAGTTGTATATTTATGTTGCTTTGATGATGAGCACTAACTTTTCTTTGGGCAGAGCTTTCCTGTGTGTTTTTGTTGCTTTGAATATATGGTATTCTAAGCTCAGAACAAAAGATCTAAGAGTAAATGCAGTACAGATAACTGGGGACAGGATAGCTCAGTGGTCAGAGCACTGTATCTTTCCCCAGCCAAGGTTCCAATCCAATCCAATGATGATGCTTAGAGCCCCCCAGCCAAGGTTAAGCAGCATCGAGCGAGGTTACCAACTGGATGGGTGACCATTTGTGGGCCTTGGTTTTAGTACAGTCCCCCAGTTCACCCAGCTGTAAATAGGTACCTGCCCTCTTTAGGGTCAGGGAAGGTAAAGTAGCAAGGGAGAGGATATTTGCACCTCCCGCAACATGCTGGCCCTTAGAGAAGCTGAGGTCTCTGATGCCTCGCTCCTCTATGACAACATAGGTTATGGGAGACCTTTACCTTTTTACAGATAAAACTCCTCTCATTATCACCATCCTGCCTTTTTGTTCTTCAGCTAGAACTGTGAGGCCCACCAATGGTGTGACTTTGTGTATGTGGCCTTTTTTGCCCACCATGAAGGTAGCCGCATTCTGATTTTTGGGATGCATGCTGGGTAAGTTCATGTTTCTGTAACTCACCGAACACTGACATGAATTATGGGATCTTTAATGTGCAAATTTGATTTTCTGCATATGTTTATACACTAAGGGATTTAAGGCACTGGCAGGTCTGCATTTGAAGTTGACCTGGGAGATGGTAAAAATTCACGCCCTTAATTCACCAGATACTTGCTGGGATTCAAACTCACAACTTCATGGACCCATAGGATTGAAGTCAAACGCTCTTAACCACTCAGCTATGGTGTTCGTTGTCTGACCAATAAAAGGGCTGTGTTGTTGTGTGTGTTTCAGCAAGAAGAGCCAGGATGGCAAGGAGTTCACCTACGAGTACAACAGCAAGTACTGGGAGGCCCGCAAGGACCCGGGATTCAGCAAAATGTCCTTCGTCAAAATATACTAGCTGTACCATGGAGGCAGCGGCACACACACAATGTCCCCTTGATCCTGTGTACAGACTGACCTCCTTGGTAAAATGATCACTGCTGACTGACTACAGGGAAAACGATGGGGTTGTCAGCACTGAAGGGAAGGAGATGGGAAGCGGAGGTGATGTTCCTCGTGTCTGTCATCATCTCAAGACGGTGTCTTCCATATTTGTGTTTGTGCATCATCTTGCTGGCTGAATGGACTGGCCAGACTTGTTCCTCCTCCAGGTTGATACTGGCACACGCAGAGGTTTGATGCAGATTGTCAAGGCGTCTGTCTGGTTTGGCCACCTCAGGTAGTGCCAGTTCCAGTAGAGGCCCGTGGTGGTGGAGGTCATCCCAGCGCAAGTGACAGTTCTTCAGCAAGTTTGGTTTTGTGCATAATGGTAGGAAGCGGTAGCTCTCAGTTTCTTAGACCGTTATTTCAGAATGGCATGAATTTGATTTCATGGCGTTCATGGTAGCCTTGTCGATGGTGTTTTTGTAGAGATGGTGTGTGAATATTTTTCAGTGTTTTTGCCCTTTAAAATTTTTTTTTACCCCCAGTACTGACGCTATAATGCCTATGGCACCAGACCCAGTTTTATGGCTTTGAGAGACTTGAAGATGCCCTCTGACTTTGTTCGGCAGAAACAAGAGGCTGCAAACTTGTCAGTGATCTGCGTAAAATGTGATCATTGTTGCTGTACTTTGAGACATGGTGCATAGAGCTCTTTTCATTATGCACTGCTCAGAGTGGAGCGTTGTTCTGATAATTCTGATGCATTGTGCTATGTGGGTCATATGCAAGTGTTTGTGTGAATGCACCGGTGAAGTGCGAAGAGCATTTGAACATGACTGATTTTAAACCGCGCATATCAAGGTACAGTTGGCACCATACCTGAAGCTGCATGTTGGAAGAACGATCGAAGCTGTCTGCCCTGGTCACGTCAGAATGGGCAGGGACTGAACTTTATTGTTGCATATTTTCAGTGCAAGTGACAAACTTGAAGTACGAACAGTTTCCAAGTGGTTTTGTTCTTGGGTGTTTTTATTTGGTGATAACTGTTTTAGTGTATTATCGAAGTGATTATCGAAGTGATGATAGTTCTCTGTCAGCATAAGTAGAATGCTGAGGACACGTGCCTGATTTGTGTGTGGTCACAGCATCCTGCCAGATGAGAGGGGGTGGTGATGGTATCAGTTATCGTCGTCATGTAGAGTGCTAGCAACCGCTGTACTCAGGCTTCACACCACAGTGGAGTTATCCTCTCTCTTTCTCTCTTTTCAGGTTTGTATGTGGGTATCTCGGTAATCAACTCGAAAAATAGCTACAGTATGCTTACACTGTCTTGAGACAAACAGAGATATGGTCCTTACATCGATGTGTGGAAAGAAGCTGAAATGTATATAAAGTAATCAGTAGGGATGCATGAAGAGGGTTTTTTTTGTGAAATCTTGATATATAAAAATATATATACATATATATATACATGTTCTTGCTGGCACAAATATTTACGTACATATCCCATCATATCAGTCTGTAGAGGAGACTTTGTTTTAAGCATGTAATAAAGGAATTTAAAGATTAATCAAATTCAGATTTTTAATGATCACATTCTTTTATGTTGAGAATAATCAATAAGCACTAAGGGTACGAACTGTAGGAGGTGAAGGCCAAGGATACAGATATTAGGCAGTGAAGGAGAGTGACTTGTATCCTGATCAGGGGGAATTTTCCTCAAGCCCTTGGTGTGTACAGTGGCAACACTGGTAACATGCATGGTGCATGGGAACAGGCAAGACGTTTCCTTGCTTCAGGCATAAGGTCAGATCTCTTGTTCCCCTTACTGTTTATTTACCTGTGTGGCTTGAGTGTGTCCCTTTTCCACAAATGCCGCTTGTCCTTGTTGTCTGAGAATAGTTGATGTTTTCAACAGTCGTTGCTGCCATGTTCCACACAAGGAGGTCACATGGAAAATGAGTTGTGAATGAGTGTATCAGTATTCATGTGGTCTTTGAAGAAGATTTTTAATGGTCATTTTTAGTCTCAAAAGAAAGATAGTCCTTGTTTTTAAATCTTAAAAAACAACAACTTTGGTTCAAAAAAAAAAAAAAAGGATAACCATTGTTTCTTAAGTCTTAAGAAAGAACTTAGTCATTTAAAGATAATCAATTGTGGCGCTCCACCACGAAATGAGTCGCTTAGCACATTACCCAATTTTGCGCTAGGAGCCTTTAAAGGCAGGTGGGGGTCAAGTTGTCAATTTTGAGATTTTGATTGATTATTAAACTAGATCTGTTTATTTATCTTGTAATGAAATATCAAGGTATTATTTTTATTCCTTTTGCTTTTAAATGTGTTTTGAAAACACCAAAGCACTCATTCTGACAACCTGTTACTAAAATAAACTTGCCCGTTTCTCATTTTGTCACATCCTGCAGTCTGTCATTTCAATTTGTAAGAATATGGCACAGAATTGTCCGATTTTCAATCTGTTTTTTGTATTTGATAGCCACTTTATTGCACATCAATAACATGTCAATAACTAAAAATTGACCTCATGTGCACTCCGTCTCATTATGTGGTGGAGCTTCACAATTTTGGCTCCACAGCCTTAGTCCAAGTTTTGTGTACACAGTTTTCATAGTGATCAAGTGCACACAATAGAAGACGATTCAAACCAAAAGAAAGATAGTAGTAAAAATCAATATTCTTCAGTGATTGTTTCCAGTGAAACTGTCATGCACATGTTTGGCAACAGACATCATCAGGCAAAAAGTGTAACGAGGTGATCTGATTTACATTTCATCCATGTGGGTCTCCTTTGGCTAGACGAGTAAAAGTAGTATTGAAAAATGGTAGGTGTGGCATTGTTTCTTTTCTGTGTCACAGTCTGTATATGTTTAATTAAACAGTTTTAAAACATTTTTTACGGACAGAAACCCGTTTTAATCCTGGTGTATCAGGAACTATAGCTTTTAGATAAGATCCAGATCTGTACATCAGTAGAGGTGATTGCCTGTATCAGACTGATGTGGATGACATGACACCTTCATTGTGAACTTTTCATTTCAGTTATTTTCTGTCCCTGAGTCCCTGTGTATTGGTGTTTGCTTCATATTGACGTAACATCATAGTTGCATTGTTTCAAATTTGAACCGTCACCTATTTTATACTGTTGCTGAGATCTTTTAAATCTGTATGTGTGTGTGTGTGTGTGTGTGTGTGTGTGTGTGTGTGTGTGTGTGTGTGTGTGTGTGTGTGTGTGTGCGTGCGTGTGTGCGTGCATGCGTGCGTGTATGCGCAAGCGTGCATGTATGTGAGTGTGTGTGTGTAGAGTTTTACATGTGCACGTAGTGTATCATGCATAAATTGAAAGATAAGCATGTGTGTGTGTTTTGTGCGTGTGTAAGAGCAAGTGCATGCATTCAGCTTTTAGGGGACGAAGAATCTGTCACGGTTATGGATGGTCATGTTGCATTATGTACAGAATTCATTTTTTAAAAACTCCTGTTTAAAGGGATACTAAGAAGTCTATATTTAGAAAAAAGGAGACATGTGCATTGGCTGTTTTGCTGCCTGGTGTTAATTTGATTTTTCTTTGTAAAAAGCAAACCCTTGCCACATCATTGCCGGAGTTGTGTTGATTCTGACAGTTTCATTGACATCTTCAGTGTTAAAGGAAATCACGTGAAGCAACGATCCAGACCAATGACTTCTGCATGAATATGTCAAATTGAACACTACTATCACCCTTTCCTGAAAAATATTGTTGTCTATGAATGATCTCTATTATATCAAGGTTGTTGTTTTTTCTTCCATGCTCTTTTGTTATTTTTACAAACAGATTTATTTCCTTGCTTTTCTGTCTCAAGAGTTCATTCCTCTGTTATTTATATCATCAAATTCTTAACCCATGAGATCTGTAAATTGGGGTGCATTCTTCAATGCTTTGTTGAGCAAACGATCATGACTTTCCCATTGGCTTGTTTGCAGTATGGTTTGGATTTTTTTTCCATTTTGTAGATTTGTTAGTAAAGTTTTCTCTCCCTTCCCCCCTTCCTTCCACTAAATGAACAAAAGAAAGTGAGGTATGCCAAAGAAAGGAGCTGTGTATGTGTCAAGTTGATGGTGTGAATGTGTAGTGATGCTGTGCCCCATCTTCCTTTCTCCAGCAGTGATACTACAGTCCTCCTGCACAGTTGACAGATGTCTAAGCCAGAGTGAGTGTGCTTGTATGCAGTACTGCTGCACAGTTGACAGATGTCTAAGCCAGAGTAAGTGTGCTTGTATGCAGTACTGCTGCACAGTTGACAGATGTCTAAGCCAGAGTAAGTGTGCATGTATGCAGTATGCTGCACAGTTGACAGATGTCTAAGCTAGAGTAAGTGTGCATGTATGCAGTACTGCTGCACAGTTGACAGATGTCTAAGCCAGAGTAAGTGTGCATGTATGCATTATAATGCACAGTTGACAGATGTCTAAGCCAGAGTAAGTGTGCATGTATGCATTATAATGCACAGTTGACAGATGTCTAAGCCAGAGTAAGTGTGCATGTATGCAGTACTGCTGCACTGTTGACAGATGTCTAAGCCAGAGTAAGTGTGCATGTATGCATTATAATGCACAGTTGACAGATGTCTAAGCCAGAGTAAGTGTGCATGTATGCAGTACTGCTGCACTGTTGACAGATGTCTAAGCCAGAGTAAGTGTGCATGTATGCATTATAATGCACAGTTGACAGATGTCTAAGCCAGAGTAAGTGTGCATGTATACATTATAATGCACAGTTGACAGATGTCTAAGCCAGAGTAAGTGTGCATGTATGCAGTACTGCTGCACAGTTGACAGATGTCTAAGCCAGAGTAAGTGTGCATGTATGCAGTACTGCTGCACATATTTGGCAAGTGTCTAAGCCAGAGTAAGTGTGCATGTATACATTATAATGCACATGTTTGGCAGGTGTCTAAGCCAGAGTAAGTGTGCAGGTATACATTATAACGCACATGTTTGGCAGGTGTCTAATCCAGAGTAATTGTGCGTGTATGCATTCTGATGCACATGTTACAACAGTCCTTTGTACTGTTTTCATATTGTGCATATAAACATGATAATATGCGTGTGTTTGCAAGTGTGTTTGCAAGTCTCTGTGTGTGTGTGCTGTTTTAAAATTTTCCCAGTGAAGCGCTGTATGTGATGGTTTTTCAGGCCACATCAGTTTAGCTTTCTTTGATAACACTTTGGAGTGTTTGATAAAGTACCAACATTGGTAGCAGAGAAAAATTGCTAGGATACCACAAGGAGGTGGTATGGTCGTTTTAAAAAGCTGATCTTAAGATTTGATCACTTCATGTTCTTTATGTTCTTTTTGATATTGCTTATGGGCATGTTGTTTCATTGTGTTCAGCTAACACAAGTTCAAGCGAATACGAATAGACAACATCGTCTCATAATTGTTTTCCATGTTTGATCATGCTTGCTTCCTGATTATTACATTTGTTTTTTTTCTTTTGACGCTCTGTATCTGAAGGGGGTTTGGATATTCTCCTGGTGTTTTCCTAAATAAACCTACTTGAGTCTTTCATCTGCTTCAATGTGTTAATTAATCAATGACTGTTTTTCTGTGGTCTGGTTTATTGTGACTACTTTTCTGCTGGTTGGTCAACTTGGGTTGGTGTAAGCTGTTCTTGTTATCCTTGTGTGATAGTTTAGTCTGGTAGGATGCCTGGTTGTGCTGTGCACACAAACCACAGGTGTATCCCATAGCATGCCTGATTGTGGGGGTGCTGTGCACACAAACCACAGGTGTATCCCATAGGATGCCTGATTGTGGGGGTGCTGTGCACATAAACCAGCAAACCTTTTTCCTATACCACTCCTGCTAGATGTAGTTCATTGCACAGGTAGAAAGGGGCATGTCATTGATTGTCATTTTATTCATGAGGTGTCGGAAGGATTTACTCTGCACACACATGCAGTTGACTTGGATTCAGTTGTACAGTCTAGTAATTTCCCTAGAATTGATCACAATAGTTGCCTGAACTTCTGCAGCTTTTTTGATAGACGGAATATTAGGTCAGGAAGTTATTTTAGAGGGCTCTCATTTCTGGATCTTCATTAAAAAAAAAAGGCCACTGGAGATTTTGCTTCACTTTAGTTGGCTCGAGTTGAAAATGTACTGGATTGTGGGGTGGGGTAAGAATAAAGAGTATTCTTCATGGTTGTTTTTTTTCTTATTCTTTTATAATAGTTGGTTTGTAGTTTCCTTGGTTTGTGTTTCTTGAAATCCTCAGGGTCCACTGTGGACAGGTTGGTGCAGGAGTGGGGAGTGATATTGGAAAGAATCTTGGCTTGATGGTATGCTGTTTGTTTGTTACCTTTCTGTTCTAACATATCTGTTTAGCCATATCCCTGTGTTATGTTATGAATACATGCCCTTTTAAATTTTTTTAATTTTTATTTATTATTCCTTGTTGACTTATCTCTTATAACTGCGATATGACAAGGATTTTATTTTATCAATGAGTTGAACAAACTGTGGTAAAAGTCATGTTTATTTTTAGTGGTGGAAGTACAAATCTAATGTGCAATGTCATATTATGTGTTAGTGATCTGTTCTGTTTCTGGTAATGGTGTAGATCATGAGAATCCTCTGTAGATTTGTTTGTTATGATGTTGAACTTTGGTGTTTTCTCAGGTTTGTATGTGTAAATAATAAGCTTTTGTTCCTTTTATTCAGGATTGGTTTTGGCTAATAGACTCATAGCGTAGTATTGTGATTACAGTTAGAACTAGAAT
This sequence comes from Stramonita haemastoma, assembly GCA_030674155.1. Lineage (NCBI taxonomy): Eukaryota > Metazoa > Mollusca > Gastropoda > Neogastropoda > Muricidae > Stramonita > Stramonita haemastoma. Next base: position 31,916,304 of record CM060316.1, read on the forward strand.
GTAAATAGAGAAGTTCGATTGATCACATGTATTAAAAAAAAATTTTTTTTTAGGTTCTTCAGTTCTGACTTTTTTCTTAAATGAAACTGTTCAGACTTCAAAGAATTAAAAGACACGCAGGTTTGTCTTTATATATGAACCTACTTATTTATTGTATGGAAAGAAAATCCACACCCAATTTGGAACCAAAACAACAGAAAGAAAACCAACTTGGAAATCTTAAGTGTTTAAGTAATAACAAACACAGACACCCCCCTCCCAGACCCTGCTTGTCAAAATATCCTGCTTGCAGTTTTCTTTTCCTGTAAATGGCGGGCTTTTTTTTTTTTTTTATTGGTCATGAAGGACGGTCACTAAATCACCTGTCTTGTGCCTCTTGAATCAAGGCAGTGATGATATTGAAGAGTCACAAAAGGAGCAGTTATTAATACCACTAGGTATGTGTTGGCTTTGTTCAGTCTAGAGGAAAGTTGTATAATAACCCGTGCATAAAGATTAAATGTGTGTACAATTTGAAAGTGTAGCAATGTCATCAGCCAGTAAAATAACAGGTTTTTTTTGTGCAAGAAACAAATTTGAAAGCTGTTGCTGTGCTGTTTGAGATACTTCACATAATGATATTTATTCACTCCGTTTGAAAAATGAATGTGTAGCTGGTTATGTGATTGCTGCCTTGGAAACAAAATGATCTCCCATGAATCACATTTTGTGATACCTGTTTCTTTAAAAAAAAAGTTTGACTTCTTAACATTTTTACTGTATTTCTTTATTATTCTAGCACTTTACTTGTGCTTGACTCACTTTATTCAGATTTTAAACTTTCTTATCTAGAGGAACAATGCCAATTTCAGTGAGATACTGAACAAAAGATGAGGAAACGTGGTCCACTTGGGCCATATGATGATCTTATCTAGCAAAGAAGCTGACATGATGAAACAGAGACTTTTCATTTGTTGTTACATGATAAGCTACAGGTAACTGCTTGATGAAAAAAAGATTTGTTGATATTTTAAATATTATTCATCATATGTCTCAGTAAATCGAGCAGTAAAGAAAATGAAACAATAAGAAAATAAACAGCTGATTTCTGAGAAATGAGCTATAGTTCAGATGTAACTGTTGTAAATTTACAACTTCCACTAAGGATTTGACATTTTCTGGGGGGTTTTAATTGGTGACAAAAATCCCTGAGTTTTTCCTTGTGATTTTTGCCCGTGACATTAGTTGCTGAATGCTATAGGGAATATCTGTGCAATGCAATGATGCTTTGATATAAATTAGAGGTATGATTATTTACAGTTTATCGATTATGAATTAAGTAGGTTGTTGCCAGTTTTCTTTGTATTACCTGCAAGTATTTTTATGATTGTGTTAAGCACAAACATTTAGGGATTTTACTTTGTGCATTTTGTTTTAGATTAACTTTTTAAACAAAGATGTAATTCTGGCTCATTTAAAGTCTGCTCAGAAAATGTTTCTGAGATCACTGCCAAGTCTTAGATTCTGATGTATTCATGAAGTTTCGATTCATGAATAATGTTCTTGCTGTTCAGTTTACCCTCCCCTCCCCCCAAAAAAAAGTGATGAAAGGGTCTACATGTTGAATACAAATGCTTTGTCAAAGGTTTTACTTTTTATGAATTTAAGTATCCCTTGTTAAAGAAGTTTCAGTTAAAAAAAAAAAAAGGTGCAAATGGACAATTAGATTTGTTCAGAGATCTGCCTGTCAAGCATGTATCTTTGTTATTCAGATGTGTATAATAATAACTACAAGCTTGAGCGTCTGTATGCATTAACACAATATCTTGGTTATATGCATCAACACTATATCTGGGTTACATCTGATAATGAAAATGTACGTAGTTGACTGCAATAAATTATACAAATTATGTATGGGTGTTTTTATTGTCCTTCCTTTTGTCAAGATGAATGTATGACTTAAGTTTTGCCTTTGGTAGGCTCAGATTTCAGATTTACTATTGTAATTCTCTTTTGATTGGTCTAGCAGCAGCATCTAGTCCACTCCTTTCAACATTTATAAAATTGGACTTGTCCCAAGAAGGAAAAAGTGTGGACACATCACTCCTTTCTTGCTATCTCTTCACTGGCTGCCTGTCTCACAGAAAGTGAAGTACAAGGCTGGAACCCTCTGTTACAATTAATGTCTCCACAAGACTGCACTATCTTACATCTGTGACTGTGTTCAATACTCTTCTTATTCCCTCCGTTCTGCTGCAGATACTTTGTGCTTACAAACACCCAAATTGAAACAATCCAGCGTTGGCCATCGTTCTTTAATCATTTCTGGTCCATCCATCTGGAATGACCCCTCTCTCTTTTCACCCAAATCCCTCATTTGACATTTTGAAATCTACCCTAGTCACACAAATTTCCTACCTATGATCTTTTTCCATCCTTACATCTCACATCTGTTCCTACTTTCAATCCGCCTCTTCCATCTTCTTTCCTTAGTGTGTTACTGTGTGTGTGTGTGTGTGTGTGTATTTTTTATTTGAGAATAATGGAATAAGCACTCGTGCTTTTTACATCTAGTCCCCATGTATATGCAGTTTTGTAAATTTTGTCATCCATTCCCACTGGCACACAATGGCCTACTCTTCTGAAAAGCAGAACACGAATGCACATGATGATCTGCGTGCAATTGCACACAGGACTTTGGTTTATAGTATCATTCGAAGGACTTTTGGGGAGAGTGGAGTCCGCACTGATGTTAACTCCAGAGGAAAAATCCTCTTGAACGAGATTCAACAGGGGTTAGCAGATAACAAGCGCATCACTCTGATCTTATTTGTGAAAGGTTGCATGCGCGTAAATGATTTTAATGCAAATGCTTTGATTTGTTTGCTTGACAAGATTCAGCACAATATAAATTCCATGTCAATATCATTATTTATAAGTTATTACTAAGCAAGCTCTGCACAGACCTATAGAGAAGCACATGTCACTTGGGGTGAGTGGCACTGTGATTTTGAGAATGGTTTTATCACCTACCCCACCTATAGAAGACCATGAAAGAAGTGAAGTACCTGTCAAGGTAATTCTGGTCAGAAGTTTACTGGGACACAAACAAAACCTGTACTTGCACACTAGTAGGAACTGATATTTATGGTCAATGACAATACCATCAGACTGACTTTACAAAAGGCTTTTTCCTACTCAACTACATTGGTGGAGTCAAGAAGCCTCGAGCATGATCTTCAGCAACTCCAATACCATTTTCAAGTTCAAAACTGATACCATCTAAAAAGGTTAAAAAAAAAAAAAAAAAGGTAAAGAGGTATCCCATAGCCTATGTGGTTGTAGGGGAGTGAGGCATCAGAGACCTCAGCTTCTCTAGGGCCAGCTTATTGAGGGCGGCGCCCATCTCCTCTCCTTCGCTGCTTTACCTTCCCTGACCCTAAAGAGGGCAGGTACCCATTTACAGCTGGGTGAACTGGGGTGACTGTACTTAAGCCAAGGCACACATACAGTCACCCATCCAACTGGTAACCATGCTCAATGCTGCTTAACTTTGACTTTGGGAAAGTGGGCGCTCTGACCACTTAGCTATCCCGCCCCCTAAATACCATCTAACCCCTTCAAATATGATCTAATATCATCAATGGAAAAAACAACAAAACTTCTGCCATTCCTAAAGGCCAATAAAATCAGGCTGAACTAAGGATGCCAGACATACACACTTTGGTACACACACACACACGTCACCTAATCTGCACTCAGGTACACACACTCATAACACATCAACTTGTTTCAACACATACACATGAAATGTTTATTTGTCTTATTTCATCACAGTACCAGACATACAAATCGTCACACACCAAGTACACATCACCCTTGCTGATGACTATTTTTGGGGGTATTTTTTAATTTAATTTCTCTGGTGCAAGCAACTATTGCCCTAACATGCCCTGCACTTTACTCAGAGCCCAACACGACGGCCACCACTGCTTGGCCCAAATAACAATTGATTTGCTTTGAAAGCCACTAGGGCAATAGGATGATTTTCATTGAAAATTCATTCTAATCTGTATGACTTGAAGATTTAAATTAATTCATAGACAGAATAAATTCTGGATACAAAAAGCCCCAGCATCATTCTTGATAAAATCACTGAAAACATACCTACACACTCAACAATGCTGTTGTGAAAGAACAATTATTAATTAAACCAATACAGAGTACAAAATATAAAAATATACAGAACTTCACAATATAAACAGACTTGAGATTTTTCTGCACCCAGTACTGTATTCAAATCTGTTATGAATCCCAATGCAGATCTGTACTTGGCCCTCTCATATATAAATATCTTTTTTCAGGGGAGTGTGGACAGAATTATTCCAGGAAGACCTAATTTCATTCTCACACAGGTCTGTGGTTCCTACATTCATTATTCTTTTTCATTATACCAGGTTGCTACACTTGTTCATCTTTCATCTAATTCATAGAAGGCAAAAATGAAGCCTGCCTTAACATTACTAATGCAGCCATGCCTCAACCATCTTGGTACCTCAAGAACATGCTCGCACGCACGCACGCACACACACACACACACACACAACACACACACAGCATGCACAGCCTCACACATGCATCATCAAACAGGTCTCCCCTTCATTACACCAACCTAACAACAATGAACACAGGGTCTGATGACTAATCCTTCAAGCCGTGGCCCATCACTGAAAATCGTGACAGCTTCTTCACTAATCCTTCAGTTCCTACCGATACACAATTCCTCTTTGTTCAATAGCATGATGACAAGTTTCTTGTGACCATGATTACCAGCTATCAGCTCATCTCAGAACTGCTTCTTCTTTGTTTTCAGCTCATACAATTCAGAAGACCCTTCCCCACCCACTTTAACTACCAAACTCTGGTGGTCAGACTTGTTAGCCCTCTCATCCACCCACCCTGACCCAAGAAAGTGCACATACATGTCAAGCAGTTTTTATGTGATATGTTGTCTCCAATCATATTTTTCACTACGCTTTAAAATGAGCAAAGTGGAATCCAGCCCCCCCCCCTCCCCGAAAAAAAATCACAACAAATTGCTATTATTTTGGGAAGATTCTTAGTTTCATTGACTGTCTCAAGGTGACCACAGAAGTGAGATGGAGCTGATAGCTGGTGATCTGATCATCACAATCTGTTCAAACTGCCTGGATCTTCAACAGTTTTGCCTTGTCCTTCACATTTCTTAGAAGTTTCATCTAAAATGTAAGCTTTAGCAAATGCACAAACAATTTAAATTATATCAATAATTTATAAGCGAACATATCGTTTTTCTTAAAACATGTACAAGAAACATAATTTACAGACTCTTAAATATTTGCATCTGCATACATTACATGAAACAGTTCTGACCCGGCTGTCTCACTGATCATTTGCCTAGACTATATATAAACTTGCATGACAGTTCTGGTATACAGACCAGACTGTACTGACACTGAAGTCTGGAGAGGAAGAGCAACAATAAACTCCTCTGCAGTCAGGATATAAAACATCACAAAACTAGGTTTAAAATATATACAGTGCTCACACAGACTTGGTCCTGTGACACACTTCATGCTGATTGTACGTAAAATAGAACGCTCTTCTTCAGAGCTACCAAAATATTTGTATTCTGTTTATTTTTACCTCATCACAATAGTTTTGTATGTATTCCGAAAATGAATGTCCTTATAAATTAATATGAAAATAAAGCCTTAACCAGGTTAAATCATATATGTACTGCAAGCGCATAACTGCACCTTTACCTAAGCTATTTCCAGTTTCTAAGCGTTGACTACTTTATGAAAGAAGAACTAGAGTAGCTCTATGTTTGATCTACACATCTTGAATATATATTCATGTTTTAATTGACAAAGCCACCTTTCCACACTATCTCTCTACGGAGAAGCTTCAATAATTCCTGGTCTTTCCTTTGTGATGTGCTGTTGTGTAATGTGTCAGTTCTGACCAATGAAACAGCGCTACTGCTCCACTCTGAAGGCACAAATTGAATATGAAAACCACCAGGCTTCACTGTGAGGTCGGTCAAACTAGCACACTGTTCAACTTGCATACATTACTCAAGGACTGTAGCTGGTCTTCAGATGGTGTAGGAATCATGCATACATAAAATTTACTTTATGACCAATTTTGGATAGATGTATAAAAAAAAGTCATACATACATTTGTGATTTTAGAAGGGTTAATGTGCAAACATCGTTGGTAATGTACAAAAGAAGGTCACTTCTCATACAATAGCAATTTTTGAAGGCAGACTGGACAGTAATTTCAGGAGGTATATCCAAAAAGATGGAATGTGTGTACATGTGTGAGAGTGTGTCTGTCTGTGTACATAAATATATGCACAAAGTCTGGGCTCCCTATGACACACAACATACATGTTTTTCACCCACAATCAACCACTGAGCCTCATGTCATCAATACAGTACAAAAGTGGCTGGCCTGTTGACTGGTCCAATCTCTTGCACTAATCAAAAGCAACCACAGAAGATCACGATGTCACAGACATTAACAGAAAATTCTGACACCACTTAATCCCAAGTTAAAGGTAACAAATCAACCCCAAAGAATTAATAATCAACAATGTTGTAAATGTAAGGCTTGTATCATTAGTAAACCTATTGTCTATCAAATGGAAAAAATGTACAAAAACAATTACTGTATATTACTTGCTTTATAGACAAAAACACTTCAAACACAAATAGCAATAACAGAAAAAATAACTCCTAAAGGTGCTGCGTGGGCTCAGTTGCACCTGCTCTTGTGTTTTCTATTTCCTCTTTGTTTTTCTCTTTCATCATAAAAACAACTGAATTTAATGTATAGCTCACGTTTTCAATATTTCATTTTCATAAAAATTCATTGTTTTCGTTGCCAGGGTTGGTCACTTTGGTGGCCTGAAATTTACAGGGATATTCAACACTGTCCATAAACATTTCATGGGGGTAATATAAAACAGCAGAACTTGTCATAAGATTTGAAGTCTTAGAACAGAATGCATGAAGTACTGCTTTAACATTCCACACCCCTGGACAAAAAACCCTCTGACTTCATTCATAGTGAAGGCTCAAATTTTAAATCATTGAAACAGCTCTCCACTTCTAAAGATGGGTTCATACTCCAAAAAAGACCCCCATATTTGCAAACTTTTCAGAAACTGTTAAGACCTACTGTGACAAAATTAAAACCCACAGACAGATGAAAAAATCACTGACTGAAGACATAGAAATTTGAATAAGAGTACAATGAAGATTGAAGGAGTTTCACTGCAAATAGGATTTTGCTTGACAAATAGAATGCAAGATGTCATACTAGCATTGTGACTGATGAATGCTGTTATTTCCATGTGTTCCACGATAAAAGATTTGCAGACATTGCAGTACGCTGCATGGAGGTTCCATGAACCTTTTAAAGCCAAGGTTGGAAGTATTAGTTTCTGATCCAAACATGTTGAATTTACAGCACACTGGCAATGTTGCTCAATCAAATGGTTTCACACTCATCAATGGTGGTTAGCTATGCATGCCAGGATGTTAAAGGGTTGTTCTCAGGATTATTTCCCTTTAACTCAGTCTGGCTACGCGACTGAGCTAATACTGTCGCATGAACAACCCCAAAGACAGTGATAGCTGCGCTGACAGGATGGAACTAGTCAGAGTTGTTTTAATATTCATTTCAGCTCGACTGTGTGGTCCCAGTCTCCCCACTGAGCCCACAGCACACTCCCTCGGGGTAAGAGCTGGCTGGAGTCTGAAAAATCCCCAGGACTCTTATGGGATTCGAGCCCGCGACCTTCCAGTCCAAAATCCAAGGCGCTAACCACCGCACCATGGCAGATGGTTTAAGAAAACTTTCAGAGCTTTCACAATGGAGCTTTTGGGGTGAAAAAGAGGACCTCAAATGTCCAAACTTTCCCAAACTCAAGTCAGTTGTCAAAATGTTAAGACCGTAAAAAAAAAAAAGTGCCTCGGTTTTAAACTTTGACAAATCTTTACAAACCTTGCTCTGTGATCAATCTATTACGTTTTTTTCTGGCCTGACAAGATGGACAGAGGATTGGTTATATTTTTTCTGACATCTGTATTTCTTTTTCTTTAAGATGGATGGAGCACAACAACACATTTTCATTTTTAACCAGCTGAGCCTTTATAACAAGACCCCAAGACCTGATTTCTTTTTAACTGTGAAGACTAGGCATTTTTCACAAAGAAGCAAATAGTCTTCTAACAAGCTGAACATGAGCAAGATGGTCTTAATTAACACAAACATACACCAAAAACGTAAAACCCTTCAACATTTGTTCTTACCCCCCCTCCCCCCCCCCCCCTGAAAAAAAGACCCAACCAAAAAAAACCCTCAACTACAAAACCAATAACAATCAACCAAAAATGCACATGATTATCAAACAACAGAATGGAATTTGTCTAACATCTATCACTTTAACAATTATATTGACGCCAAAGTTTTATTCATGTCAACCATTTGATGTGTGCTTATGCATGTGATGACGACAGATTCACATCAGCACTCACTTTGCAATGAATTTCTTTGCCCTGATGTTGTAAGCATATTGCATATGTTACACCTTGAGAAGTGATGTATTGTCAATGTGTTTGTACTCCCCAAGCAGGGTTTTAAAGTTAACTGGATAGTTTTGATATTTTCATCCCAGAATGTATGCAGTAGTACAGAAACTGACTGACAACAGTGGATTCTTCAGCTAGAATATGTGTATCTGGGTACATTAGCTGATGACAGTCTGTCCTTTTATAAACCCCATGTTCAGCTGAAAACCACTGGATGCTCAGCATACAACAACAGGTTTTCTGGGCTGTCAGTATCCTCAGGTTCAACTGACAGACAACAGCAGGTGTCAGGACTTGCAACAGTCTGGATCTTCAGGTGAAAACGCATGCAGTTCCTCATACTGACTGACTGTGGTAAAAAGGCAGATGGCCACTGCTTCTTGAATGCCAAAGCAAGTACATGTTCACAGAGCTCTACTAAAAGCAGATAAAAATGGAGTTTTACTGCTCTTGCACATAAGCCCAGTGCCAATCAGCTTCAGAGTTTGACTCTTACAGTGACACATGCAAGCAATATGCTCAAATGTCAGATGATGATACATGTAATGCCAAAGTCTCAATGTCTGTCAGATAATGTGAAAAATGGTACGCTTAGAGCTGGGTGTTAATCATCTTGTACCCATCTAATGTAGTGCATGTGGCTATCTAAAACCATCTGACAAAACTGCTATGTGCTTAAAACTGAATACTGGTGACTGTCTAGTAGAAGGTGCATGCATTTGTTGATGTTAAGTTGCCACTTGTCTATCACCCCGACTTGTGAAACAGGTTTCAGCACGCCTTATACCTACAGTTAAAGAAGAGCTGGTAACGCATGTACTTGAATCCCACGACTTGCTACTGGGAGTGCACCTCTCTTGTCCACACGACAGCTTTTGTGTTCACTAAGCTCTCTTTCTCTCTCCTCTCCTCTTGTTGCTGACAAGAGAAGACAGTGTGTCTAACACAGGCACAGTATCACGGACACAAAGGCCCATTGCCAAGCGGCAGACCGGTGTTACATGGAAGGCAACTGAAGCAACCTGTGAGCTGGCTGAAGGTTGTCCATGTTCATCACACTGCAGACGGGAGGCAGGTACACACACACAGCCTGGGTCTGTCTGTCTGTCTGTCTGCTGTTGTCAGAACCTCCACCTTATTCCCTCCCCATAATGTCATGATGGAAGCAAGGAGGTTGCAGGCTTGAGGTTTTCTATCTCTGACCTCTGTTGCTGTAGCATCATCAGCCTGCAACATGCAAATCAGTCACTATTACATATCTTGATATATTTCTGTTTTGATGCACATGATAGGAAGTCTTCCTACTTTAAGCATGCTAAAAGAAATTCTCAGAGGAGAAGGCAGCCTGTGAAAATGACCAAAAAGGCTACACAAAAAATGTTGTACATTTTATTTAAAGAGGGAGCATAGGGGAAACTTTTGTTCCTTTAGTTCATATTCCATTACCTTTGCTCATAAATTGTGGATTGTATTTCCGCAGTGCGAACATTGGATCGTGCTCTCTTCAGCTCCACACACACATGACTGCAGTGAAGGCTGCCCATTACCAAAGCCTCGTGTCGAAATCGTTCAGCCTGCAACAAGGGTAAAGACTAATCAAATCACTTTGAACAAAGATGTAAAAAAGTATCATTTGTAACACTGTGTCATCTGTATTACTGATTAATTGAAAAATTCAGTCAGTAGCATCATTTAATGTGTATTACTTCTTTTTCTTCTTGGAACTCTCAAACAGCAATTACTGTTGTCTGTCATAAGAGCAAATATGTACTGCACTGTCATGAAGCGCACCATTATTACTAATTGCTGATTAAACACAGACTTTAACATAGCTATTTTTACACTTATTTTATACAACAAGTGACAAGAAACTAGATAAACACAACTACCCTGATACCCTGAACATAAAAAAATTAATGTTAGTGACAGAATATTTTCAAATTTACACAGAATTATATATAATTTTACTTTCACAAACACCATTTTCTTTATAAATAGTACTTTTATCCAAAAGCTGTGTTATTTTACACTGACGCCCTTTAGATACAAAAGCTAATCTTACAGCCTAATTGTGGACAGGTAAAATCATTCTGTACTAGCATGTTAAGGCACATGACAAACCTCTTAAAAAAAAAAGTTTCCTATGCAGCTGACATAATAATATGGAAATGTCATGGTGCACTTAAAGTCCAATAATTAATGCCTCTCTGCCCTGATCACTCTCCAAATTATCGTTAGACCATGTGCTGCTGAAAACGAACAACACTGAAAATAATGTAAAATGCAGTAACTCATAGAATAACAAAGCACAGAGGCGCCTCATCAACCCTGGATTTGAAATGACATGCTTTTCAAACAGCAATCTAGCAGTTAGTCAACTTTACCTGTTTTTCAAACTGCTCTGCCTGCCATCCTAACACATGGCCAATCAGCTTCTCGTTGTAGTAGTTACTGAGAGCTGGGGAGAGGCCGGCTGACTGCTGTGATTTTAAGGCTGCGACTGACAAAGCGCTTGTTCCAATGGCTGGCATTGTTGGGGAACTTCCACCACTTGGCGTAGGACTATGACTGTGACTGAGACATAGTGGACTGATTCATATTATCACATTCAACATTCATCAACAATCGCAGTGTATGGAAATAAAAATGATGTGAAATATGTACACATAAAATTCTTTGAATAAAATGGGAAAAATGTCTGGTTTAGTTTCAAATGCTGAGAAAACAAGTTCACTCTGACTTCTCAGTAAGAAAACTATGACTTACATTTTTATACAATACACAGAGGAATCCACAATGGGGAAGAGATTTGACCTGAAAAAACAATAAATTGTTCAAGGGAGCTCTGCATACAAAATATTTTTAAAAATAACATCCTTGATTATCTTTGTGTCGCTACACTTACAGAAACACAAAACATGTGTGGATTAATACATTTTTTCTTCTTAACCACTCAGACAGCAACTATTAAATACATTTCTAGGCGTAAACAGGTTTCATATCAAAAACAAATTTCTCATTTGTCAAACACCATTTAAAAGCTTAATCTTTCTTCAAAAAGAAATGCACACATTTGTTTTCATCAGACAGTGATACAATGGATGTAGAAGCTGATCAGTTCAGCAAAGATGGTAGAATTTCACCACAGGAGGGGTCAGGAAAACTGTACTGTCTTCTGAATTACACAAACTGACCAACCTACACAGGTACATCAGTCATTTATCACCTGAAAGAATTGTCAGCTGCTAAAAACTGACAAAGGAATAACATGGCTTCCTAAACAACATGGTTTTGTCATTGCTACTCTCTTTACAAGTTTTTTTCTTCTTTTTTTTTCTTAAATCTTTACTTCCATTATGCAGTCTTTTTCATTGTTCGCATGCACAGGAGTATATTGCTCAAACTTTACTACAGCCTGATGATGAGATATATGGGAATCCTGCAATGCCAAAGACTAGAATTTACATTGCACTTCATCTTTTGTTCTAGAAGAAAGAAAGAAAGAAAGAACAAGGACAAGGAAGACTGACCATGAGGTACCAGGACTCATGATGGAAGCAGGACTTTCCCGTCCATCCTGTTCGATGTTGTTGTTGTTGTTGCTGTGGTGATGGAGATCAGGGTCTCCAACCTTCCCATCCTCGCCAAGCAGGCCGACAGGGTGGCAGGTGGAGTGCAGAGAAGTCTGAGCATTGGGGGGAGAGGCCTCTAAGCTGTCCACCTCATGGCTCTCAATCACACTGTTCTGGTCTACACCAGGCAGCTCGGACTGTATCTGGGCTGATGACATACCAGTGCTGGACCCTGCTGCCTGAGATGTGCTTACTGTGGACACATAATTAGTTATTACATATTACTTCCCTGCTCCAGCTCTCTGGGAAAGCTTCTTCACTACACTACTTTAGAAGTTATATATAAATGCAGAGATATTAGCATTTTAACAGGTTAGATACAATAATATTTGTAGGTGAGAGTGAGTGTATGTGCATGTATGTGGGTGGGCATATGCGTAGGCACACATAAGCATCTGCATGTATGCATATGTTCATGTTTGCCTGTGCACAAGATTATAAAAAGTTAAAGATATAGGTGTCCAATAACCTATGTGGTTGTAGGGGAGTGAAGTGTTAGAGACCTCAGCTTCTCCAGGGGCAAGCATAATGATGGTGGTGCCCATCTTCTCTCCCTCGCTGCTTTACCTTCCATTACCCTAAAGAGGGCAGGTATCCATTTACAGCTGGGTGAACTGGGGGACTGTACTGAAGCCAAGGTGCATAAATGGTCACCCATCCCCTTGGTAACCATGCTCGACTTAGCCTACTGCTGCTTAACCTTAGCTTGGGGAAAGCGAGTGCTCTGACCACTGAGCTATCCCGTTTCCATAAAAGGGAACTAACAAGATTACGCAAGTTCAAGTATGCTTAAATACAATTTCTAATTGTATTTGAAAGATAAACACTTTCTGTTTCTAATATTACAAGATATCTAGAAATCGCATTCAGCTGAATCCATGTGTACTCATGTCATATAAAAAATAATCAGTTTTGCACAGATGATGTATTATCCAAACAAAACACTTTCCACAGTAACAAAGATTGCCCCACTTTCGGGGCCTAGATGTAAAAGCTGCTGAGCTCTGTGAATCTGTTCATTTGTTTGGACTGAAAAGGTTTTTAGGGGTTAGAAAGAAAACACCAAATGATTTAGTATATGGAGAAACAAACAGATACCCTATTTTTATTAATTCTGCAGTTAGATGCATGCAGTACTGGTTTAAATTATTAAAGATGAATAACGATAGGCTACCACGAAAAGCATACAACATGTTGCTTGATTTAGATGCAAAGGGTAAAGTTAATTGGGTTTCTAATATACGAATATGTTTATCTGAACTGGGACTTGGGTATGCATGGCTATACCAGGGTGTAGGACAAACAAATGCATTTATTAAAACTCTTCGTCAGAGAATGGTAGATTGTAGATGGCAAAAGTGGGAAAACCATATCAACTCTAGTGATCGATTTGATATATACAGGGTTTATAGTTCAACACATGTAGTAAAAAAATACCTGTCAGTAAACATGGATAAACACTTGAGATTAGTTCTAACTAGATTTCGATGTGGCATATCGGACATTTCTGCACATGCTCTCCGCTATAGAAGAATATCTGCTACCGATATGTTATGCCCACTATGTAAAGAATCAGTTGAAGACGAAGTCCATTTCGTTTTGAAGTGTCCTGCTCTCACTAAGTTACGTGTAAAATTCATTCCTGAGAAATTCTATGCCCGACCTTGTTTATTCCGGTTAGGTTTGCTGATGGCATCAGTCCATGATAAAACTGTTCAAAATCTGGCTCTATTTTTGTATAAGGCTTTTCAGTTAAGAGAAAAACTTATGTCCTAGGTTATCTTGTGTGGAATATCAAAGTATTGCTTGCTGTTTTGTATTTGGTATAAATATATGTATTGCTTTTTTTTCTGCCCCCCTTCATATGGGGCTGTGGCCTTAAATGAATAAATCATCTGAAGTCTGAAAAAAAAAAAAAAAAAAAAAAAAAGATTGCCCCACTTTCAATGTTTCATTGGATTTTTAGCATATGAGATTTCCCCCCCCCCCAATGTACTCATTGTTCATTTTTCCCCCACTTTTGAAATTTTCTTAATTTTTTTTTCCTTCATAATGCATCTGTAGGCACACATTATACACCTACAAGTCACCATCCACAAAACCAACCCAAACTTTTTCTCCAGTATATTTTCAGGTCTCAGGCACTTAAAGGGTTTGCTGAGCTACCTTGGCAGGTTAATGCTGAACCCATTGACGGCAGGTGAGGCTGAGCTAACTAATGAACAAATTTCTAAACACATGGACCTTTGTGCAAATATACAAAGATCTTAAAGGTCTCGTGTATTTCCATCTAAAATTTAGAAACCTACAGGATACCAACAAAACTTGTGTTCATCCTGAAGAAATTTTACTCCATAATTACTACACTATAGTCTATAATGTAGAAGCTGACCATTTTAATTGTCAATGCTTCAACTTTCGAATCAGCAGAACCACTCAATAAATATAACACCCGAAATACAGTCGTCTTCTCAAAACAATGTTCCATTCCACACACCTCAGATAGATAGATCTACACACACACACACACATTCAAGCTTACCTTTGCTTTGCTGCTTTTTTATGTGGAAAACCAGAGCCTTTTGAAATTCTTGTAATGTCTGAATGGCTGCAAAATAGAGAAAACATGACTTTAAAAAATGATGAAAAAAAAAGTCTTTAAAACACAGACTCAACAGAGTGAAAATTTGTATTGTTCTCTTTGTGTAATGTTGCTAAGCTGATGCTGCAGTCATGGTTCAGCTAGTTTCTTATTCACAATTTATTGAGTTGATCAATCAATACAATTTGTTGGAGTATGTATTGTCAGCAGAACTAAAACTCAAACATAGACTTTCAAATAGTTCAAAATACTGAACACAACACTTGGCACAATTGGTATTATTGTGCATCAAAAAGCTCATAGTCATACTGACCATAGCTGTGCAGGGTAAACAAGATCATACTCAGTAAAGCTGTATGTAATAAATGACAGATATTCACTGATTTCTAAAGACACTTAAGTCTAATCAGACTGAACAAGAAAGAGAGAGAGAAGTCTGCTGACAACACAGCCATGTACACAAAGGCAGGTAGGACAGACAGGTAGTCTTGCAGACAGGTGCACGTGCAAACTGCCCCACCCCCCTCCCCATATGCACAGCCATCCTTGGTCCAAGATCACCACTGACCAGTAAGGTCAAAGTCACAAAAGTGAGGTGCATACCTTTGACCTCTTCAGATAAATGAGTGCTTAAATCCATGGGAAAATATCAAAGTTAAAAAAAAAGTGAATTAAAAACAGAACTCCAAAACAGACTTACAATTCATTTTTCAGAATGCCCACTCCATGCTAAAAGTAATTTTAACCATAGTCATCTAATCTTACCTGCTGGTATCATCAAGTTCGGCATTAACTGCCACACCCAATGACACCTACCATCTAATGATTCATATTATTTAACCATTTTTTTGGAAAAGGTAGACAAAAAGTCTTTCTCAAGATATAGCGTAAACAACAACCCCCCAAAAAAACAACAACTAAAGGTAAGGAGCCTACTATGGTGTAACTCAAACTGATGAAATGTGAAAAATAAAGAGAATACAGACATGTTTAGAGGGAGGGGGCAGGAGGGGCAAAGGGGATGGGACAAAAAGAAGAGGAGCTTGCCAAACTAAACAATATATATTATCTATACATAACAGATTAACACACACACATGCACACTCACACACACACACACGCACACACACACCAGGGTTGCCTACCCCAGACATTGAGAAATAGTACTGCAACAGGCCAAAAATAGTAAATATTTTGATAGCAAAAATAGTATCACGGTTTAGATTTTCTTACTCTACATGTTTTCCTCCTCCTTATTTATTTGATGATTGGGATTTTATGGTTTTGATTCCTTGGCTGTACTAAGCTTTCATGATAAGACTTAAGAGTGTGACTGTGTTACAAGAAAACTTGACATTTTCAGTTTGATTTTCATTCAGATTTTGAGAGAGAGAGAGAGAGGGAGAGAGAGGGAGAGAGAGGGAGGGAGAGAGAGGGAGAGAGAGGGAGAGAGGAGAGAGAGAGAGAGAGAGAGAGAGAGAGAGAGAGAGAGAGAGAGAGAGAGACAGAGACAGAGAGACAGAGGGGGGGGGGAGGGGAGGAAGAGGAGGTGGTAAAGGTCAAAGCAGAACTTGTTTTAAATACTGAGGCATGTTTTTGCAGTAATATTACTAATAATCACAGACATATTTTCACAAAATTTTTAAAAACATCAACAAATATAGGCTGAATATCACCCTCTCTCAATCTCATTGGCTCACACCCATTTATGTATTGAAATACAGATGAAAAAGACAGGAGAGAGAGAAGAAAAAAAAGGAGGGGGTGGGGTGGGCAGAGCTCTGGCAGAAGGAAATTTTACAGGAGGGGAGGAGAAAAGAAGTTTTGTTGAAAACTAGTTCTGTTCCAAATTCAAAGGGGACCCCCAACCCCCCCCCCCCCCCAAAAAAAAAAAAACCCACAAAAAACCCCAAACAAAAAAAAAAACAATAACAACTGAAAAACAAACAAAAAACAAGAGACAAAACATCAAAAACAAGAAGCATGGAATTGGATGCAGACCTTGAGAATTGGCAGTTTGGTCTCTAAATCATACTTGAAACAGTGACAAAACAATGTCTTCCTGTTGCATATTGTGTCCTACTCCTAGTATTTTTGCTTTGAAAAATCATCATTAAAAAGAACTTATCTTTTCTTTGTGTCACTTGTATGTTACATACAAAAAAATACACCTACATTTGTGGGGTTAAGTGGTTGGAACTATTTCTAATAAAATGTGTCCTACTTTTATGGTTTTTGCTTTTAAAAATCATTAAAAAGAAATTATCTTTTCTTTGTGTCACTTGTATGTTACTTGGTTCAATACCCTGAAATCTGAAAAGAAAGAAATGCCACTATCTTAGGTAAATTTGTGGGGCTAAGCGGTTGAAACTATTTGAGTATTTCTAATAAAATGAGAACAGTCTTCAGTGGCCATGCCAAAATGGCACATTTACTGACATACCATTAAAAAAAAAAGCCTGGATGTTTTAACCCATCAACCAGTTTACATCGTCATAACATCCAATTCTTAAGAGTCACAAACCAGTAAAACATTGAGAAAAAGACTTAAGTGACATACAGTTAAAAATAAAAACAGACTCTACAGAGATCAGCGAAATACTGGTGAACACAAGCAAGACAATTTGTCAATTGTTACATAGGCACTTAGCAGATAGCTTGTGAAACTTTGTTTTATTTTTTTCCACCAGTGGAATTTATCATTTTCTGTCAATTCTACTCAGACTACTGTAACAGCTGTCTGACCTCTTTGATGCAATGTCCAAATTCCTTCGTTCAACTTCAAGTGTGATGGATACTGATTTCAGATCAGAAGCAAAGCATTACATCTGCAGCCTGTCAAGTGTGTCATGCTTTTTTTCCTATAGTTTATATCACGGCCAAACTGTGAATAGGAGAGGCCAGTAGGCCTACTGAATACAGATCAGAAGTAAAGCATTACATCTGCATCCTGTCAATTGTCATGCTTTATAGTTTATATCACTGCCAAACTGTGAATAGGAGAGGCCATCTTAAGGGTTGGCTACTACTGTACTAGCACTTGGGCAAAGTAATTTGTGGTCAGTTATGATAACTTTCTTGATGGACACTTGACAGAAAAACAAAGTCATGTGCATGCATGCACCAGTAATAGCTGTATGTATTTTGTGTGGTGGATCTACTTTTCAAACTGAAAGGTCAGAACGAACAGGTTTGAACATTCTGTCTCCACTGCAAGATTGAAAAGGATACAGGGTTCGTGATAACCGGTAATTGTAGGTATTTTACCGATTGTAAACAGGGAATACTGAACATTTTTGAAGCAGCCGGTACTGCGTAGCGATTCTGTTTGCCTGTGACTGATTAGATTTCCGCCTAAAAAAAAAGTCTGAAGTGACATTTTCTGACAGTCTGTCATGCGCCTGTGCTTACGTACCCACACCCTTCCAAGTTCCAACGAACTCTTATCTTTGGCGCCAACCTCATTAGCATGCAGAACAGCAAGCTTTACTGTGAAAGAATAGAGCTTCGCGCTCTTCTCGGCATGACAGTAGCTTCAATTCACAATGAGTATAGAGGGTCTATGACTATGAATTTGCACGTTGCTTTGAAAGAGAAGTAAAAAATGGCGGGAAAAAAAAAATCAGAGGTCGCTTTTTTCAGCCCCCAAACAATCCAGAGAAGAAGATGCAAGTGAAAGCTGTAGCACTAGTGCCAGTTTGGATGCTTTTCTGGTTCAGCCCTGTACCAGTGCTGCTGATACAGTGGATAGTAGGCCCAGTGTTTCATCATGGCAAATCTCTGAGACTTTGACTGCCGTGCTGCTGCCCCTCGCTGCTTCTTGGGCATGAAGTCACACAGGAAATAGGTAGGATTTTTTTCCCTAGCGCCTGTGTCACTGTCTTTGTCAATCTCAGAATCTGTTGTTTTGCATGACATCATTTGTGTGACTTTAATTGTGCTAAGCCTATTCTTCTTTCTTGTTTCTGTGCTTAGCGCTCATCTAGATCTTTGTTCAATTTAGATTTAGTTTTGCTGCCGAACAATCCCCCCCTCCCCACCCCCTCACTGAATAGTTTTGTTTTGTTCACAGTAAGTACCGGATTTTATTTTCTGGGGACTGATTTTGGGGGAGTTGGTCAAGATATCTCTGAAATGGCAACTCGCAGTACCGGTTTTTAAAAAATCCTAGCGCGAACCCTGGCATAGTGTGTCACTAGCTTCAGATCACTTTTACTGAACGATCAGGATTACATTTTCTAAATTATGTGAAAAGTTAAATTCGTATCTAGATCTTTTCCTGTTTTCATGCAGACTAATAGTTCTTGTTATAAGAAACAGAGCAATTTGTGTCTCACTGTCTGATTTTGGTTTCAACTTTTCATGACCCATGTCCCATATTTTGCTTTGTAAGTCACTGTCTCACTAGCAAGTAGCAGGAAGACTGTGTAAGGAGACATAGATATAGTCTATTCCTTTAAGTACACAAGGATTGAAGTCCTCAGTGACATTGAGTTCACAACATAAAGAATTAAACAATTCTTGTTTCAAAACCATTTCATTTTCATAAACCTTGCTTTGTTATTTTGAACTTCGATGGACACAAAATTTTTTCATCCAGATAGGATGGTTATCATGATGCATAATCTTTTGACTTAATGTGCATGCACACTATCAGTCAGTGCACACCATCAGTCAGTGCCTCCCTTGGACATTGTTGTCTGCTAGGGTACTCCTAGTTTGTTTTCTCTATAAACTTGCAAAACAATCAGCATTTTTGAGCCACCAGTATATGACAGCATCATAACAAGACAAATGAAATTGGAACTGCTATGACAAAATAAATTGTAACTGTAGGTAAACAACGGGTCTCCTCATTTGCACTCATGTCATTTCCTCCATGATGTAAAATTTTTAAATTATGGCGACAGCATAGGTATGACTGCAGCAGAAGGCATAAATTTTATCCTGTTGAAACTTATCATTTCAACTTGAGTAAGGAACATTTTTCTTGTATACAAACTCCTGATAGGCACAGTTATCAGAATCAGCTTTTGTTTTATTGCAAATGAAGTCCCAAACCTTTTACCTTTTCAACATCTTGGTTCTTAGCATTGGAAACCTGCACAAGCGTTTTGCTGTTCTACTAGATTTACACAGGTTTTAAGTTGTTTGTTAGAAACTTTGGACACTGGTTTTTCTTATAATCTGAAATTGTGGCAAAAACCTGGGAGAATTCAGGAAAAAAAGTTGGCAGAGCAAAAAGAGAGAGACAGCAAGAGACACGGCACTCTCCAGTTTTCTGCTGCTCTTAGACGCTGGTAGTTGAGCCCTAATGATGTAATCTTAGCTCACACACTGAGAGCATGGAAGGGTCCTACTTCCCACCTTCAAGATAGCGTTGCGTCCTTTCCACCGTTACAGTGGAGAAAAGTGACCGCACAGATTTTGATTTCCAACTTTTCAGTGCTGTGTGATCATACGTTTGCGCTATTCTTCAGCTTTATCAAGTGTATTGAAATTGAATGCACTGTTCTCTTGTTGTTGAGAAGTAAATTTGAAACAATATATATATCGATACTGTGTAGGAGTTAAAACAAACAATAACAGCTGGATTGGATGTTCCTGTCAGAATGCTCTTCTTTGTTTAGTATTGGGAGTGGTTATTTTCGTGCTAGTGACGTAAATTGATTGCAATTTTCCTTCTGAATACAGTCTGGTTTGACTTTGGCAAAGTCAGGATTGTAATCTTAATGTTTCATTTTTAAACTTCTTTCAATATTTTTTGCATCTAGTCAATGTGTTCATCACTTTTGAGGGGTTCAAATCTGGGGAAAATCTTGTCATTTTGCTGTCTTGATCTATGCTAGAATAGTGCATGTGTGTGTGTGTGAGTCAACAAGCCTGCTGCAAGTAGTGTGCTTGTCTTGTGTAATGTAAGCTTTGCCATCTTTGTAGCTATTCACCTCTTAGGCCCTCCACGCGAGCGTGCAATAGTTTGAGACACAGTGGTAGGGGGAGGGTGGAAAAGAAAGGGAGTCAGGGGTACAAAGAAGGGGCGGATTAATTTTAGAGGTAGACTGACTGATGGGGATAGGTGCGCTGTGGAGGGGGGGGAGACCAGAAACAGATATTACATCATTGATTAAGACAGATACTGAGATCTAGACACCAAGACAGAGGTAGGAGAGGGACATTGAAAAAGGCACAAAGGTAGACAGAGAGAGAGAGAGAGAGAGAGAGAGAGAGAGAGAGAGAGAGAGAGAGAGAGAGAGAGAGAGAGAGAGAGAGAGAGACAGACAGACAGACAGACAGAGAGAGAGAGAGAGAGAGAGAGACAGACAGACACACAGACAAACAGAGAGAGAGAGAGAGAGACAGAAACAGAGAGATAGAGAGAGAGACAGAGACAAAGAGAGACAGACAGACAAAGACAGAGGCAAGACAGACAGACAGATAGACAAACAAAGAGAGAGAGACAGAGACAGAGACAGAGAGAGACACAGAGAGAGAGAGCGCTGACAAACACTGAGATAGACTGATAAAGACACACACACACACACAGAGTGAGAGAGAGACAGGGAGACAGACAGACAGACAGAGACAGGGACAGAGAGAGCTAGCTTGGAGAAACACTCAGATAGAGACAGATAAAGGTGGAAATCACACTGAACCACTCATCAGCAATGAGAGAGAGAGAGAGAGAGAGAGAGAGAGGAGAGAGAGAGAGAGAGAGAGAGAGAGAGAGAGAGAGAGAGAGAGAGAGAGAAAAAAGAGAGAAAGAGACAGCACACACACACACATAGGCAGAGAGAGGGGAGAGGAGAGAGAGAGAGAGAGAGAGAGAGAGAGAGAGAGAGAGAGAGAGAGAGAGAGAGAGAGAGAGAGAGAGAGAGAGGAGAGAGAGAGAGAGAGAGAGAGAGGGGGGGGGAGGCAAAAAGAGTGACATGATAAAAGTATACACTGATCGCAGACAGACAAGCTGACTGACCAACAGACAAAACCACAAAGACAGAATGGGGAAAAGTTATGATCACAATCACTAAAGAGGGAGGGGGGACGTCAGAGAGAGAGAGAGAGAGAGAGAGAGAGAGAGAGAGAGAGAGAGAGAGAGAGAGAGAGAGAGAGAGAGAGAATCAATGTTCTGGGTACATGCAAAATCACAAAAATAAAAGAATGAAAATGTTTTTCATTCAGACATTCAAAGCTGTACAAAACAAAGTTTAGGACTCCAACACACCCATTTACAAACACACCTATCTACAGACAGACAGACAGACAGACAACAGACAGAAAACAGACAACACACAGAGTGAAAGACGAAGAGTACAGCTTATCTCTTGTAAAGATCTATCATTTTTATGCAATGATGGGTGTCTTCATTTGATATCCACAGATGAAAGGGCATAGTATAACATTAACTGCTTTACACCACTTCTTTCTGTGTATTTGATTGACCAGCAGACTGATGGACAGACATTGTGGGACAAACAGGACAAACATGTACACTTGCAGACACTGCAGACATACAACAAAAAGAAACAGACAGACAATCACAAAACTTATTATGTGTTACTGTTACCAGACTTCTCCATGCGCTGACCATATGATGCCAGCTTGAAGGCAACACTGTCGAGTTACATGAACCTGATAAATGATCACGCCAGTACACCAGAAAATATTACGCAACTGGAAAGCAAGTGCCACTTAATTAGTCACCTTCACGCCGCTGAGATGAACGCTGGCCACTGTCACTGTCCAGTCTCTGACGCTGTCTGGCTGGCTCGTCACCACAAGAACTGTCTGCATGGACATTGTTCCTCTTGAGGTCTGCTGTGGAGCTGTATCCGGAATGACTTGTCTGTGCCACAGGTCCTTTATGATTGTGGGAATAAGCTTCAGTGGTGGAGTTTCTTCTGCACACTGCACTGTCCTGAGGGGTGCTGGACCCTCTTGTGGAGGAACTGGGTAAGTCCACCGAGTGTCTTTCCACAGGTCTCTGCGAAGTGCCAGAATAAGGAGAGTCCAAACAATGTGTAGGATTTCTTCCATCAGCCTGGTCACTGGTGCTGGAATGTCTTCTTTCCCCCCCTGTCCACAAACATCACAATTATTTATTTTTCACAATTTACTAATTACAATATAAGAGAAAAGATAAGATAACCAGACTTGTTATAAACCACCTTAATTTTTATTCCAAGAGAAAAAAGAGAGATGACTTAAGTTCACAAACTGGACCAGCAGTCACACTTTAACAGCTCAGAGAAAATCAAAATGAAAATCTAAAACAATAAGAGAATAATGCAGCTACCCTGTATTTCATTCTGGAGTATCTCAAATAACATTTTGTTTATTTGTTAGGTAACCCTATCACATTCACTGCAGAACTTTGGAAAACCAAACACATCAACCCCTATTTACTTCAGCACCTTCTCTCAATAAGCTAGAGTAAAAACATCTCATTTGTTTCTCTGTCTCTCCTGTGAAGCGACATGAATCAAATCTGAAAGACACTGAAGGCATTTCTGTTTTCTGTATATCTACTTATGGACAGGCAGATCAAAGTATAATTTTGAAGTGATAGTAACTGTACAGAATGCAATTTCAAAAGAGATCTGAGCAAAAAATAAAAATACTGACCAACAATGGCTGAAGCTGAACATGTTTTGCCATTTCCCCTACTGTCTCTTGATCTTTCTGGTCGTTTTGCACTGAAAACACAAGTTCATGTTTTTCTTGAAACAACTTCATCGAGAAAAACGAGTCAAACAAACAAAAAAGCCCACAGCAAAAAACAAACACCATCACCCCTTATCCAATACCAAATCATCAGTTTAAGGATGCTACAAGTACTTACATATCAAACTATTACCTTACATACTCAAACACCAAGCATTCTACAAATCATGAAGCAGGCACTTCCAACTTTTGTTACCCTGTTTCTCATTCAACACTGCAAAGGTGCTCTTTCCTCTCAATAATTTTTCATACAAAATATCTGGGAAAAATTCATTCTATTATGATCTACAATAAGGAATTTGCATGCTAATTAAAAATTCATTTTGCTTCAAACTTTAGAAGGATGGAGACAGCATAAAGCAGAAACAAGAGGGCCAGCATACTCTTGTGTAATACCTCTAAGAAAAAAAGTTATGCAGGCAGACCACTCACTTTACTGGCACACATATAATATACACACCCATATTTGATGGACTTCTAGTCCAGAAATATCTAAGATAAAAGAGGTTATAACCTACTCAGAATAATACACATTGCTATCAATAATGCTCAGAACTCAGTCTACTGCTAAAAAATTATTTTAAAAAAAGAAGAAAAAAAAAAAGGTTAAAACATTTTTTTTCTTCTTTAAAATCACAAGAAGATTGACATGGGTTTGAAAACATTCAACTACAATGTCAATACACACCACCACCAATAGTAATGATACTAATACTAGAATAAGAAGTAATGATGATGATAAAAAAAAAAAAATCACAACATAACTAGCACAAAACAATTTCAGGAATTCTTCAAACTGCACAAACACACAGTATAGAGACAAACCACGAAGGACTAGAATTCTCTGCTTACATTCCTATATGAAGCAGTTACCTGTAGTTCCATTCTTTGGGCTTTTCCCACTGGGACAACCTCCGTCTGACAGTTATAGTAGTATCGCTTGCCAGAACTGCTAATGTGCTCCGACCAGTCGCCACACACACCCGCACTGCTGACTTCTGAACCTGCAGCACAGCCAATGTTGTTCATACACTTTCCATAGTCATGAATACCAAACCAACAGTTTTACCCATACTTAAAAAAAAAAAATAAAATTTTAACATACATATCTCCCCCTCAGGCGAGTGTGCAACAGGGAAACTGAGACATATTGTTTCCATATATATATATATGAAAGACTTTTGAGAGAAACTGAATTTGCATTCATGCATGACAAGCAAATATGCATAAAGTATGTGACTATGGCTGTGCATGCATACAAGTGCACGCCCATTTTGTGTATGTGTGTGAGAGAGAGAGAGAGAGAGAGAGAGAGAGAGAGAGAGAGAGAGAGAGAGAGAGAGAGAGAGAGAGAGAGAGAGCGTGCATGCATGCGAGTGTGTGTGTGTGTGTGTGTGTGGTGTGTGTGTGTGTGTGTGTGTGTGTGTGTGTGTGTGTGTGTGTGAGTGTGAGTGAAAACCTATATCAGTACTTGTCTGCAGGCACAGCCTAGACTCAACCATTTATTGTCATTGGTTGCTTGTGTGTTGTGTGGGTCGAGTGCAAGCGCTTTGATTTGTTTTTGCAAGATATAGCTCAAATATAAATTCCATGTATTATTATTATAATTATTATCATTCATAAAATATGCTAGTGATGTCCTTGCCAACAGTTCCTACCTCAGCCCGATGATCCCTTTCCTCTTTGGTGTCTCCTTTCCTGTTGCCCTCTCTGTCATGGCTTCCATCTGACTGGGCGTCCAGTTCAGGTTCGTCGTAATCTCCGTATGTATGTGGGGCTTTTTCTCCAATACTGCCTGTGGCCAAATATTGGCTGACCTTTTCTTCTGCCAGGTGGAGAGACCCTGTTGAACACATTACACAATGTCACACATGACTGTCAAGGCAAAAATAATAGCAGCAACATCAGTAAAATAAGACCAAAAAATGACAGGTCTATATTTCGTGAAAATATCTTGACTTGAGTTTAACTTAAGTGCTCTAGGACAGCTTCTGCCATGCTTCTGTGTGCCTTGAAAAGCTTCTCGACAGGAAAAACCACCATGATTGTGACATGAATTTTTCTTACTCAAACCTGTGCACCCCCAAACTACTGATTTCAGTGTTTTTTAAAGATAACTTTCAGTATTTTTCAGAGTTTCAGCATTTTCACATGCAGGCTATACATTCAAATCTATAATAAAAAATAGGCAGCTTTTTTCCTCATTTTTTCTTTTCTTTTTAAATTTGTTTTTATTATTATGGATTTATTTTCATCTTTTTTATATTCTTTTTTCATTGCACAAGTTTATAAAGTTTCTCTTTCTCACCAATACAGGCCTGATGATGGGACACACACACACACACACACACACACACACACACACACACACACACACACACACACACACACACACTGTATGACAAAAGTTTAAAGGGTTCTCTTTACCTCTGTTGTTATACATTTCAGTAGGATTTTTTTTTTTTTTGGAATGAATACTGGGCTATATTTTAAAGAACCATAGTAATCAATATAGAAACCACCTTTAAAAAAATGTTATGTACACTGAAAAAGAAATAGTCGTTTTTTTCAGTGAACATTAACTTTTTTTTTAACCTTTAGTGCTTTTCACCTTGTGACAGCAGAATAGGCAGGTTTTTGCAATGACATTTGGATACTGTGTTGTGGTATTTTTCTGCCGTGAATGTTTACCTGATTACTGTTTTTAATTATGAATTGTAACCAACATGAATTTCTGTTAATAACAGAGTATTTGCATTCATCTTTGTAACAGGGATTTTGTTATGGATACTCTATAAAAAAAAAAAAAAAAAAAATTTTTTTGATCATTATTATTCCATTTCCTATCCTGAACCAAAATCCCGCAGGCAAACAGAGCTGGACCTGGCAGCAATGGAGTTAAAAACATTTTTTGGTTATCTTTACTCTTAGGATATTCTTCAGACACAAAGTGGTATGAAAAAAGTATGCTTTGTTCCTTTTTTTCTTCAACAAACCATCTTTTCCCTGTAAATTATACCAGTGCAAAACTGTAGCTAACCTCTTTTGTCTTTATGTCTTTCCAGATAAGCCATTTTGTTGTGATATCTGGGACTCGGCTGACTGCCAGGGCTGTCAGTTCGGGAGTGTCTGCTGTGACTGCCTTCTGCTGGTGATTTGTCTCCATACTTTCCACCATTGCCCCTCTGCTGCTGCTGCATCGTTTGGTGACGGTCCAACCACTGCACACAAGGTTCACATTAACTTCATGATGAAAATTTCAGCCTGACTTTTTAAGAACTTTTAAGGACCACACTCTCATATTTTTAGGACAATCTTTACCAAATAATGCTCGCTTTTTTAAAAACAAAATTCACAATTTGAAGCTGACAAACAAAAAAACCCACATTAACGCCACAGCCATTTTGCGTCGTCTTCTTCATAAAAAGAAACTATCACTTTCGCTGCAGTTTATCCTAGCATGGGTTTTGACCCAATGTGTGCTATTATCACAGAACACTAAAATTTCAATGATCACCTCACCTATCCAGGTTCGCGATAACCGTAATTGTCGGTATTTTACCGATTGTAAACAGGAATACCGAAAATTTCGAAGCAGCCGGTACCGCGTACCGATTCTGTTTGCCTGTGACCGATTAGATTTCCGTCTAAAAAAAAAAAAAAAAAAGTCCGAAGTGACGTTTTCTGACAGTCTGTCATGCGCCTGTACTGTGCTTACGCACCTACCCCTTCCTACCCCTTCCGACGAACATCTTTGGCGCCAGCCTCATTTAATTAGCCTAGCACGCAGAACAGCAAGCTTTCCTGTGAAAGAATAGAGCTTCGCGCTCTTCTCGCATGACAGTCACTTCCATTCACAATGAGTAAATGGGCCGTGATTTATTTATTCTTTTAATCTTTTATATTGAGGATAATGGAATAAGCACTCCTGTGCGTTTTAACATCCAATCCCCGTGTGTATGCAGTTTTGTAAATGTCATCTGTTCCCACCGCCACAACGACGGCCCGCTTTACGACGGAGGTCTATGACTATGAATTGCGCGTTGCTTTGAGAGAGAAGAGTCGAAAAACTAAATCTAAAGTGAACGAAAGATCTAGATGAGCGCTAAGCATAGAAACAAGAAAGAAGAATATAAGTCACACGAATGATGCCATGCAAAACAACAGACTGACACAGACGGTGACACAGGCGCTAGAAAAAAAATCCTACTTACTGCGTGGCTTCGTGCCCAAGAAGCGAGTGGCAGCAGCATGGCAGTCAAAATCTGAGAGATTCGCGTTCAATTTAGATTTAGTTTTGCTGCCAAACATCCCCCCCCCCCCTCCCCCACCCCTTCACTGAATAGTTTCGTTTTGTTCACAGTACGTACCGGATTTTATTTTCTGGGACCGATTTTGGGGAGTTGGTCAAGATATCTCTGAAATGGCAACTGGCAGTACCGGTTTTAAAAAATCCTAGCGCGAACCCTGCACCTATCCATTCCCTGCATACTGGTTTTATTTTTATTTATTTATTTTATTCTTTATATCGAGGATAATGGGATAAGCACTTGTGTGGCTTTTTTACATCCAGTCCCCGTGTGTATGCAGTTTTGTAAATGTCATCTGTTCCCACCGGCACACAATGGCCTACTCTTACGAAAAGCGGAACAGGTTTAACGTATAAGATGTTTCTGCGTGCGTTCACACACAGGGCCTTGGTTTATAGTCTCATCCGAAGGACTTTGGGCGAGAGTGGAGTCAGCGCTGATGTTAACTCCAAGGTTGAAGTTAGTTACTTTTGACCTCAGTTAGT
The DNA here is from genome assembly GCA_030674155.1 of Stramonita haemastoma. Classification (NCBI taxonomy): domain Eukaryota; kingdom Metazoa; phylum Mollusca; class Gastropoda; order Neogastropoda; family Muricidae; genus Stramonita; species Stramonita haemastoma. The sequence continues at coordinate 31,944,675 of CM060316.1, forward strand.
GCTACTTTTCCAGGACACTGTTTTCAACACGTGCCTACTGATTGTTTAAAGAAAATGGCAATTCATCCAACAGAGTAATTATCAGGTGGGGGCTTAGGTGGGGAGTAGAGAGCAAGGAAGGGGATGGTACTGCTATGGACACAGATAAAGCATACTGACAAACAGCAGGATGCAAAACAACTGCTGTAAGAAATGAGAACTCTGTGTGTGTGTGTGTGTGTGTGTGTGTGTGTGTGTGTGTGTGTGTGTGTGTGTGTGTGTGTGTGTGTGTGTGTGTGTGTGTGTGTGCACGTGCGTGAATGAGTGACTGAATGTGTGTTTGAATGAGTGACTGAATGTGTACATGTGTGTGTGGGGGGGGGGGGGGGGAAGAGGGGGGGTAAGGGAGAGGGGTGAGGGGGGGGGGGAGAGAGAGAGAGAGAGAGAGAGAGAGAGAGAGAGAGAGAGAGAGAGAGAGAGAAGAGAGAGAGAGAGAGAGAGAGAGAGAGAGAGAGAAGATGGGTGGAGTGCTGGTTGGGGAGAGTTGGCAGTTCTGGTACATGCTAAAATAAAAGAGGGGGAGGAGGGAGTGTGGAAGTGGTGGTGGATGGTAGAGAAAGGAGGTAGGGTTCAAATGGTCATTAGCCAGCCTTGACAGATCCCCTCCACATTCTGCTCTTTCCTTTCCCCTTTCTAACACCATTCACCCCTCTGCTTTAAAGCTGCTGTTCCCTTTCATGAACCTGATACCTACAACTAGTACTTTGTACAGCCCTCTAAGACTACAGTAGAGTCATCCCCCCCCCCCCCCCCCCCCCAACACTCCTCAATCTCCCTGCACCCTTTCTTGGCATACAGATAACGCCCCCACTTGCTCCTCGGTCATACTTTTGAAACTAATCATTATCAAAATGATCAACTGTACACTTACTTTTATTTTTAGGTCTAACAGTAAAATTTAAGCACTTTATATAAGGACCTGGGGCATATGTCTGATTTTTTATGATATTCAAGTCCTTGAAATGGGGACCCTAAAACCTAAGGACTTAAAAATAAAATGACCTTTAAATTTAATCCTCTAGTTGTTGAACTCTGCTGAGCAAAACTGCCTGTAGATTTTGAATTCTTCAATGGTTTTCTACTCCTGACTTAGTTTACTCCTGAAACAATTGTGTGTGTGCATGACAATCTATCAAACTGAAATTTTGCCACATGCTATCTTTGTCCTTGCATTTCAATGCAAGTTTACATGTATGGTCACAAGGTGTCATTTCACTGTCACCTTATTTGTTACCAATTACAGGTAAATGTATGTATGATAAAGTAGCAAAACATGCATGAATATGATGAAAATTCATGCATTTTAGCATCGAATAAGGAACTGGTGCCTAGCTGACATGTTTACTAATATTTATGTGCACGTATGTACTTCTAGGATGTGTCACATGATGTCCTCATAATACCTGTTGTTTCATAAAGATATATTGTCTTGATGAGATCGAAGTTTTGTCTAAATGTTTTTTGCTTTTGAAAACAAATCATATTCAATCAATATCTGACCTTTAATGCCCTATACTGCAGTTCAAATCTGTATGCGCTACCACATGTTTGTTAAGTGCACAAAAGCATATTATTACTGTACATGAGTGCTACAGTCACCACACAGGTGTGACAAATATGAAACAACACAAAACTTCTGTAATCCTACAAAATTTTAATCACAATTGTCTCAAAAGTAATCGGAGTGATTGCACAGGGACACATCACATCAGCAGAAAGCACAAATTGTGGATGTGTTGGGGGTGTACTCATTGTTGTCACTTGTTGAACATTACTATGTCATTAGCAGACTGGTGACCTATTAGTATTACCTTAATTTCCTTCTTGCTGTTTTCATCATTAGCATGTTCGTTTCTACCACTGCAGTTTCGAACAAAAAAGGTGGTAATAACTAGAATAGAAAATAGTAAAAAGGCAACACATTTTCAGGCGTCTATGCTGTGGACCCCTTGGGATGTCAAATTTCTCCAGTTGTTTTGTGCAGCACAGGTTACTATGTTTGCAGAAATGTGCCCTGAAGTACATTATTTTCTGATCTTCTTCCTAAGTGCATTATTTCCTTCCTCCTCAGCTTTTAATACCCACTCACTTGACATTTCTCATTAAAATTTTTCTATTTCAAATGCAAAGTATACGTTCAATTCATTGTCTAATTAATTACATGAATCGCATGCTACCAAAGAAAACGCCATTTAAAACTTTAAAAAAATATTTTATTTATATATATTTTTTAATACTAAACTACATAAAATGATAAGGGCATGCATTACCAGTGCTAAGAACAAACAAGTATACTGCATACACTATATTTAGTATAATATAATATAGAGCACAGCACAAAAACACACAAAATGACTAACACTGGAACAGGCATTCATTGATTCTGAAGCAAACACAAAACTATTCAAGCACATAGAAAGTGAAGAATCATACAAAGAGAGAGAGAGAGAGAGAGAGAGAGAGAGAGAGAGAGAGAAGAGAGAGAAGAGAGAGAGAGAGAGAGAGAGAGAGAGAGAGAGAGAGAGAGAGAGAGAGAGAAGACAAGACAGACAGACAGACAGAGACACACACACATAGGCAGAGAGAGAGAGAGAGAGAGAGAGAGAGAGAGAGAGAGAGAGAGAGAGAGAGAGAGAGAGAGAGAGAAGAGAGGGTGGTGTGTGAGTGGACTTTATTTTATTTTTTTATTTTATTCTTTTATATCAAGGATAATGGGATAAGCACTATTGTGCTTTTTTACATCCAATCCCCATGTGTATGCAGTTTTGTAAATCTTGTCATCTGTTCCCACCAGCACACAATGGCCTACTCTTATGAAAAGCGGAACAGGATTTAACGTGTGCGCAAGATGTTCTGCGTGCATTGGCACACGGGGCCTCGGTTTACAGTCCCATCCAAGGACTTTGGGGGAGAGTGGAGTCAGCACTGATGTTAAACCCAGGAGAAAAATCTCCTCTAACAGGAATCGAACCCGGGTCGTCAAATTGCGAGCGCAATGTTCTGACCACTACTGGTACTAGGCTATCCCGTCGAGTGTGTGTTGTGTGTGTTAGTGTGTGTGTCAGCGTTCGCGATAACCGGGAATTGTCGGTATTTTACCGATTGTAAACAGGGAATACCGAAAATTTTCGAAGCAGCCGGTATCGCGTACCGATTCTGTTTGCCTGTGACCGATTTGATTTCCATCTAAAAAAAAAAGTATGAAGTGACATTTTCTGACAGTCTGTCATACGCACCTACCCCTTCCCACCCTATCCGACGAACATCTCTGGCGCCAGCCTCATTAGCCTAACACGCAGAACAGCAAGCTTTACAGTGAAAGAATAGAGCTTTGCGCTCTTCTCGGCATGACAGTGACTTCCATTCACAATGAGTAAATGGGGCCTAGATTGATTTATTCTTTTAATCTTTTATATGGAGGATAATGGAATAAGCACTCCTGTGCTTTTTTACATCCAGTCCCTGTGTGTATGCAGTTTTGTAAATGTCATCTGTTCCCACCGGCACACGATGGCCTGCTCTTACGAAAATCCAAAATTCTACGACTATGAATTTGCGCCGTTGCTTTGAGAGAGAAGAGTCGAAAACTAAATCTAAATTGAACGAAAGATCTAGATGAGCGCTAAGCATAGAAACAAGAAAGAAGAATATAAGTCACACGAATGATGTCTTGCAAAACAACAGACTGACACAGGCGCTAGAAAAAAAAACCTATTTCTTAAGTGTCCTCGTGTCCAAGAAGGGAGTGGCAGCAGCAGGGCAGTCAATCTCTGAGAGATTTGAGTTCAATATAGATTTAGTTTTGCTGCCAACAATTCCCCTCCCCCCCCCCCTTCCCCCCCCCCTCACTGAATAGTTTCGTTTTGTTCACAGTACGTACCAGATTTTATTTTCTGGGAACCGATTTCAGGGGAGTTGGTCAAGATATCTCTGGAATGGCAACTCGCAGTACAGGTTTTAAAAAATCCTAGCGCGAACCCTGGTGTGTGTGTGTGTGTGTGTGTGTGTGTGTGTGTGTGTGTGTGTGTGTGTGTGTGTGTGTGTGTGTGTATGTGTGTGATATCTTCAGTTTTATGCCTATTCACATTTAGTGATTTTAGACGATGTGTGTGTGTGTGTGTGTGTGTGTGTGTGTGTGTGTGTGTGTGTGTGTGTGTGTGTGCGTGTGTGTGTGTGTATGTGTGAGGAGAGAGTGCGTGAGTGACTCAGTGAGTGAGTGTGTGTGTGACTGTGTTATGTGTATGTGTGTGGCTGTGTGACTCTGTGTGTTGTAGTGTGCGTGTGCGTGTGTGTGTATGTGTGCATGTGCATGTGTGTGTCACTGTTTGTCAAGTGCTGTGTGTCACACTGTGTACATGTGTGTGTGTGTGTGTGTGTGTGTGTGTATGTGTCACGGTGTGTGTGTGGTGTGTGTGTGTGGTGTGTCACGGTGTGTGTGTGTGAGTATGAATATCAGACTATCACACTACGTGTATAGTGTATACTGTGAGTTGCATCCCTTACACTATAGCGACAGACTACTTTGTGCAGATTTGCATGCAGGCACAAACACAAACAAGCACTCTCAAAAACAGTTCACATAGATTTATATGCTAACAGTTAAAAACTAAATTGAGTATCACCAAATCAGTAACAACTTGCACAAGTTTGTAATCCCCATTTCTTCCCATCCCCAGAACAAATGTAAACACTGTATTTTTTACACACATGGTTTTTTTTTGTTGACGGAAAGAATGGTGAATATTACCACCCATGTTTACCAAAATGATTATTTATATTACTAATTTAGACATAAAAAATTGTCAACTTAGAACTAATCTTGTGGATGCACCCACCCATTACCCAGGGTTCGCGATAACCGGTAATTGTCGGTATTTTACCGATTGTAAACAGGGAATACCGAAAATTTTCGAAGCAGCCGGTACCGCATACCGATTCTGTTTGCCTGTGACCGATTAGATTTCCGTCTAAAAAAAAACTTTCTGACAGTCTGTCATGGGCCTGTACTGTGCTTACCGCACCTACCCCTCCCTTCCCACCCCTTCCTACGAACATCTTTAGCGCCAGCCTCATTAGCCTAGCAGGCAGAACAGCAAGCTTTACTGTGAAAGAATAGAGCTTCGCGCTCTTCTTGGCATGACAGCGACTTCCATTCACAATGAGTAAATGGGGCCTAGATTTATTTATTCTGTATTCTTTTAATCTTTTATATGGAGGATAATGGAATAAGCACTCCTGTGCTTTTTCACATCCAGTCCCCGTGTGTATGCAGTTTTGTAAATGTAATCTGTTCCCACCGGCACACGATGGCCTGCTCTTACGAAAAGCGAAAAGCGGAGGGTCTATGACTATGAATTTGCGCATTGCTTTGAGAGAGAAGAGTCGAAAAATAAATCTAAATTGAACAAAGATCTAGATGAGCGCTAAGCATAGAAACAAGAAAGAAGAATATAAGTCACACGAATGATGCCATGCAAAACAACAGACTGACACAGACAGTGACACAGGCGCTAGAAAAAAAAATCCTATTTCCTGCGTGGCTTCGTGCCCAAGAAGCGAGTGGCAGCAAGCAGCACGGCAGTCAAAGTCTGAGAGATTTGCGTTCAATTTAGATTTTGTTTTGCTGCCCAACAATCCCCCCCCTCCCCCACCCCCTCACTGATTAGTTTCGTTTTGTTCACAGTATGTACCAGATTTTATTTTCTGGGGACCGATTTTGGGGGAGTTGGTCAAGATGTCTCTGAAATGGCAACTCGCAATACCGGTTTTAAAAAATCCTAGCGCGAACCCTGTTTACCCCAAACCCCTACCCAAGTACAACTTGAACTTACAAGAAATGCATTCTATCTAGATCTGTGATAGCCCAAACTGAATTTACATCGATACCATAGAATCTGACCCTAGGTTATTTACTGACAGAAAACACATGGGGGGAAAACATTTCCTGAATGAGAATGAATTCTTGTTTAAAAATATCAGGTTCAGTCACCTCACAATCACAACAAAACTTTTAAACGTAGTTCAAACGTAAATTCGCACAAATCTCTTATGGTACTGAAATCTTGTAGTACCTGATGCAGATGGGCGTCTTTCCTCTCTGTATACCTGAAATCATACAAAAACAATTCATTACTATCCTCAGCTTGGGAATACATGTACAGCAGTAATTATGATTGTTTCACTTTAACAACAAACAAGGCGGATGACGTTGTCATCATTTTCGACACAATTACGGTTGCATATTTACCCATCATTCACTCTTGGCTGTTTCCGTGCATGCATCACCATAAATGTTACAAAAACTCTGCAACATGGAATGCACAGAAATCTCAACACATCAGACCTAAACCAGTTTCACTGAATTCATCGACTCTCTCCACATATTTGACGCCATCTTTCATCCGGGCAACTAGGAAATGAACTTGTAAACTTCAACCTCATTGGACAGTCAACCAATGTGTGGCTGCGCCTGCTTGCACTCATCTACAATACACGAGTGCCGCGTCCATGACCGGATAGATGATTTTTTTTTCGCTCCAAAGAGATAACACCCCTACCCCTACCCTTAGCCAACAACCCAAACAAACAAAAAACAAAACATGTAGGGGAGATAGGGGGAAGAGGCTATTTTGCGACTATAGCCTACCTTGCGTCTTGAAACTATTTCATATAACTGTTTCTTTGCATGTGCTACATAGAACGCATAATTAAATCAATGGGAAAAACCAAGTACTGAAAACAAAATACTGTCTCAGGATCAGGATTTGAGACCTTTTTTAAAACACAACTTAACAGGTTTTTTTGTTACGAAACTTTGGAATATTTAGAATGTTGCCTCTGGAAAAAAATTCCCAACCCACCACCCCAGTTTCAGAAGCGTCACCTAAGTCAAACGCACTTTATGGGCTGTGCTTGATTGATCATTTTGAGCGGGCGATGAGCCGGGATCCAGTCGAACAGTTTGACAGCCGAATTCGCATTTTCCTTAGCAATAATGTCTGCGAAAGTAGGGAGGCAAGGAATTGTATGGGCCCTAAGCCTGATTCACTTCTTTGCGTTCCCCCGTGGGGATGCCGGGTCCTGTCAGTATAGATAACATCCCCACTTTGTGGACAATAAGTGCTCTTTTCTATCCCTCTCTTTGTGTCAGCCTTGTTTCCTTTCTTCCTGTCACCTCCTTCTTTTCTATTTCCTGCCTTCATAGGCTATTCTCCTGCTTTTACGCATTCCAGAAAGACCTAAGAGAGCTGATAACAGTTCTCTTCCACACCGAAGTCGGATACACTATTTATTTATTTATTTATTCTTTTATACCGAAGATGAATGAATAATCTTGAATGAATAATCTTGAATGAATAATCTTTATTTTTCAAGGGTAACAGAGTAAGTAAGCATTACATACTTTTTTTCATCCGGCCCTTGCCCTGATCAGGGAATAAAGCTAAGAAACCCCTCCCTACCCCTACATACCAGCATCACCACCAGCAGCAGCCAGAGGATAATGAATAAGCACTCTGTGCTTTTTACATCCAGTCCCCGTGCGTATGCAGTTTTTTTTGTAAATGTCATCTGTTCCCACCGGCACACGTTGGCCTACTCTTACGAAAAGCGGAACAGGATTTAACATGTGCGCAAGATGTTCTACGTGCGTTTCGCACACGGGGCCTCGGTTTAAAGTCTCATCCGAAGGACTAGGCCTGACTTGTCACCCTGCTTAACGGCAGTGCAACGAATTTTCGCCCCATTTATGACAGACAACAGTATTTGCTGTCCTAGGATTGTACGACGCCCAAGAAGAAAACTTTGTGTTTAGCCTAATTTTTGTTTGCTTCTTGAGTTGAACTTTGGCACTGCCGAGTCCGGACAGGCCCCAAAACGAACTGAATTGGTATTTTCTTCCACAGCATCATAAGGAGCTAGCATGCGAAATCACAAAAAGGGCATAAGTAATTCTCGCAATAAGGACAATTATAAAGATATACAAAAAGAGCACTGAAAAAAAAAGTTCGAATTAACTGAGACAGCTATGTTCAGAGAAGGGAGATAATCGCAAAAGATAGCGTATGTGCAACACGAGAGATTTATCTTTTCCTGACTGTGTTATCACCTACTTGCTACGGGGAAAAAACAACAACAAAACACAAATTGGTGGAATTGATTCTCTAACTCTAGTTCGATCAGTCAGTCAGTCAAAATCAATCATTCAGTCAGTAATCAGAATCCTTATTTCCAAGTATGGCAGGAAAATGAGCAAGGGAGCATAGGCCCAGTGGTTTTGACCGCTTGACTCGTGATTTCAAAATAGTTATTGAGGACAGCGTACGTGTTTCAGAAACCGTTTGAACTGCCCGCTTTGGTTGGGGGGAGGGGATGTTCCTCTTGTGTTAGGCCTGACGTCTTCTTCAAGTTCTTCATATGAGGCTAGGCATATATGAAACCGAATTCTTCCACTGTAGGGATGTCCTGGGCCTATCAATATACATAGCATACACACCTGGAAATTATGTGCTACACTAGGAAATCCCTCTTTTCTATCCTATATTATTTCTGCCCTGTTCCTTTTCTGCCGGTTACCACCGTCCTCTTGCCTTTCCCTCACCCCCCCCCCCCCCCCCCCCCCCCCCCGAAAGAATTGCGCACACGTTAAAATCGGTCCCGCTTTTCGGAAGAGTAGGCCATTGTGTGCCGGTGGGGATGGGTGACAAAATTGACAAAACTGCATACGCGTGGGGACTACATGCAAAAGATGCACAGAAGTGCTTTTTCCATCATCCTCTGAATATAAGAATAGCCTAATCGAAACGAGACGAAACGAAATGTATGCAGGCACGTACATGCGCAGGCGCGCGCGCCACAACACACACACACACACACACACACACACACACACACACAGGACTTCAGCTTCAGCCTAACACATTTTTTATTTTCATCGTAGTGCAAATGATACCGGCTTGTGTTCGTCAGTGAGAACAGCTGCAGCAGATGCAAACTGAAATGCCATCCATACCAGTAAGACAGATCTATTGTGACACAACAATACGATAGATCGCTTTCTCTCTGATAGCCTAAGTCGCTCTTGCATTACCAATGTTATTATTGTAGGTCTGCCTGCTTGCTGCGTCAGTTGTTTTCAACAATCGCTTTCTTACCGTAACTTGCGTCTGGTTTGACGTTTAATCAATGGACCCTATCCCAGAACGGAAGAAAGTGCAAGGTTTAATAAGAAAATGACACACTTCGGCGTCAACAGTATAGTGGAGACCTCGACGGCTTCTTCCGATCCTGCCTCACTCGCTGGTCGATATAGGCTACATGTATAGCCTACAGGCTATCGCTGTTAACAATATCCTTCAGCTTGTCAAGCTGACATGTTCCATAATTCTCTCTGTCTCTGTTTCTCTGTCTCTGTCTTCTGTCCCTCTGTCTCTCTGTCTCTGTCTCTCTGTCTCTGTCTCTGTCTCTGTCCTCTCTCTTCTCTCTCTCTCTCTCTCTCTTCCTCTCTCTCTCTCTCTCTCCTCCAAATATTACCTTTAATGTATCTGTTACCATTGTATTGAGAATTGTTATTCATATTTATACTCTCTATTTTAATGATTAAGTGTGTCGTAAGAAATAGACTTTTGTGAGCCTTTTATCTAGCGATCCCTGTTTAGGAGCTCCATAACTATGTCCAATATAATGATGTTATGGTTATGCATTTTTTGTGTGCCTAATGACGTGCACGAGAACATGTGTGTGTTGTGTGTGTGTGTGTGTGTGTGTGTGTGTGTGTGTGTGTGTGCGTGCGTGCGTGCGTGCGTGCGTGCGTGCGTGCGTGCTGTGTGTGTGTGTGTGTGTGTGTGCGCGTGCGTGCGCGCGCGCGCGCGCCATCTATTATTTTTTTTCTTTTCCTGTCCGCATGTGTATTAATTTCCCTATCAGTGGCTTTTTACTACTGAATTTTGTTTCCTCGGGTTATTTTACGTGCTCGGACACAAATGGAGATTGAACCACCCGGCCATTTCGCTGTCTAGGCAGGTGTGTTTCCTCTAGACCGCCGATCCATGATCTTGTCTCTGTAGTATTGCTTTGAGCATTACCCAATGGTGGGCACCCCCTAAAAACAACAACAAACAACCAACCAAAAAAACACACCAAAAAAACCCAACCAACCAAACAAAAACAAAATCGATGACATAATGCAAAAATGTTGCCATTATTTTGTGAACCTCGCAGCTCTAACCAAAGAATGAAAAAAAAAAAAAACAACAAACAAAACAAGCAACAACAAAAAACGCAGACTTTTGACATAAATCTTGGTCTTGGTGTTCTAGTTTTGTTGTTGTTGTTGTTCTTGTTCTTGTTCTTCTCTTTCTCCCCTTAACTCCACCGGGAGTCACTAAGGTACCGCACTGAGGAGGTATTCACCAGTTTTTTTTTCCCCCACCTATATCGGCGGCGTGCCAAGGCCTTAAAAGCCCATACAGAATTCATGCCACGCTTTCAGACTCCCTTTTTTACCACAGCCAGACTTATTAACCGCATTTATTTTTCAGTCCGCCAAGAAAGAGAGAGAGAGAGAGAGAGAGAGAGAGAGAGAGAGAGAGAGAGAGAAGAGAGAGAGAGAGAAGAGAGAGAGAGACAGAGAGACAGAGACAGAGACAGAGAGACAGAAAAGAGGACAGAGAGAGACAGAGACAGAGACTGAGAGACAGAGAGACAGACAGAGAGAGACAGACACACAGACGTACAGACAGACAACACAGACAGACAGATAGAGACAGAGACAGACAGACAGACACAGGAGACAGCAGACAGACAACCACAGACAGAATGCAATCTTTTATCGATTCCGATAGAAGGAATAGAAGGGAAAGGAGTGAGAAGGGAGAGGAGGGGGGGGGGGGGGGAGCAGAATGGGAGAGTGAGAGGATGCTGTCAATTGGATTCATCCACCTCCATCCCCACACTCTACACCCCCCCCACCCTTCCCTCCTCTCCCTCTCCCACCATCAGATGTAATGTATCCCATCCCTTATCTGCCCCTTGCATGATTGCAGAGAAAAAGGCTAGAGGGTAATGGAGTTCACTGCACAGTTCTGACTCTTCCTGTGTCATTTCCTACTGGCGCTGAAGCAATCTATTAGTATGTGGGCATAGTTAGCAATGCATTCGGATGTATTCGGATGAGACTATAAACCGAGGCCCTGTCGACGAACGCGCGCAGAATATCTTGCGCACACATTAAAAACCCGTTCCGCCTTTCGGAAGAGCAGGCCATTGTGTGCCGGTAGGAGCGGATAACATCAACAACAAAAAAAACAACATGCACACAGGTGTCGTGTTTAGACACCATCCCTGAGGAAAAATTCGGGATTTGGAGTCCCCAGGGCGAATCAGGTCTGTAGCCTATAATATGGCAACGTTCTGGTGGCTCCTGCGACGGCAGTGGAACCATTCGTATCAGCGATTGCCTTTCCAGTGGACCATTCCAGTGATGTGGAGAGGGGAGGGGGTCTGCTGCATGGGTAACAGCTTGCCTTCCATACTTACTTACCCAGGCTTTTCTAGAGCCAAGAGCGCAACTCCATAGTCTTCCGAGGCTGACGGATGCCTACAATAGCAGTACAGTTCTGCTTGCTTTTAAATGGCTGGGATGGGATAGGATGGGATGCGCTCTCACACAGGAGCATTGAGCTGGTTGTGATGTAAAGGGATACTCTGTGACACTGGAGGGCGTTCTGTTTGCCGCTAGCCTAGCTCCTCTGGTGGCACACTGCACGCTACATATTCGTTCATTAGTTCGTTTCCCCCCTGAAGTCACAATACAGCTACCTTAATTTAAGGGTGGGCCAAAAAAACTAAAACCAAACCAAACCAAACCAAAAACCCCAAACAAAGCAAAGACGGTCGCATTACGCAAAAATTTCACCATTATTTTGCAAACCTGGGAGCTTTCCATGTTTCATTGATTGTTATGTGTGTGTGTTTTTCCAAGGACAGATTGAAAGACTCGGCTTGGCCTAAAATCTGTATCCTTACGTATCAATAAAGCGCTCTCTCTCTCTCTCTCCTTCTCTCTCTCTCCTCTCCTCTCTCCTCTCTCTCTCTCTCTCTCTCTCCTCTCTCTCTCTCTCTCTCTCTCTCTCTCTCTCCTCTCTCTCTCTCTCCCTCATCCTTGTTAGTGTCTGTCTTTCTCTTGTCTGCATGTGTCCTTCTCTCCTTGGTACTGTTTGTTGTCTGCTGCCCGCCACCCATGTCTTCTCTCTCCTTTCAGTTTGTCTGTCTGCCATGCTGTCTCTACAATTCTTTTGCTCTGACGTGTAGACCATTTTTTAACCCTCTGCATCATGACGATTGATTACATCTATATGCCCAGAGAGCAGGGTTAATTCTACGAGCTATTGAAACAACTTCAGGCAGATCCCATATAGAGAGAGAGAGAGAGAGAGAGAGAGAGAGAGAGAGGGGGGGGGGGTTGACAGAGAGAGGTTGAAGAGAGAGACTGAACTGAGAGAGAGGAGAGAGAGAGAGAGAGAGAGAGAGAGAGAGAGAGAGGAGAGAGAGAGAGAAGAGAGAGAAGAGAGAGAGAGAGAGAGAGGGAGAGAGAGAGAGAGAGAGAGAGAGAGAGAGGAGAGAGAGAGAGAGAGAGAGGTGTTGACAGAGAGAGTGAGATAGAGAGACGAGAGAGAGAGAGAGAGAGAGAGAGAGAGAGAGAGAGAGGGAGACAGACACAGAGAGAGACAGACAGACAGATACAGACAGAGAGAGAAGAGAGAGAGAGAGAGGGGAGAGAGAGAGAGAGAGAGACAGAGAGACAGAGACAGAGAGACAGAGAGAGAGACAGAGAGACAGAGAGAGAGACAGAGAGAGAGAGAGAGACAGAGAGAAGAGAGACAGAAGAGAGAGAGAGAGAGAGAGAGAGAGAGAGAGAGAGAGAGAAGAGAGAAAGAGAGAGAGAGAGAGAGAGATGGGCCAGCCTGGAAGGGGAGACATTACTGAAAGGTTAAGAAGGAAATAGCGCCAGATATGAGGAAGCAGATTCTTGTTAAAGATTCCTCTGATCATCCCACTGTGAATTCTCCCTCTCCCCTAACCCCCCCCCCTCCACACCAACCTCCTCCCCCTTAGCCTACCACCACCCTCTCCCTACTTCCCTATCTTCCTCACCAAGACAGACCACATAGCCATTCTTCAGCCTGTGTTGGCAGAAGCAGAGTAGAAGGACAAAGGGTTATTGATTGAGTGATTCTCTCCCTCCCTCCCTCCTTCCACCCCTCCCTCCCTCGGAAAGGGATGTAATGTCCTTCCCTCCCCAGTTGTTTACAATTATCCCTACTGCTGCAGACATACATACCTTTCTTCTATCATTGAAAAAAATAGGAAGACACTGATGATTTTAAAGTTCGTGATCATTCCTGAAATGCCTTTGTCATAACTATGGCCTATGTGGATATAGCTAAGTGGCTTGTCTGGAAACAAGAGTTCCGTGGTTTGAATTCTCGAGAGCCAGGCTGTAGCGTGTTCTCTTATTGGATGTGATGACAAAAAATATTAACAAGAGAGAGAATTGCCCATCATAACATTTTCAAAGTGTCTGTTAACTTGGGAGGATTTTTTTTTTAGATATGAAAAAGTTGCACTACTGTGGCTGATTACACTGTTTGAGAAAAAACCACGAGAATATAGTCCGCAACTACACACTACACACCACTACACACACAGCAAACACGCAAGCACGCACGCACGAACACACACCACAACACACACACGCACGCAACCACACGAGCACACACACACACACACACACACACACACACGCACACGCACGCACGCACGCACGCAGCACGACCACGCACGTAGCCTACCAATGACAAGACCTACACGTACCCTATCAACAAGTTCTATATCAGAGATTCCTCGACTGCTAGACAGTCTTTAGCCGCACAGCTTCCGTGACAGTGGAACACTTCCCGCAGGACTGTCCCATCCACTACAACTTCACAGCAGAAATCTGGTTTGTGGCGGAGACACTGATGTCTGAAAAGACAATTATGTGACCCTTGCAATATCTCTAGCAAACTGTGGCATTCAGCAAAGCCTCTGGGGTGTCCATCTGGACAAGGGAAATAGATGAAGAACTGAAAGTGTTCTCTAGCCCCTACCCCCCCTCCCCTTTCCCCAAATGATGTTACGTTATACGATGTCTATATCCCCAATTTTCAAACCAAGAAAGATGTCAGGATGCAACGCAAAAATGATGTCGGAATGCAAAGGCAAAAAATGTCAGGATGCAAAGCAATAACAAATGTCAGGATGTAAAGGCAAAAACAAATTTAAGGATGCAAAACAAAGACAAACGTCAAAATGCAAAGCAAAAACAAGTGTCAGAATGCAAAACAAGCAAAAAAAAAAAGAGAACAAAATATTGATGATGCAATTCTATGCTTCCGTTATACCGCCGCCTTTTCCTCGTCACCCTTACCACTCTGCTCCTCCCCACCCCCACCCCCAAATATTTCCCCCATCGTTTTTCCCCCCTCTACCTCACACCCCTTAACTCCTTGCAACATGATAGGATACGTCAGAGCAGGATATTTGGGGCCCCCTGCGTGAGAGACCATGCATCTAGATGGACACAGAGTTATTGATTGGGAGGGGGGGGGGGCACCCATATTGGACACCCCCCTCCCCGCCTTCATTCACATGTGGCTATTTCTGCCCCATCCTCCCTGGAAAACAAGCAGGGATTTGGGATGGTTACAAGAGGTCATGTCAATCAAATCTTATTGGACACTCGTTCTTTTCGCTCCGGAAGAGGGGGGTGGGGGTGGGTGGGGGTGGATTTGGGGGGGGGGGGGGAGGGAGGAGGGAGGGTGGGGGTCAGTGTTGTTCATTTGATCTAACGACCGGCACTGAGTTGTTTGTTTGATGTTACGGTTTTTGCTGTTGCCTTTACCGGAGGAGGAGGGTTGGTGGTTGAGGTGGAGGTGGGTTGGGGTATCCAAGTGGAGATTGAACTTCTGATCTGATGGTTATAAACAGGGGTGCAGGTTCGGGTCTCTGCCGAGCTGTTGATTAGGGGAGGGGAAGGGGGGGAGGGGCGAGGTGGGATGGGAGAAATAATGTTCAGGGGAGTTAACACTGGCATTGACTCCATTCACCTTGTGTGTAAGTCCTTGGGGTGAAACTGTAGCCAGATATTAGTATATATATATATATATATATATATTATAATATATATATATAATTATATGTATGAATAGATATTATGTATGTATAGATATATATATATATATATAGATATAGATATATATATATAGATATAGATATATATAATATATATTTATTTATTTATTATTTATTATTTATTCTTTTATATCGAGGATAACAGAATAAGCAATCATGTGCTTTTTTTCATCGGTCCCCGTGTGCATGCAGTTTTGTAAATATTGTCATCTGTTCCCACCGGCACATATATATATTATATAATATATATATATATTAGATAGAGAGAGAGAGAGAGAGAGAGAGAGAGAGAGAGAGAGAGAGAGAGAGAGAGAGAGAGAGAGAGAGAGAGAGAGAGAGAAGAGCCTAGATTGGGGAGTTGGTCAAGGTTGCTGCTATTTCCCACACTGTCAGACAGAGTCCTGGATTGCATCAAGACTGATAATATTCTTGCTGTGTTTGGGTATGCTAACAGTCTACAACTGTTCAGAGACTGTAACCTACGAGCTTTTGTCGTGGACATGCTTACGTACTCCCAGTATAGTAGTTTTTCCGATTTAGGGGCTGAATAGTAGGGGCGTAGTCTCATGATTTTCATGTGTAAGACTTTTGACCATTACACACACAGACACACACACACACACAGACACACACACACACAACACACACACACACACACACACACGCACGCACGCACGCACCACGCACACACACACACACACCACACACACACACACACACACACACACACACACACACACACAACACACACACACACAACCGACTGTCAAACTCAGTCTTTGATGGACAGAGAATCTGTTTATCTTAAAAAAAAAGAAAGAAAGAAAGAAAGAAATTCACTGCTTATTACAAATCTCACACAGTGCAAAACAAATCTCGAACGTTCGTGTATATACACATGCAGGAAAGCAAATATGCACGTTAAAGATCCCGTAACTCATATCAATGTTCGGTGAGTTTTGGAAACACGTACATACTCAGCAAACATCCCCGAAGTCAGAATGCGGCTACCTTCCTGGTGGGTTAAAAAAAACCGATCGCATACGCAAAATTCTCACCATTGGTAAACCTTGGAGCTCTAGCTGAGGAAGCAGGGAGGGGAGGGGGGGGAAACAGAGCCCAAACATTTTAAGCCAGCCAGTAGCCAATAACTGGACATAGGCTAGCAGAGGGGACAAGCTTGTTATTGATTAGCGTGGGGCAGAATGGAAAGAGGCTGGTCCCCCCCCCCCCCACTCTCCTACCCAGGGCTATTTGTCAGCCCATTTTCATCCCTCCAGCTGTGCTAGTTGTTCATTGATTCTGATGATAGAGCTCACTGCTTCTTTCCAGTGACTAGAGAAGCGCTCTCATGTAACGGCGATAGAGGTCAGCATGTCTTCTATTGATAGAGGTCATCGTGTCTTCTATCGGTCTTTACTTAGTAGTGAATCCGTTCTGGAGCAATTAACCAGGTCTTTACTTAGTGTGAATCAGTTCTGGAGCAATTAACCAGGTCTTTACCTTGTGTGAATCAGTCTGGAGCACTGAACCAGGTCTTTACTTGTGTAAGTCAGGTCCTGGAATGCACTGAACCAGGTCTTTACTTGTGTGAATCAATTCTGGAGCAATTAACCAGGTTCTTCTTACCCATGTGTGAATCATCCCAGAAGCACTGAAACAGGTCTTTACCTGTGTAAATCAGTTCTGAGCACTAACAGGTCTTTACCTGTGTGAATCAGTTCTGGAGCACTGAACCAGGTCTTTACTTGTATGAATCATCCCTGGAGCACTGAAACAATCGGTCTTGCTGCTGGGTTTGGTGGCAGCAGCGAGTAGATGGTCTGATTGTTTTCAGCCTGCTGTCCCATTACATGGCAACAGTCCGTGCTAGGATGGGGACCCCATTATCTGGCATAAGCAGAGAGAGAGAGAGAGGAGAGAGAGAGGAGAGAGAGAGAGAGGAGAGGAGAGAGAGAGAGAGAGAGAGGAGAGAGAGGAGGGAGAGAGAGGAAAAGAGAGAGAGGAGAGAGAGAGAGTTCTTACCTATGTTCCCGGTTTAGAGTCACCCGTTCTATACAGGTCTCCTTTATTCTCCTTACCTACAGAATCGTCTGTCTGTCTGTCCAGCCCTGTCTGTCTGTCTGTCGTCTCTGTCTCTCTCTGTCTCTGTCTCTCTTGTCTCTGTCTCTCTCTGTCTGTCTCTTGTCTGTCTGTCTGTCTGTCTGTCTCTTCTCTCTTCTCTCCTCTGTCTCTGTCTGTCTGTCTGTCTGTCTGTCTGTCTGTCTGTCTGTCTGTTCTGTCTGTCTTCTTCTCTCTCTCTCTCTCTCTCTCTCTCTCTCTCTCTCTCTCTCTCTCTCTCTCTCTCTCTCTCTCTCTCTCTCTCTCTCTCTCTCTCTTCTCTCCTTCCTTTTTGATGTTTTTTCAGGCAGCAGGCTCAGATTCCCAGTCTATGTACAAGGATGTCAGTTACAAAGCATGATCTGAAAGACTGCAAGCAAGATTGGAACCAAAGAGGTACATATCACACACATGGAACACAAATCATATTTCATGGATTTGAGTAGAGAACGCTGTAGCGAGTGGTTAGGACAGTTCGATTTCAATCCCATGGGTCCATGAAGTCCTGCGTTCCAATCTCGGCGGCGTCTGGTTAATAGATTGGCCTGGAATTATTGCTTTTAACAATGCCTATAAAACATCTCTAAACAGCTATGTGACTGACCACAGGCGTGACCAAAGCCTTTATAGTCCTCTTTCCCTCTGCCTCCCTTCTCCATCAATGCTTATAGGCTATAGTGACTTTTCCTGCCGGCAGCGTCACTACCACTGCAGCCACCACCGCGGTCTTGTCAGTCAGGCAAAGAGCAGTTCTGGTGTCTGTATAGCTCGTTTCCCAAAGATCCTGACAACAAACTGTAGACTTTAAAAATAGAATGATGAAGCGTTTTCTGTCATTAGAAGTCGTAGTCGTAGTTGTAGTAGTAGTAGTAGTAGTAGTAGTCGTAGTAGTAGTAGTAGTAGTAGTAGTAGTAGTAGTAGTAGTAGTAGTCGTAGTTGTAGTAGTAGGTAGTAGTAGTAGTAGTAGTAGTAGTAGTAGTAGAAGTAGTAGTAGTTAGTAGTAGTAGTAGTAGTAGTAGTAGTAGTATAGTATTGCAATATCAGTAGCAGCAGTAGCAGCAGAGAAGTGGTGGTGGTGGTGGTAGTGGTAGTAGTAGTAGTAGTAGTAGTAGTAGTAGTAGTAGTAGTAGTAGTAGTAGTAGTAGTAGTAGTAGTTGTTGTTGTTGTTGTTGTTGTAAGAACATATGATGTGGGTTATCTTTTCCAGAATATCTTAAGCACTTATAGTTATTGTCATCATAAAAAAAATAGATACACCTTTTTTCATCACACAAGCTACATCACAGCAAACACAAAGAGACAGAGACTGACAGACAGGCACCTGCTCATGTCAATCCCATTACATACCCACTTTCTCCTCACTGCTCACTCTATCAGCTATCTGCAGATCTCCCACACACTTCGTAACCTTTCCCTGTCAGACGTGGTTATATTATGTACACTTTCACCTGTCTCACCTGTTAGCACCACCGAGTTCGGTGTTTAGCCCCCACACCCAATGACAATGACGTGATGCTTCTTCTCCATGTGCTCTGATCTTCGCTGGCCCTGCTGATTTCTTGGAATCTCATGCCATAGGACTCGGTGATGCTGTCAATGAGAGAAGCTGGTGGTCTGCCTTTCTTCTTTTTTCCCCGCGGTCTTTCCTCGAAAGACAGTTATCGTGAGGTTTGTATAATTATTGGTTTTGTGGTGCACACTTACACAGTGACAAACCTAAGTATGAAGACGCGCACAGCACAGATAGTCTAACTGTTTCACTGTAGATATAATTTAATTCATAAAAAAAGCTTTAAAAAAAGTTTATCGTGAATGGGTGGTCTACACCTCAAATGGCAGAGAAGTGAATTTTAGGATGAAAAGCTTTAAAAGAAGAGAAAGGCTGTTTTCCATAGATTTTGTTCGAAACATTGGAATTCTTCTTCGTTGAACGCCCAGACAGCATTCATTGTTGTCTGTGATGAGGGCGAAAAATGCGTTGCACTGCCTTTAAGCGCCTGACAAGTCAGGCCCAGCGCATTCTACTTCAGCGTGGAGATACTTGTACTCTTTGAAGTCTCTCTGGATAAAAAGGCAGGAGAATGGACAAAAAGGAGGTGACAGAATGAAAAAGAACAAGGCAAAAAAATAGAGAGATCGAAAGAGGGAATCCTAGCACATTATTTCCAGAGGGTGGGAACGGTATTATACTGACAGCCCCCCCCTACATCCCCAAGAGGGGGGGGGGGGGGGGGGGGGGGGGTGCTGAGAGAAACTATACAAGTACAGGTGGACAAAAAACATTTGGCAAAAAATGGGTTCTACGAAGAGGTATAGATTCTCCAAGACAAAAACATGTGAATGGTTGCTTTGAAATCTGTTCCCAGACAAATAGTTTATTATTGTATAAAGTTCGCATCCTCTTCTAATAAGTATACAAGTTGAAGCTATTTAATCCATAAACCATGCTTGTTTTGCCATGTTTGCTGGCGGATAAAAATAATGTGTTAGAAATACTTAAAAACAACAAACAAACAATCCAACGACAACAACAACAAACTCCCAAAACGGGGATATCACACGGATCCTCTTATTATTGCTGTCTTTTTCTCTGTAATGTTTTTCTTTTTTCCTATTCTTTCTCCCTACAGCGTAGATCTCTTCTGCCTCTAACTTTCCCTCCCCCCCCCGCATCCTTTCCTTGCTCCGTCAATATAATTATTTTTGTGTGTGTGTTTGGGGACGCAGGAAATCGACTATAGCAACAGCATAGGGAAAACGCTAGCACAACGGCGAGCGGACACGGAGACTGAGAACAGTGAAGAGAGATAAAGAGAGCGTGAGAGAAAGAGAGAGAGAGAGAGGGAGAAAGAGCTCGCAGGCAGCAAAGAGGCAGGCAGGTTCGAACAGTGGCAGAGGAACAAACAGACAGAAGAGAAAGAAGAGGAGAGAGAGAGCGAGAGAGAGAAAGAAAGAAAGAGAGAGAGAGAAAGATCGAAGTTGTGTGTGTGGCCAGCAGGGAGAATTATGATGTCAACAGGCAGCAGTGAGAAACGCCGGAATTAGCGCAGGAAAAAAAAATCACGGTGGCTGGATTCAGTGTGACAGTGTGATTAATTTTGTGCACAGGTGCCACACAAACCTCAGAGAGAGAGAGAGAGAGAGAGAGAGAGAGAGAGAGAGAGGAGAGAGAGAGAGAGAGAGTATTGTGCGCGCTGTGGATATGATATGTGAAATTCATGTCATGTGATTCTTTCTTATACGTGTTGCAAAGTTGCTATTTCTACAACTTCAGGTAGGAAGTGCTTCGAGCGCACGATTTGAGGTAAGTGGTTTCCTCCCTTTTTATATTTGTACTTTGTTTGATATTTATTGGCTCTCTCTCTCTCTCTCTCTCTCTCTCTCTCTCTCTCTCTCTCTCTCTCTCTCTCTCTCCTCTCTCTCTCTCTCTCTCTCTCTCTCTCTTCTCTCTCTCTCTCTCTCTCTCCTGGTTTTGTTGTTGTTGTTGTTGTTGTTGTTGTTGTTGTATTGATGAATATTGGTAGGCGGTTATTTTCCCTTATTGCTAACATCATATGGTTTTGTGTACTTTAAAATATGATATAAGCCTTAGGAGGGATAGGATTGGATGTAAAAAAACAAACAAACCACCCAATCCTATAACCATGTGCGTTTGTCTCCTTGCCTTGGCTCTGTGTGTGTGTGTGTGTGTGTGTGTGTGTGTGTGTGTGTGTGTGTGTGTGTGTGTTGTGTGTGTGTTTTATACTGTGGCATATTAATCAAGGACTCCACTGCATTTGGCTTTTTTATGTTTTAACCCCCACTCTCCTCTTTCCACTCTTGGTTTCTTAATGTCTAATATTTTGCACCTGTACAAAGATGGTCAGAAATCAGTCCAAAATGCGAACAAAATATGACCGCCCATATTATTTTCAACACAGGATGTGTTATTTTTCGGCATATGAATTGTTTCCATTTTTCGCAGTGTGAGTTACATATTCAAAAATTAAATTTGATGGTCATTTCTCAGTGTTGTATGTCAGAACTTGACTAGGTCTATGTGCTTTTCATTGACAGGAGTTAAAGTGTCAGTTTTGTGTAAAAACCTACATCTCCCCACTGACTTTGAAAGAAAACTATACTCCCATGCAACTACGAGTACACGCGTGAGTTTGTCAGTGTGTACCCTCGCGATATCAAATTTACGCACGC
>CM060316.1:31971235-31976235 GCA_030674155.1 Stramonita haemastoma
TATTAGGGTTATCAGCATCGCCCTTTTTGTGTAATGTTAGGATTATAGATTCAGTCCAGTTATCTGGGAAAAGGCCATCCTCAAAGATTTTGTTGAATAATTTTAGAAGGAAAAGCACAACGTCTTCACCTCCATTTTTCAGCAATTCTCCAATGATTTGATCAGGACCTGCTGCTTTATCATTCTTTAGTTTTCTAAGTGCCCAATATATTTCACCTTTAGATATTGGACGATCAAAATCTTTCTCACTTTCATCATAGTCAAAATTAGTATTCATGGAGTTGTCTGATGAGTCTTTCTCCAACAGGGTTTTGAAATGTTGAAACCAACTGTCAACTGATATACTATTCTTTGGCTGACTATTTCTAAATGACGCCTTCTTAACACTTTTCCAGAACTGGACTTGAGAAGAGATTGAAGACACCATGTCTGCAAGTAATGTCATATTATACTGTTTCCTTTTCCTTTCTAGCATGTATTTATATTCCCTTCTTAAAACACAGTACAAATTTCTGTCTTCGTTCTTTAACGTTTTCCGGTAAGTCTTTAATAATTTTCTTACCCTGTACTTCATACTTTTACATTCATTATCAAACCATGTTGCATTTGATAAACCTTTTTTACATGTACCTGTTTCTTCATACATTCAGCACTGGACTTTATACAACTATTGAACAAATCTAGAGCTTCATTAATGTTCTCATCAATCATCTGTAAGGCATTTGAAAAAGTTACACACATGTCTTCCTCACAAAGATTATCTTTATACGCTGAGAGTTTGTTTTCATCCCACACAAACTTTTCCACAACAGATGACTCTTCGGCTGTTACATAAGTTTTATACAATGGATTAATATGTAATTCCACAGGAAGGTGATCTGAATCAGAACGTTCAGCAACAAACAAACGGCATGAGTCAAAAATCTGAGAGAACAAATCATCTGACACTAAAAAATAATCATTAACACTGCATCCTCCATCAGAAATGTACGTATAGCGACCCTGCTGATCACCATTACATACACCATTCAGAATTTGTAAACTAAATGTAGTACACATGTTCAATAATAATTTACCATAATTATTTATAACAGAATCTTCAGAATAACGATTACCACTAAGAGACATGCTTTTGCTTTGGAGCTCTGAAATAAAATCATCTGCTACATGATGGCAAGAAAAGTTTGATGTCCTACTGTTTAAGTCTCCACACAATATTATATCAACTTCATCCAAAGCAACCACACAATCGGCTAAATATTCTTCCATCATAGCAATCCCACTATCATTATCAAACATGTTATAAAAAGGAGAACCTTCAGGTGGGATATACACACATACAAGCAAAACATTTCTTGAGGTACACAATAAAGATTTGTCACAGAGAAAAGTACAAATGTTAGGGTAAGGAACATCTAAATATTTTACAAGTGCAGATAACTCATTCTTAATCAAACAAACTACTCCCCCTGATCGTCTCCCTTGATGGCTAACTTTAGTTGCCGCCTTACAGAAGGCTTTATAGCCACTAAAAACATCTGGCTGGATATTTTCCAAGAACGTTTCTGTCAGACAAATAAAATCAAAGCTACGCACATAAGATACAAAATCTCCATCGACCAGTTTTGACAATAATCCATTTACGTTCCAGGACAAAAATGAAAAAGTTTTATTTGCTTGATTTGTAATGCCACACTCTAGTTGATGTACTACGTCATCTAAACTCACATTTTCACTACTTCCATTAATATGACAAGACATCAAATTAATGCTATCAACTGTACCAAAATCATTATTTAAAGAGGACTCTTTATTTAAGCATGGTCTAAAGCCAGATGACAAATCATTAGGCCTATGTAGGGTTAGGTCTAGGGCTAGTGTACTGCAGTCTTTGTCTTTGTCTCCTCGCCCGGCAAAGCCAGGTCCCGTCTTGCTGGTTACAGCACAAAGCCCAGTCTTGCTGGTTACAGCACAAAGCCCCTTTACTGAAGTAGGTCTAGGTCTAGTCCTATCTAACTGAGACTTTACGCCCGGTGTATGTTTACTTTTCCTACCCCCCTGTGAAATACCTCTACAGACAGATGTGTGTATGGGCCGGCCAACAAGCTATTTGTTTCTTTCGAGATTATTGAGGGTCATCTTTTCACCATCAATGATCAAATGATCAAAAATCATTCTCACATTCTTTCCTTCTGCTCGGGCACTCTTCAAATACGGGGTCAGTTTGCGTCTAATTTCTCTAACTGCTTGGGAAAAATCTTCGTCTACAAAAATCTTTGAGCCCTTCAGCCGAGTCTTTGCCTTCAGTATGCTAAGCTTATCTTGATAAAAACAACACCTAGCAATAATGGGAGAGCTGGGTTTAGAGTTTATCCTATGCACTCTATCGAATTTCACATCTGCTACATCCATTTTTTCTGAGAGAAGACTTTTTACAATCCTCTCACAGTCAGCTCCAGTCTCATCAGCTCTCCTATCTAAACCATGAAAAATGACGTTGTTTCGTCTGGACCTTCCTTCTAAATCATCGGATTTCTTTTCTAGTTTTTCAACCCTATCCATCAATTTTGTATTTGACTGTTTTAAGTCTTCATTTTCAGTTCTAAGAACGTCCATGTCTTTCTTCAGGCTGCACATTTCTTCTTTCAACGCACCAACACTGTCTGTCAACAATTTGATCTCATTGTTCAAACTGTCAGTTGTTGTTTTCAGCAAGTTTTCCACTTTTTCGATTTTTGCTGTCATGGTGTTGAAGGACAGTTCCTTAGGAGACCCAGTAGAAGAGGAGTCCTGGCCACGGTGTATGGTCGTAGGCGTGTTGGTGTAGGTAGTCACATCAGCCCTCGTTCTGGTTTTCCTGGATGCTGTGCCTGTGATGGTGCTACGACCACCAGCACCATCAACCAAGCTGGTCTGCCTCAGCTTGCGGCCAGTGGATCCAGGGGTGGTGGGTCCAGGGTTGGTCTCCACATCGCCACACCGTAATAAAAGCCCCCCCCAAAATAAGTAGGTGAGGGTCAGTCCTAACAGGACACCGTCTCGCCGGTTTCTCAACGTCAGAATGGCGTTTCTCATAGTTGATTTGAATTCTGCCCGTTTAGACATAAAGGAGGCGAACACTGCGGCAAATGTCCCACACACAGCTCTGTACAACTGCACGGATATGCCCATCCTCCTGATCTATCTATATACAATCAATGAAGATTTAAAGCCACTTAAAAACTAGTTTTTGAATCACAAAAACACCAGCTCGATTTCAATACGTCTTCGTCTTCACATCACGTAATTGGCCCCTGAGAGAGAGAGAGAGAGAGAGAGAGAGAGAGAGAGAGAGAGAGGAGAGAGAGAGAGAGATTTGATTTGATTTGATTTATTCTTTTATATCGAGGATAATGGAATAAGCACTCTTGTGCTTTTTTTTCATGCAGTCCCCGTGTGTATGCAGTTTTGGAAATGTCATCTGTTCCCACCGGCACACGATGGCCTTCTCTTACGAATAGCGGAACAGGATTTAAGAGAGAGAGAGAGAGAGAGAGAGAGAGAGAGAGAGAGAGAGAGAGAGAGAGAGAGAGAGAGAGAGAGAGAGAGAGAGAGAGAGAGAGAGGAAGAAGAAGAAGAAGGAGGAGGAGGAGGAGGATCTAGGAAGAAGAGGAAGAGGAGAGGCCGTTGTTCATTTATTTACGGTAGTGTAAAAATCAACCATAAGTTATTTTCTTCCCATGCTGCGTTGCTTTTAAGCTTGAATCACAGTCATTTGTTTACAGGAGCAGAAAGTGTCAACGAACATGCAACGCAAAAATCAATACGCGAACCTTTATACACACATGTATTGACTTGACATGACATTACCATTGTTCTTGGCGAAATTCTGTAGAAAAAACGCCACTCCGATAAGGAAACAAATACACATGCAGTCGGGAAAAGAAGAAAAGAAAAGGTGGCGCTGCTCTTATGGCGACGCATTCTCCTTAGGGAGATGAGCCTGAATTTCATGCAGAGAACTCTGCTGTGACTTGAAAGATGGTATGCACTATGTATTATGAAATCTTATTTTGAAATTTCCCAAAGAGTCGCAGTCATTGTGTGGAATATTCCATAATCGCTACACCACATATAGCAAGAAACCATTCAGCAGAAACTTGACCAGGTGTATGATGATTCTGTTGTAGACCCTTGGAAATCTGCTGCGTGGTTTGCTGTTTCTGAACACCCAATAAGTTGAATAACGCTGACATGACTTACAGGGTATCATGACTTTCGGGGCATCATGACTTTCGGGGTATCGTAACTTACAGGGTATCGTAACTTACAGGGTATCATAACTTCCAGGGTACCATGACATAATTTACATGTTTCATAACCTACAGGATATCATGATATAACTTGCATGTATCATAACTTCCAGGGTACCATGACATAATTTACATGTATCATAACCTACAGGATATCATGATATAACTTGCATGTATCATAACTTCCAGGGTACCATGACGTAATTTACATGTATCATAACCTACAGGATATCATGATATAACTTGCATGTATCATAACTTCCAGGGTATCATGACTTATAGAGTATCATAACTTCCAGGGTATCATGACATACTTACAGGTACCATAACTTACAGGGTACCGTGACTTACATGTATCTTGAGTCGGTCTTCTGTATGCTTGTTTGCACAGAGAGAAAACATCTGAAAGATCTGAAGATAGGCTGGCTTGGAAACAAAAGTCAAAGAAAATTTCAGGCCTTAATCGCCCTGGCGTTGCTGGGATCCGAACCTTCAACCCCATGAATTTCAAAACCGCTAAGACGAAAAGACATTCAATCCCGAAGTAGAAGTGTGGCTACCTAAATGGTGGTGGTGGTGGTGGTGGGGAGGAGGGGGGTGGGTGGCGGTTGCAGACGTAAAAAATGTCACCATTGGTGGACCTCGAAGCTGTAGCCGAGAAACAAACAAACAAAAAAGAAAAAAAAAAGACATTCATCTTATGAGTAG
>CM060316.1:31988735-31991235 GCA_030674155.1 Stramonita haemastoma
TACGTGCGCATGCTTTGCGTGCGTGTGTATGTGTGCATGCGCGCATGCATTTGCGTGTGTTTTGTGTGCATGCGTGCGTGCGTGCTTGTGTATGTGTGTGTGTGTGTGCGTGAGAGAGAGAGAGAGAGAGAGAGAGAGAGAGAGAGGAGAGAGAGAGAGAGAGAGAGAGAGAGAGAGACAGAGAGAGACAGACGAGAGACAGAGAGAGTAGACTGACAGACAGACAGACAGACAGCTAGACAGACACACGACAGGGAAAAAACCCCACCACTTAAACCACCACTCTTTCTAAGTTACAAGCTGTTCAGCCCAGGGCTGGCGGCTGGCCGGCCCACCCAGCGGGAAAAGGGGAAGAAGAAGCTTTGGGGGGAATCGATCCCCTTACTCCCTAACTCTAGCAGGGGATTTTAATCCCCGCCCGTTTCAGGTTGCTGCCTGTCAATATTTCAAGCAGCTCTTTACTTCGCTTGGTTACTCATCTCCCTTCCCCTTCCTTTTCTTCGCCATCTCTGTCTCTCTCTGTCTCTCTGTCTCTGTCTCTCTCTTTGTCTCTTGTCTCTTGTCTTTGCCTTGCCTTGCCTTGCTTGCCTTCTGTCTGTCTGTCTGTCGTCTGTCTGTCTGTCTGTCTGTCTGTCTGTCTGTCTGTCTGTCTTCTCTCTCTCTTCTCTCTCTCTCTCTCTCTCTCTCTCTCTCTCTCTCTCTCTCTCTCTCTTCTCTCTCTCTCTCTCTCTCTCTCTCTCTCTCTTTCCCCTCCTTCCCTACCCCCACCGTCTTCACTTTCTGTCTTGTTCGCCTCGCCATGCTAGGAGCTTTGGATTCATGGCCCCCCAGTGGGGATGCTGGGGGCCTGTCAGTATAAATAGCATCCCCACCTTCTGGAGTGTGTGTACTAGAATTCCCTCTTTTCTTTCCCTGTCTTTTTCTCAGTCTTGTTCCTTTTCGTTCCCGTCACATCCTTCTTGTCTATTTTCTGCCTTCCTGGTCTGTTCACCATCATCATCATCATCATCATCATCATCATCATCATCTCATCATCTCATCATCATCATCATCATCATCATCATCATTCTTCTCATCATGGACATTATTATCATCATTATAATTATTGTTAATATCATCATCACTAGCATAGTTACTCTTAGAACAGTTGCCAAGAATTCTGTACCAAAACACTTTTGTGGACTCTGAATACTCTAAGTTCTTTAAAAAAAAAAAAAGGAAAGAAAACCCCAAATCTCAGTGTACAAATGAAGACTGAAAAACGGACACAGCTGCAGTTACGTTACGTAATATGCGCACATGACTACGATTGCTCTTCGGTTCACCAAGCTGCTGTATATTCATTGCCCATTGGCAGTGTCACAAACGGCATGCACAACCTGCGCTATTGCTGTAGCCTACAGCGGCCGCAATACTGTCGATCCCTGCACTGCACTGCTATAAAACTGGCTGTAAAGCCAAACAGTCGTCCTATTGCTTGCTGCATAGTCACTGCATTGTTAAATATTCACACATAAGTCGTGCAAGAAGTAGACGAAGCAAGAAAAAGAGAAGAGAAAGAGACGGGGAGGGGTATTAACAGTGGTAAAAGCAGCAGCAGCAGCAGAATACGGCAATGACAGAGAAGGAGGAGAACACAAAGAAGAAGAATGCGAAGAAGCAGAAGAAAAAAAAAGAAATAGAAGAAGGAATGAAAATCATGATGGTTATGATGATCTACCAACATCGACATCCACATCAGGGAGCAAAAACTGAACTTCACGAAATGGCGTGTATGTATTTGTCCGTCTTTCTCCCACTGGGCCAAAAAATGTATTTTCAAAATAAACTGCCTCATTCTTTTTGTTGTTGTTTACTCTCTCTTTGCTGACAAGCCACAAACATATCGTGAATAGCAGCAGCTCTTAAAATGGCAGCATTTTTTTTTCTCTTTGGTTAGCAAAACAGGGACACAGTCAGGGAAATGTAAACAACATCCTGAAATCAACCTATAACAAGAGTATGGAAAGTTGCCGTTTCGCTCTTTCTGTTTGTTTGTTTTTCCTCTTGTGTTCTCTCTTCTTCAGTTTTATTGGTTTGTTTTTCGTCTGTGTCTGTTTTGTGTTTTTCTTTCTTGTTCTTTCATTTTTCTTTGATTTTCTGTCTGTCTTTCTTTCTTTTTTGGGGGGGAGGGGGTTGCATTGCTTTTTTTTTGTTTCTCCTTTTTCTTTGACGTTTTTGTTTGTTAGGTTTTTGTTTGCATGGGTTTTGTTTCTTTGTTGTAATTGGTTTGTTAAACTGATCAACCGTTGTGTATTGAGGAAGGTCAAATTCTGATTGTTAAATCATCCATTTTTTCTTCCTAAACTCGTCCTGTAGAATCACATTGAAGGTGACATCGTTTTTTAGTTCTTGATTTATCTCCCTTCTTTTCATTCATTTTGTTTTTGTTCAGAAGTGAGTCACAAAAACATAAAAAAATAGTCACCTAGCATGCACTCACAGCTTCACTCGCACATCG
>CM060316.1:31996235-31998735 GCA_030674155.1 Stramonita haemastoma
AGACAGAGAGACAGAGAGAGAGAGACAGAGAGACAAACAGACAGAGAGGAGAGACAGAGACAGAGGGGAGAATGGAGAGAGAAAGAAAAAGAGAGAGGAGGGAGAGGAGGAGGAGGAGAGAGAGAGAGAGAAGAGAGAGAGAGAGAGAGAGAGAGAGAGAGAGAGAGACAGACAGACAGACAGACAGACAGACAGAAGACAGAGACAGGGAGAGACAGAGAGAGACGAGAGAGACAGAGAGAGACAGAGAGAGACAAACAGACAGAGAGACAGAGAGGAGGACAGAGACAGAGAGGAGAAGGGAGAGAGAAAGAAAAAGAGAGAGGGAGGGAGGAGGAGGGAGGGAGGAGAGAGAGAGAGAGAGAGAGAGAGAGAGAGAGAGAGAGAGAGAGAGAGAGAGAGAGAGAGAGAGAGAGAGAGAGAGAGAGAGAGAGAGAGAGAGAGAGAGAGAATGTTAAGTATAGAGACGGCAGCAGCCTTCGGGTCAATATGTTTTCCTGTCAACATGTGCACAGGAGACCTTTGAGACTTGGCTGATTGATGCCAACATGCCACACAGACAAGCTGGGTGCCAAGGAGAGTCAAGGGACCGTCCTCCTGTGTTTACAGCAATCCGTGTGCCATTCTTTAAAAATAGACACATTCAGCAATCTGCCATTCTGAAAATATGTTCAGTAATCTGCCATTCTGAAAAACATAAAGGAAACCTGCCATTCTGAAAATACTTAAGGCAATCTGCCATTTTGAAAATACAGCATGCACTGTCCCATTCTGAAAAATACACATAGCAATATGTCATTTTGAAAACGCATATAGTAATCTGCCATTCTGAAAATACATACAGCAATCTGCCATTCTTAAGATACATATAGCCAATCTGCCATTCTTAAAATACATAAGACAATCTGCCATTCTGAAAAATACATACAACAATCTGCCATTCTGAAAAAAAATGCATGAAGAAATCTGCCATTCTGAAAATGTAGACTGCAATCTGCCTTTCAGGAAACACGGTATAGCAATCTGCCATTCTAAAAAAAATACATAACAACAATCTGCCATTCTGAAAATACATACAGCAATCTGCCATTCTGAAAAAAAATATCGCAATCTGCCATTCTGATAATTCAATATAGCAACCTACCATTCTCAAAAATACACACTGCTATCGTTCATTCTAAAAAATACATACAGCAATCGGCCATTCTGAAAAGTATGAAAGCATGCACTGTGTACTTGATTTGGGGATTGAGGACATAGAGCAATACCAGGTAGTCACAAGAAAGTTGGTTATGATCATCAACCGAGGATTGCTTGTGCTCCTACAGTGCTGACCCCGCGCATGCGTAGTGTGGTTGGGAAGCTAGCAGACAACAACATAACCGAGGAGCTACAATGTTTGCTGAAAATTAAAAAAAAAAAATCAAACCTACCCAACTAAGTGTGCAAAATCACATGAGTTTTGTGTGCTAGGAAGTCTCTCTCTTTGTTTCTGCCATGTTCTTTTTCTTCCCGCGGCATAAAAAGTGGTTTTTATTTATGTGAATTCCTTAGTACGTGCGGCATGAATGCCAGAGTAATGATATATAAGAAAACAGAAGGAAAAGTGGCCAGAAGTAAATACTGGTGTGTAGCCGAGAGGAGAACAGCCACCATTCAATTCATTTCTCCCGAGCTGTCCCAAAGCAATGGCCTCGTGTCTGGGTTGGTCAAGCGGGCAATGGATGACTGTGGAATTCCTGATAGATGGCCAAATGACGTGCCTGCCTCCTCTTGTACAAAGCCGACACGAGGGCGCGTTCTAACAGCCTGACATTTGCATAACGTATACAGCCCACTTGCCTAGGAAAGAGTCCCAGCTTGTTAATTGATTTGTTTCGTGTTTGTCCGTCTGTAGATGTGTGCTGTCTACTGTCTCTGGTCTTCTGTCTGTAAGGTGGCTAGTCAGAAACTGCACAGATGAGAATGATAGACTTCCATTTCAAAGCTTCAGACGGTGTACCCGAGTGGTTAAGACATTTCGACTAAATTCCATGGGTTTATGAAGTTGGTTTCAAATCTCAGCGGCATCTGGTGAATTAGGGGTGGGGATTTTTACTTCCTCCCACGCCTTGATTTCCTTCGTGTATATACACACAGAGAAGATCAAAATATGCACGTTAAAGATCCCGTAATTCATGTAAGCGTTCGGTGGGTTACGGAAACACGAAACGTACCCAGCATACATCCCCGAAGTCGGAATGTGGCTACCTTCATGGTCGGAGAAAAAAACTATCGCTTAGGCAAAATCTCACTATGGGTGTTCCTCGGCGCTCCAGCCAAGAAATGAAAAAAAAGTCAGAGTTTTTTTTTCCCTCGGTTGGAATACTGTGGGGTCAGCCAGTCAGGGCTAGAGCCGAGCGGGAAGCATTCTGCAAAAAAGACACAACATGGTTAGCCACGCAATTGTGTTCACTGAAAAAAAACACCCCAAAAGACCTGCAAAAGAAGAAAAAAAAGC
>CM060316.1:32003735-32006235 GCA_030674155.1 Stramonita haemastoma
GCTCATTTCGATCTCTCCGCCTCTGCTATACCTAGATTCGTGATGTCGTATCCTCAAGGTCAGAAGTTGACAATAAGGAGCTTTTCAATGTCAGACCACCGCGGGGCCACCAGCCAGAGGGGCCCCGCATTACTGCTGGGTCACTTTGGATGTGCTGAGTCGTGCCAGTTCTGAACTTACATACCTAGGATATCATCTACTTATGCCCTCCTTACTGACGACAATAATAGCTTAGTTGCGGAGGCAGACTGAGTGAGACACCCACTTGGTGTGGCCTTGAAGATTGGTGTCATAAAAAAACAACAACAATATAGATACAGCTATATTATCGTCTAGACTCCTCTGCTGTGAAGCGATGCTACAGTGGGTTGAAGATGTCGCCCCAGAACGTCCACAAAAAAGGACTAGGATAAAGCTGGTTGGGATGGTGTGTGGGTGATATTGATAGTGATGCTGCTGTGTAGTTCAGTGTATAGTCCGTTTCACCGAACCATGGAACTGGAAATGTACTGTTTGAGCTGATGAAAATCTTGTCGAGAAAGAACACGTCTTTATTCCATTTCTTCTTTTCCTTTTTCTTCACCCTTTGCCCTTGAATTCTGTCTCTTATCTCTGCGCCTGCTTCTCTGTGTGTCTCTATCTCTGTCTGTCTGTCTGTCTGTCTGTCTGTCTGTCTGTCACTGTGTTGTGTGTTGTTGTGTGTGTTGTGTGTGTGTTGTGTGTGTGTGTGTGTGTGTGTGTGTGTGTGTGTGTATGTGTATGTGTTGTGTGTGTGTGTGTTTGCGTGTTTGCGTGCGTGCGTGCGCGCGTACATACGCGATCGCACATGTGGGTACAATTTTGACCCCCAAAAGTTCGTGCACTCACGCGCATAACTACGTACACATCAATGCGTAGACGTACAATATTGCACTCCTTGCAAAGATATGGATACAATCACCTAACTATGTCAACTCGAAGACAACGCCAACGACAAGGGCATGGGAATGGGGGCTCGTTTGACAACTATCATCACACACAGTAAAGGAATCACACACACAGTGTTAATGTCACACACAGCAGTCATGAAAAAAACATTCACCCTTCTTTATGACTTACAATGGTATCTGCGACTTACTCCAATGTCAGTTAACTTCCAAAGGACTTTTTTCTTTCTCCCTTCTCTCTCTCTTAGAGGTTGCTGTCTACGTACTCGGCAGGCTCTGAAGATGGAAAACGGCCGTGTTAGGGACAACGAATGGTGTCATTTTTTTGCGGTAACCAGCCGTAATGGGTGGGATAAGGTGAACCGAAAGGTTGACGCGTCGTAAAGGCGAACATTAATGATAAGGTGTTATGAACTGCAAAATACGCTTATCAGCAAAGATTGGGCTGTATGGCGAGGTGGGAATTGTAGATTTTGTGGTGGTAGTGGTGGTGGTGGTGATGGTGGTGGTAGTGGTGGTAGTGGTGGTAGAGGAGGTGGTTAAAGAGAGAGAGAGAGAGAGAGAGAGAGAGGAGAGAGAGAGAGAGAGAGAGAGAGAGAGAGAGAGAGAGAGAGAGAGAGAGAGAGAGAGGTATGGAGTATGTGTGAGTGTGTGCGTGCATGCATGCGCGCGTGTGCGTGTATGTGTATTTTGGTGTGTGTGCGTGCGCGCGCGCGCGAGTATGGTGGTGTTTGTGCGTGCATAAGTGCGATTGCGTGTGTGCGTGTGTGTGTGCGCGCGTGCGCGTGTGTGTATGTATGTGCGTGTGCGCATGTGTGTGTGTGTGTGTGTGGATTGGGTTTGATGGGAAGTAGGGACATAGTACATGTACACGAGAGAGAGAGAGAGAGAGAGAGAGAGAGAGAGAGAGAGAGAGAGAGAGAGAGAGAGAGAGAGAGACAGACAGACAGACAGACAGACAGACAGACAGACAGACAGACAGACAGACAGACAGACAGACAGACACCCAGTCACACAGACACACAGAACACAGACAGAAAGAGATCCTTTAACGGTTTGTACGCTACATACCTATGTACGCACTTGCTTTTTTTCGTTTTTTTTTTAACCATTCACTCTCCTACATTGTGACTTTCTGTGACTTCGTAAACGTGATTTTATTTCCAAGGGGGCTGTTGTGCAGCTTAACAAAAATAAAACAAACAAGAAAAGAAAAGAAAGGGGAAAAAAAGAGAAATTGTGTGACCTTTGTTTTGCTATTGGAACAGAACGGGATCAGTCAATGGTTTTTCATGAAGACTTTTTTTTTCTTCTAAGATTCAGCCTTTTACTGAGTTCAGAATGTCAAGGCAGCTGGTTTGATTTTAAGTGTGTGTGTGTGTGTGTGTGTGTGTGTGTGTGTGTGTGTGTGTGTGTGTGGTGTGTGTGTGTGTGTGTGTGTGTATGTGTGTGTGTGTGTGTGTGTGTGTGTGTGTGTGTGTGTGTGTGTGTGTGTGTGTGTGTGTTGTTAAATATGACTATTTGTAATTCTTTACACCCCAAAAGGAGTTAAAGGAAT
Organism: Stramonita haemastoma; assembly: GCA_030674155.1. NCBI lineage: Eukaryota > Metazoa > Mollusca > Gastropoda > Neogastropoda > Muricidae > Stramonita > Stramonita haemastoma. The sequence goes on from CM060316.1 coordinate 32,006,220, forward strand.
CAAATCTTGAACTTTG
>CM060316.1:32011235-32026235 GCA_030674155.1 Stramonita haemastoma
TTCAAGCTAACAAAGTGCAATCTGTGGTAACTTTTTATTGTTCTTTTTCTGTTTTAGGCTGAATAATGTCTAGGAGTTTTATTGTTGTAAACATTTAAGATTAGTTCTGCAGTTGACAGAAAAATAGCAACAGTCCTAGGACATAGTTTGTGCTTGCGTTAACGATGATCAACAGCATTTCATTTCTCATTTCATGCTGGACAGTTTTCGCGGCCCGTTGAATAGTCCACCACTGTATCTGGTTGGTATCAGCCTCCCTTCTCACCTTGTCCACTATGACAGTGATCTGCCAGCATCAGCGATGCTATATCCTCAAGTTGATAGCCATCTTCCGTACCAACTAAATCACGATTTGCTACATTTGACATAGCCAGCATCAGCGTGCTACTTCCTCGAGTTAAATACCATCTTCTGCACCAACCAACATGACAATTTTTATCTGACCAACATTGACAGTGCTACTTCTTAGTTAACAACCATCTTCCGCACCAACAAACACGACAATTTTCTATATTTGACCAACATTGACAGTGCTACCTTCTCAAGTTAACAACTATCTTCCGCACCAACAAACACGAAATTTTCTCGTTGACGTAGCCGGCATACACGATATCATTCGCTCAACTTAATGGTCATTTTCCGCACCGACACAAATCATAATTTGCTATGTTGACATAGATGCAGCGGTGGCATGTAATCAATAGGGAGAGGTGTGCATGTATTCAGCCCGCTGTTGGCCAGTTTATTACAGGCTGGAGGAGGATTCCAGACTGCATGTCTCAGCTTCCATGGCATGGCTGCCCAAGTTGTGCAAGTTGTGATTGAAGTGGAATCCCCTGGCGGCGGTGATTTCAGGGATGTGACAGGTTTGGATTGTCAGTGTCTGAACTGCTCTGAAAGTCTGCAACAGTTTAACAGCATGGCTGATAAAGGGGAGTAAGTTGTGGTTGAAGTATAAGGACGATCCCTTAGCAGGGATTCTATGAATAACGTGACTGTTGTGCATCATGAATTTCTGAAATGCTCGGACAGTCTTCTCAGATCTAACAGCGTTACTGCGGAAGCAACGCCAGTAGAAAGAATCCTTTAGTGCTGATATCACTGATGTCACTGAAGTGCACCATGTGTAGGCTGTCTGAAAAGATGAAGACCAAGTGACCATTGTGAGGACTGGACACTGCAGACTCAAACATTACATGTTTACCAAGTTCCATACTGGTAATTCTGAGGTGTTCCCCTTTGGCACTTCTCCCATGACAGTGGAATACTTCCTCCAGACCTGTCCAACACACTAAAACCTGAGATCCGATATCTGACCTACTGACCTGCTGATGAGAGACAAACTCGTTGGACCCCTGAAGGGCCTTAATTCAGCGCACAGCAGAATTTGTCAGGGCCTCAGGAGTTGCTGTCTGAGCGTTCGAGAGAAAAGGCAAAAATGCTGTATGATCTGTGTTTCATATATTAATTTCTCTAGATATCAATGGACAACACTCGTCAAACAATCCCCTTTCCCACACTTGGTTTAATGTTTATTCTATATTTCGTGCTTTTGACATGGTGGCTTACATTTTATCGTCACCATTTGCATAATGAAACAATTAATTAACGAAGAGGGGAGTAATATCTCCATTTCAGAAAAAAATGATGACTTCCAGCAATTGATCTTATAAATTACATCAGGTCAATGGAGTCAGGTCAGGCCAAAGGCATGTTCTTACTCAAATATTCCCACAATGCTGCCACTGAAAGACATTATTCCCAGAATTTGTTTTCATTTTTTTTCATTGAGTCTTTGATAAATCATTTACAAAATGATTGAGAAGTTGGTAACTGCACTTGTTTTTCCTCCACTACTTTTTCCTCATATAAATTACATTACTGAGAATCATTTAATGCACTGTAAACGCCCCCATGGTTACAACTCATATCAATGCCTGTAGTTTTGTATACAAGTCCTTGTGAACGGGGACACTCAAAAACAGTAAATGCGGGACTTTAACAGAACGAGCACATAAGCATTTTTAGGACAGTTTGTATCTCAAATATTTAAACGTTATACATAAATATGAATGTCTATACTCTTTTGGGAAGCAAGACTTTGAAAAGCCAGCTGCTAGACTTCAGACACTGTGTAGGTTAATCAACTTACGTTCTTCACCAGCATCATGACCCCTGACCTTTGTGGGCAGCATCAGCTGTTTCATTCTTCAATCACACTCAGGCCTCTTCTCCTCGCTCGGCCGCTTCTTGGTCTGGGTTCATGGACATGGCAAGGGATGTTCACCTCTGGGCCCCCCCCGAGGAGTACTGTAGGCTAGGCACAAGTTCAAACATGCTTGAAGAGGGGGAAAGAGAGAGGGAGAGAGAGAGAGAGAGAGAGAGAGAGAGAGAGAGAGAGAGAGAGAGAGAGAGAGAGAGAGAGAGAGAGAAGGCAAGGCAAGGCAAGGCAAGGCAAGGCAAGGCAAAATTCTTTTAGTCGAGGATAATAGATAAGCACTCATGTGCTTTTTTACATCCAGTCCCCGCCCTTTTCAGGGATAACATCAAGATAAAAAGATAGCCTCATTTATTTATTTTTTATTTTTTTTATTTATTCTTTTTATATCGAGGATAACAGAATAAGCAATCATGTGCTTTTTTTCATCTGGTCCCCGTGTGTATGCAGTTTTGTAAATATTGTCATCTGTTCCCACCGGCACACGATGGCCTACTCTTACGAAAAGCGGAACAGGATTTAACGTGTGCGCAAGATGTTCTGCGTGCGTTCGCACGCGGGGCCTCGGTTTAAAGTCTCATCCGAAGGACTTTTGGGGAGAGTGGAGTCAGCACTGATGTTAACTCCAGGAGAAAAATCTCCTCGACCGGACTCGAACCCGGGTCGTCAAATTGCCAGCGCAATGTTCTGACCACTAGGCTATCCGCCCCCTCAGAGAGAGAGAGAGAGGAGAGAGAGAGAGAGAGAGAGAGAGACAGACAGACAGACAGACAGACAGACAGACAGACAGACAGACAGACAGACAGACAGACTGTGAGATAGACAGACAGACAGACAGACAGACAGACAGACAGACAGACAGACAGACAGACAGACTGTGAGATAGACAGAGACAGAGTCAGAGACAGACAGACAGAGACACAAAGACAGAGATAAAGACAAACGGAGAGAGCCAGAGAGGTAGAAAAAAAGGAGCCAAGAATAGGAGGAGGAGAAGAAGGAGGAGGAGGAGGAGGATAGATAGATAGATAGATAGATAGATAGATAGATAGATAGATAGATAGATAGATAGACAAATAGATAGATAGATAATGATAGATAGATAGATAGAGATAGATAGATAGATAGATAGATAGATAGAGAGAGAGAGAGAGAGAGAGAGAGAGAGAGAGAGAGAGAGAGAGAGAGAGAGACAGACAGACAGACAGACAGACAGACAGACAGACAGACAGACAGACAGACAGACAGACAGGCAGGCAGACAGACAGACAGAGACAGAGGGAGGGAGGGAGGGGGTAGGGGTGACAATAGGAGCATCACAGTCTAAAATAATGTCCTAAGACTGACACCCTGTAAGAGATCAAGTTAAACCAATCAGACAGCGTTAGAAGAACCTCCCCGATCCTTTGCGGGTTTTTTTTGCTTATTTTTTTAATCTGTTAGACACTTAGCGTGCCAAGCTACCTCTGTGTCCCCCACTGACCCAATCCTGCTCACAGCCTGTGGCCCACTACCCCAACCCGCGTCAATGGCAAAGTGGTTGGTTTATGGGATCGTAGTAAACCCACGCCTTGAGTGGAACGGACTTGCTGCGGAAAGCTGAAAGCCACGAGGAGTGGAGGAAGCTGGTTGTAAAATCTCCAGTGATGTCCTAACAACATACGAGACTACAGGGTAGGTGAAGGTGAATGTGAAGACCCACGCGTGATTTAGTGTTGACGTTGAGGCTGAGCCAGAGGCTTTTTTTTTTTTTAACACCAGGGAGAGAGAGAGATCGATAAATAGAGAGAGTGAGAGAGAGACAGAGACAGAGAAAGAAATAGACAGAGAGAAATAGAAACATAGACAGAGAGAAAGAAAGACTCACAGACAGACAGACAGAAACACACAGACAGCGACACAGACTGACAGACGGACAGAAATAATGAGGTAGCACACATCGTCAACCCTAACATTCTTCAGATAAAAAAAAAACCCACACCAAACATAAAATGCTTTTCAACCTTGAAACTAAAAGCCCTGCACAAATCCCTGTCAGCTCTCCTATTGCCTTAGAAGCCAAGACACCATTTTTCTTTTACTGTTCCCACCATACAATACCAGCAAAAGCCTCAACACCACATCCCCTCCCACCTCCCCTCCACCCCCACCCAAACCCACCTGTCTTTCACCTAACTCCCTCATGCTCTCACATCTCCCTACTACTGTCGTAGACTACTAATTGGCTGTTTTAGTGGGCAGAAAACACGCACCCCATGGGTGTACTATATTACTAGTACGGGTATTCCTTATAAACGTGTAGGAGACTGTACTCTTACGACTATGACGTTGCCTTATAAAAGAGATTGTGAAGGAGAGACTGTAAAAGATCGCGCGTTGCAACTCAATGAAATAGAGAAAAGAGAAAGAGAGAAAGAAAACATATGTGTATAATGTGAGTACGATATGTGAGAGTATCTGAGTATTTCTTCTGAAGAAAGAAAACTTGGCTGAAGGGGAATAAAAACGGAAAGGGAGGATAAATGTGTAGAATTTCAATGAGGCCAGGAAATAGGAAAAATAAGTGTGTAATATTTCAAAGGGGCCAGTAAGTATATTCCTTGGAAACACATTTTCAGTGGTGACAGTAATGTCTGGCATTACTGAAGAGTATTGAGATAATACTAAAACAAGTTACTGACTTGTAAGGAACTGTGAGTAACTGTGTAGGTACATGCCATGTCTTTTTACGCGAACAGGTGAGTGGTTTTTGTTTGATATCGTCTCATTTTTTATTTTCATTTCTGGCTTTGTCTCTTTCTCTCTTTCGTTTGTTAATTATCGATCTCTCTGTTTCTTTGTTTCTTTCTTTCTGTCTGTCTTTTTCTGTTTGTCTGTCTGTCTGTTGTCTGTCTGTCTGTCTGTCTGTTTTCTTTCTTTCTATCTTCTTTCTTTCTTTCTTTCTTTCTTTTTTTTCTGTCTTTCTGTCTTTCTTTCTGTCTTTCTTTCTGTCTTTCTGTCTGTCTGTCTCACAACTGTAGAGTGCTAAATTTTGGCAGTCCACATTTTAAACTGATTTTCATGATGTACTTGCTACATTTTGCTGCTTTTCTTTGAAAAGTGAACTTGTAAAGCGGTGGGTGTTTTTTGTTTGCATCCTTTGAACGTCGTCTTATTTTGAATGTCTATGGAAAAGTTACTTTGAGTTTCATTTTCATTTGACAGACAAGACCGTTCGACTTCAATCCTATGTCTCTGTGCCTCTGTGTCAAGAAACAAGAGAGATACAAACACCCCAAACAATCAAAAGATGATAAAAGTCACAAACTGTTGAAATCAGTTGAAGACATCTGAGGGTTTGTGCATAAACAGTGTGTGTGTGTGTGTGTGTGTGTGTGTGTGTGTGTGTGTGTGTGTGTGTGTGTGTGTGTGTGTGTGTGAAGGAGCGCATGTTGCTTGATTCAGGGGCCATCCCCAGCTCTGACGGCTGATCTGTCAGCCTGATTGACAGCTCTATTAACGCTAAAAACAGGATGATGAGAGAGAGAGAGAGAGAGAGAGAGAGAGAGAGAGAGAGAGAGAGAGAGAGAGAGAGAGAGAGAGAGAGAGAGAGAGAGGAGAGAGAGAGAGAGAGAGAGAGAGAAGCTGACATTTCCTGTGGCAAGTTTGTCAGAGGATGCCGACATAGAGCCCTCGCTGATGCCAGTCATATTTCTGAGAGATGTTCTCTGTCTGTTTGTCTGTCTGTCTGTCTGTCTGTCTGTCTGTCTGCCTGCCTTTGTCTTTGTGTTGTTCTTCAGTTTAATGTCTGTTCACATAAGTGATATTAGACAAAAAAACCCAAAAAAAACCAACCCAAAAAACATACAAACATACATACGTATAACACACATACGTATGTATGTATGTATGTATGTATGTATGTATGTATGTATGTATGTATGTATGTATGTATGTATGTATGTATGTATGTATGTATGTATGTATGTATGTATGTATGTATGTATGTATGTATCAGTCGGTCAATCTATCTATCTATCTATCTATCTATCTATCTATCTATCTATCTATCTATCTATCTATCTATCTATCTATCTATCTATCTATCTATCTATCATCATCCATCCATCCATCCATCCATCTATCAGACAGACAGACAGACAAACAGACAGACAGATTGACATCCAGACAAAACGAGTGTAGCACATATCTTCAACCCTGAGAGTCCTACAAGTCCATCAAACACTTTGCAGTCTTGAATCCAAAGCCTTTCAGAAATTCCCTCTGGGTTCTCCTATTGCCACAAAAACCAAGACACCATATTCCTTTGGTTTGTCCTACTATGCAATGTCATCAGCCTCTAATACCCCCTTCTCCCTTCACTTATTCCTCGCTTCAGCCCCCACAGTTCCCAAGTGGCGTAAACTAATTGGCCATTTGGAAGAAGGGGGGGGGGGGGGGGGGGGGGGGGGGAGGGTGGGTAGCAAATACAGGTTTCGCGGTTGTACTATGTAACAAATAATATTATGTGTGTTTATTTGAGCGCGTAGAAGATTGTACTCGAGGACAGATAGAAGCTGTACTATTACAAGATAGATAAAAGATGCATATCGGAAAATGTTTGTTGACTGCACTATACGACGTAAAACATACATTATCTGTAAAATTTCCATATAGATTGTTCCCTAAACATGTTGACATATTTCCAAATACAGTCCTTTTTTCAGCCCAACACCATTCTATCACAATTATTAATTTCATACAAACACATCCCCATCCACCGCATATATACAAGCATGCATCCATACATCCACCCAAAAGCACGCATACACACAGGTAGTGCATGCATACACATACAACATGCGTACATGCACACACGCACAATGGATCTATCTATCTATCTATCTATCTATCTATCTATCTATCTATCTATCTATCTATCTATCTATCTATCTATCTATCTATCTATCTATCTATCTATCTATCTATTATCTATCCATCCATCTCTGTCTGTCTGTCTGTCTGTCTGTCCGTCCGTCCGTCCGTCCGTCCGTCCGTCCATCCATGATGTATGTATGTATGTATGTATTATGTATGTATTAGTATGTATGTATGTATGTATGTATGTATGTATGTATGTATGTATGTATGTATGTATGTATGTATGTATGTATGTATGTATGTATGTATGTATGTATGTATGTATGTATAAAATTCACAAGGCAATTCAAAATCCACTTACCCCACCACCATGCTCTCACTCTCTCCCTCTTTACTCCCCTCCTCTCTCCACCCTCCCCTTTCTCTTTTGCCATAAATATTGTGGCAGTGTGTCCATAAATATTGTGTGTGAATGTGACTTGATTCAGCGCCATAAATATTGTGTGTGAATGTGACTTGATTCAGCGCCATAAATATTGTGTGTGAATGTGACTTGATTCAGCGCCATAAGTAATTATTGTGGGCAGTGAATGTAACTTGATCCAGCGCCATAAATAAGTTTGCGAATGTGACTTTATTCCGAGCCATAATATTGTGTGTGAATGCGACTTGATTGAACTCCAAAATATTGTATGTGGAAGAGTGAATGTGACTTGATTCAGCGCCATAAATAAATTAATAAATGTGACTTGATTCAGCGCCATTATATGAATAATGAATGTGACTTGATTCAGAGCCATAAATGAATATTGTGTGTGACAAAGTGACGACCCAGCTGCCATCTTCGGCAGTGACCGCTGATGTGTCGGCCTGACAGCTCGATTAAGGCAAAAAGCAGGAGGACAGAGTGACACGAAGGGGACAGGGAGGGAAAGAGGGAGAGGGATGGGAAGCTGGGTAGCATGTCTGGAAGGATGCCACAGAGAGAGAGAGAGAGAGAGAGAGAGAGAGAGAGAGAGAGAGAGAAGAGAGAGAGAGAGAGAGAGAGAGAGAGAGAGAGAGAGATTTGATTTAATTTGATTTATTCTTTTATATCGAGGATAATGGAATAAGCACTCTTGTGCTTTTTTACATCCAGTCCCCGTGTGTATGCAGTTTTGTAATTGCAATCTGTTCCCACCGGCACACGATGGCCTACTCTTACGAAAAGCGGAACAGGATTTAGCGTGTGGCGCAAATTGTTCTGCGTGCGTTCGCACACGGGGCCTCGGTTTAAAGTCTCATCCGAGGGACTTTCGGAGGAGAGTGGAGTCAGCACTGATGTTAACTCCAGGAGAAAAATTTCCTCGACCGGACTCGATTCCCGGGTCGTCAAATTGCCAGCACAATGTTCTGACCACAGGCTATCCTGGAGAGAGAGAGAGAGAGAGAGAGAGAGAGAGAGAGAGAGAGAGAGAGAGAGAGAGAGGAGGAGAGAGAGAGAGAGAGAGAGGAGAGAGAGAGAGAGAGAGAGAGAGAGAGAAGAGGAAGCTGACATTTTCTGTGGAAAAGTTTGTCAGGGAATGCTGACATAGAGCCCTCACTGATGCCAGTCATATTTCTGAGAGATGTCCTCTCTCTTCTTCTTCTTTGTTTTTCTGTTAAAAATCTGGCTGTGACATTCACATTAGAATCATAACAAGATATTTTTGGTCATCTTTTTTTCGTGTTTTTTTATGCTTACGGTGCTTTCTTTCATTTTCTGATTTCTTTCTTTGGTTTTTGTCATTATTTTTTTCTTTGTTTTTTTTTAAAATATCTGTTGAATTTTTTGTGTTTTTTTTGGTTTCTTTGTGGTGTATTTTGTTTTCATCTTTATTCAGTTGCTAGTTTGTATCTTTTTTTTTTCTTGTTTTCTTTCTCTCTCTCTCCTTTCTTTTTCGTTTCTTTTCCGAATTGTGCTTCTGACTGATGTTTCCTCAATTATGTTTATTCTTTTTTCTTTCTTTCTATCTGTCTGTCTGTCTGTCTGTTTGTTTGTCTGTTTTTCTGTCTTTCTGTCTGTTTGTTTGTTTGTTTGTTTGCCTGTCTGTTTGTCTTTCTGGCTTTCTGTCTGTTTGTCTGTTTGCCTGCATGTGTGCGTGCCTGATTTCTTCTTCTTCTTCTTCTTCTTCTTCTTCTTCTTCTTCTTCTTCTTCTTCTTGTTCTTGCTCTTGTTGTTGTTGTTGTTGTTGTTGTTGTTGTTGTTGTTGTTGTTGTTGTTGTTGTTGTTGTTGTTCTTCTTTCTTCTTCTTCTTCTTCTTCTTCTTCTTCTTTCTTCTTCTTCTTCTTCTTCTTTTCTTCTTCTTCTTCTTTCTTCTTCTCTTCTTCTTCTTCTTTGTGGAATGCTCAGACAGCAACTATCGTTGTCTGTCACATAAGCAAAAAAATGCATTGGGCTGCTGTTTCGCACCTGACAAATGAGGCGCAAAGCATCCGACTTTCGCGTGAAAGATAATTATCTTACTAATTCTTTCAGAAAAACAGCAGGAGAATGGGCCAAGAAAGCAGAAAAGGGACAAGAAGGAGGTGAGAGAAGGAAAAGAAACAAGGCAGAAACAAAGAGAGGGATAGAAAGTTTCACGCGCCAATATCTATATAAACGCATGCATAAATTCTGAATCATCTTGCGATACACATTTTACTGCGCTTGGAGCATTTCTATGTTATGCAGACACGTTTATTCAGCTGGAAAAAAACGGACACGTTGATGGTTTAGAACAGCGTAATAATGACTTTGACTTTTTTTGGGATTAAATGAAATTAAGACTCACACATAAACCTTTAAGGAATAACTGTAGGATCACAAAATTTTACTCGCCAATAGCACATGTAACACATCTCTTGTTTTCGTGGGCGGAAGTGATAGAGAATGAGCAGATTACTCCATTGAAAAAAAAAGCATTCAGGGTGGTGCAGACGTCATTAGTCTGCCCCCCCCCCCCCCCCCCCCCCCGCACACACGGCAAAACACAATACCTTCATTGTTCAAAGTTGTGATAACATTCCCCTTCTATGTTTGTCTGTAAAACTGGTTTTGGAAAATGTATAATTCAGCAGGATTGAAAAGACTTTCTTTTTCTTTAATCACGGGATGAAACTAAAAACACTGGAATGTTCTTAAAGTTTTTGAAAAGAGAGTTACTGTTTAAGCATGCAAGAGCAGAATAGTTGTGGGTGTTTGGTTGTGCCCCTGTGTGTGATGTTTGTGGGATGTTTACAATTTGATGATATTTTGAAGAGTTTTCTATTGTGGTTGTATTGTTTCTCTTTTTTTCTTGTTTTGTTTTTTGTTTTCGTCTGAGATTTTTTTTTAATCTTCCACATCTGTTGGAATTGCTTTTGCGTTCTGTCTGTTCTGTTTATTTATTTTTAGTTGATCTATCAAGTTTTTTTTAAAGTTTAATGTCACCGAGTGAAGACAGACTTTAAATTGAACTACAACAACAACAACAACAACAACCAGCCAGCCAACCAATTTATCAACCAACCCAACCAACCAAACAGCCAACCAAACAAACTTTCGGAATCAATGAAGACATGACTGTAACATTCATCAGTTTGAATGTGTGTCATAAACATTGTGTATGGAGGAAGGAATGTATCCTGATCCAGCAGCCATTCCCAGCACTGACAGCTGATCTGTCTGCCTGACTGACAGCTCTGTCAGCGCTAAAAACAGAGAGGTAGAGAGTTCCACGAGAGTGGGTGGTGGTGGTGGTGGTGGTAGTGGCTGGAAACCAGGTCTGAAAGGATGACAGAGAGAGAGACAGAGAGACAGAGAGAGAGACAGAGAGACACAGAGAGAGAGAGAGAGAGAGAGAGTGAGAGAGAAGAGACAGAGACAGAGAGACAGAGACAGAGACAGAGAAGAGACAGGAGAGGAAGTAGCTCTCAGAAATATGACTGGCATCAATGAGGACGCTATGTCAGCATCCTCTGACAAACTTTCCACAGAAAATGTCAGCTTCTTCCCCTGCTCTGCCTGTCTGTCTGTCTCTCTCTGTCTCTCTCTCTCTGTCTGTCTCTCTCTGTCTCTGTCTCTTTGTCTCTCTCTCTGTCTATCTCTCAGTCTCTGTCTCTCTGTCTGTCTGTCTTTCTTTTTTTTCTTCTTTCTCTCTTCTTTCTTTCGTCTTGCGCTCTGGCTGTGAGATTCTTGTTAAAATTATACAGATAATTATATTGTTGGTCTGTTGGTGCCAGCATTTCGTTGTTCTCTCTTTGTAATTATGTATTGTATAATGTATGTATATATACTTCTCTTTCCTCTCCTCTTTCTTTGTAATTATGTATTGTATTATGTATGTATATATATATATTTCTCTTTCCTCTCCTCTTTCTCTCTTTCTTTCTTTCTTTCTTTCTTTCTTTCTTTCTTTCTTTCTTTCTTTCTTCTTTCTTTCTTTTCTTTCTTCTTTCTTTTTCTTTTTTCTTCTTTCTTTTTTTCTTTCTTTCTTTCTTCCTTTTTTTTCTTTCTTTCTGTCTTTCTTTTTGATCCTTTCTTTCTTCCATTCATTCAATTTTTCTTTCTTTTCTAGTAATTGTGTGCCTTTGAATTCTTTCTTACTTTTAAAAAATCCTTTTCAATCTGTTCTCTAAAAATGGGAAGGTATCTGTGTGTCCATGAAGGAGATGTGTTTCTTTTGATTCGAAGTGTTCCATCTGATTTTCAATTGGCATACATTGCAAGCATCAGTGAAGCTCAAAACAATGACACAACTACAACCATTAAAGAACACACAGCCCATGCTGCTGCCAAAAAAGGATTCATCCAAATCCACCTGAGCATGTTTTCCAAAAGAACATAGACTATACGCTTATAATCATCACAGTAATATCTGCAAAATAGAGTCTAAATCATCATGTTATATGCGTTTAACGACATTAGGAACAGTTCTGTTTTATACAGACAACAGCTTTTATTCATATCTTTTTTATTTTGGGGCAAATATACGTGTTAGGACAGTGGAATAATGATCTTGATTATTTCTGGTAAACTAACTAAAAGGTGAATAGAGAAAAAAGGTAAAGGTGCTCCCTCAACCCATGCTGTCGTTGGGCCATGGGGGCAAGATGTCAGAGACCTCAGGAGCCAGTATATTGAGGGCGGCGACCATCTCATCTCCCTTGCTGCTTTACATTTCCTAACCCTAAAGAGGGAAGGTAACCAATTACAGCTGGTTGAACTAGGGGACTGCGCTGAAGCCAAGGCGCACAAACGGTCATCCGTCCACTTGGTAACCATGCTCGAAGCTGCTTGACCTTCGATTGAGGAAAGCAAGTGGTCTGACCACTGAGCAATCCCGTCCTCAACTAAACTAGCCAAAGCCGTATAAAACTTTGAGAACACAGTGTAGGATTACAAAAGATCCACCATCCATTGGCACAAGCAAAGCTTTTCCCCATTTCCCAGGTGGGTGTCATTGAGAATGAGCAGATAACGCCATTGAAAATCTTTCATGGTCCTTCAAGGGAGAACAAAAAGGCTGGTTGATGACGTCATCATTTCTACTGCCCCCACATGGAAAAACACAGTAACTCCATTTATTTCTTGAAGTTGCAACAAAACTCTGTTTCTTTGTTTGACCCTGAAACATATTCTGAAAAAAAAACTTACGGTTTTATAGGCTTTTACGGAACAAAATGGACTGGAGCAGAACAATGGAATTTTCTCAAAGCTTTGGAAATTGGTGTAACTATTTTAGCATGCGGGACAGAGGGATTGAGGGTGTGTTGTTGTGCCCACGTCTTGTTTGTGACGTTAGCATTTTAATGACAGTTTGAAGGCGGTTTCTGTCGTGGTGTGTGTTATTCTTTTTGATGTTTCTCTCTCTCTCTCCTCTCTCTCTCTCTCTCTCTCCTCTCTCTCTCTCTGTCTCTGTCTCTGTCTCTCTCTCATATTATATGAGGTTTTTTCTGCCTCACGTGTGTTGGAATTGCTTTTGTGTTCTGTCTTCACTGTGGGTGTTCTAATTACAGAAATTGGGGAAAAGGTGGTAATATGTCAGGTCTCTGTTCTTCTATCGTGCGCGCGCGCGCGCGCGCGCGCCCGCGCGCGTGTGTGTGTTGTGCGTATATATATATATCTGTGTGTATGTGTGTCTGTGTGTGTGTCTGTGTGTGCGTGCAAATGCCTGCATTCTTCTGTGTATATGTATGCCTGCGTGCATGCCTGCATGTGCAAATGCTTGTGTACACGTCTACTCGTTTGTACATGTATGTATTGACAGACGTAGGCTGGCCTGTAAAAAGTGCATACCTACATGTGATACATGTATCAATACATACATTTCTTTATCTTACTTTCCCTCTCTCTTCATCAGCCCCCACAGTCTTCAAACAGTCAATAATCTGCCTTCACACACACATACATACTTACACACACACACATACACTTACACACACACACACACACACACACACGTACACACAACACACTCACGCACACACGCTCACAACTACATACAAATACACACACATCACGTACACACACACACACACACACACACACACACACACACACACACACACACACACAACACACACGCTCACACACACACACTTACGCACACACACATACTTACACACACACACTTACCACACACACATTACACCACACACACACTTACGCACACACACATACTTACACACACACACTTACACACACACACACAGACACACACACACACACTTACACACACAACACACACACACACACACACACACTTACGCACACACACATACTTACACACACATACACACACACACACACACACACACACACACACCACACACACACACACTCTCACACACACACACACACTCACACACACACACACACACACACACACACACACACACACACACACACACACACACACACACACACACACACACACACTGAGGCTGAAAGCCTTTTAGGAAAAAAAAATGTCACCTTGCATTAAACTGGAGTCTTCGACCCAAAACAAAAAAAGCCATACATACAAAATAACCACGGAGTCTGTGACGATACTATTCAGTATGAAGTGGAAGACATTAACGCCTCACAGCTATGATGATGACATCGTGGAAAAGACTGTTTACACTACCGTGGGTTGTTACATCACGATGGTTTGATTCTGAGCGAGCTTGAAAGTCAGTGCAGTGGGAGAGAGAGTAGGAGATGATACTCAAAAGTGTATGGTGGAATTATCTGAAGTCTGGTGGGATTCTTTAACTGCGTTTTGCTGGCCGTCAGGTACATACGTACATGTGCTGACAGTGGGAGGGTTGGATACTGTTGGTGGGAAACTGGTGGGTTTGTCTGTTTTGAGGGTGATTAAGAGGTTTTACTTGACTTGGGTAGGTATTTCGTATCGTCCTTATGCTTGAGGTTGGGTGGTTGGTTTTTTTTTTGGTTTCCCATCCACCTCCTCTGTGTCTGTCTGTCTCTGTGTCTGTGTCTGTGTCTGTCTGTCTTTGTCTGTTTTGTCTGCCTTGTCTGTCTGTCTGTCTGTCTGTCTCTCCCCTATCCCCTCTCTTTGTCTCTGTTTCTGTGTCTGTCTGTGTCTGTATGTCTGTTTGTCTGTCTGTGTCTGTCTCTTTGTCTCTGTCTGTCTGCCTCTGTGTCTGTCTGTCTGCGTCTGTCTGTCTGTATCTGTCCTCCCTCTCTTTCTGTCTCTGTGGGTCGCACTGATCCTGTGGAGGATGATACGCTCTCCCCGGGTAGAACAGCTCGAGTTTCACACAGACAAATGAATCTGCTGCGACTGATAGTGGTGCATACTACAACACAATACAACAGAATACTACAACACACTACAATAACATAAAACATTATAGATAGACTACAGCACAATACAATACAGCACAAAAATCAATAAACTCAACGCAAATAATACTGTACAACAATATACACCACA
>CM060316.1:32031235-32043735 GCA_030674155.1 Stramonita haemastoma
ATATATATATATATACAAACACCAATTTTTGTGTGGTCGACAAGGCAGAGCTGACAGTGTAATATATATTCAACTGTATTAGATTAAAAACAACAACACCACACATTCCCTTTGGGGATGCCAGGAGCCTGTCAGTATAAACAGCATCCCCACCTTCTGGAAATTCTGTCTAGAAATTCCGTCCTTTTCTATTCCTCTCTTTCTTTCTGCTTGTTCCTTTCTTATGGTCACCTCCTTCTAGTCTATTTTCTGCCTTCTTGGTCCATTCTCCTACCTTTTTTCCAGAAAGACTTACAAGACAACAGTTATCTCCCATGCCGAAGTCGGACGCACTGGGCCTAACCTGTCAGACCCTTAACGGCAGCGCAACACATTTTCACTCAAATGACATAAATTAATAGTTGCTGTTAGAACGTCCGAGGAAGAAGAAGAAAAGAAGAAGAGGAATATTAAAATCGTGTAGCTTATAGCTACACTGCGGGTCGCTTATTGACGATAAGCGGAAGGGATATTGGCAGACAGGCAATGCAAACAAACAGCTTGGCGCCATCAGTCCCTCAGTAAATGGGAGTCAGCAAGTGCTTGACCCTCTGTTGACCTCTGCTGCACTCTGACCCCCAGATGACCTGTGTTTGAAGCAGACTGATTTCAAAAAAGGGATTCTTTTTTTTTAATTTTATTTCGAGGATAATGGAATAAGCACTCTTGTGCTTTTTTTCATCTAGTCCCTGTGTGTCTGCAGTTTTGTGAATTTTGTCTCTTGATGTTGACTCCAGAGGAAAAAATCCTCTTGAATGAAATCCTCTTGAATGAAATTCGAACCCGGTCAGCAGATCACGAGCGCTTCACTCTGACCACCAGACCATTCCCGTACCCTGCCCTAGGCAAGCAGTACGGTCTCTCCCCATCAGAAACAAAAACACATGTTTGTACCATCATCAACGTTCGCGTCAACAAAATACCCTAGCTGACCCACATCAAAATTTATGATTTGTGTCTAAACACGGTGTATGCTGAAGGATAGGAGGTAGAGTGTGGGGTAGGGGATTAGGGGTGGGGTGGGGGGTGGGGTGGAGGGAGGAAGAGGAAGGAATCCTCCCTGATTCTTAGGCTCTGATGACCTGACAATGAACATGTCTCTCTCTGGGGGAAACCCTGGCTGATTGATGATGATCTGCCATTCAGCTCACGCCACAGCCTGCACATCTTTTTCCTGCTGCCCTCCCTCCCTCAGCTTTCCATTACTGCCTCCCGGCCCTTGAGGGGGATTGGTGGAGCTTGTGGTAGTAATGATAGCTGGCACACATGCAAGCACGCATACATGCACGCACGCACGCACACATGCATACGCATGATATAGCATGAATTTGGTTGTTTTTTTTTTGTTGTCTGTCTTTTCTGTCTGTTCCTGTTCTGTTCTGTTCTGTTCTGTTCTGTTCTGTTCTGTCTCTTCTCTCTCTCTCTCTCTCTCTCTCTCTCTCTCTCTCTCTCTCTCTCTCTCTCTCTCTCTCTCTCTCTCTCTCTCTCTCTCTCTCAAGTCTAGTGATGAAAAAGTGATGTGTTTACTAGCTGTTATCCTTGGAATACGACTATCAATCAAATGATCTCTTGTCATTCCACACAGGGATACACACCTACACATGCACTCACTCACACTCACACTCACTCCCACACACACAACACACACACACACACACACACACACACACGACACACACACCTACCACACACCCACCACACCAAACTGCACACACACTACACCACATGCCTCCCAGATCATTCAAACATAAACACACCATGAGAGAGAGATTGATTGATTTGATTATTCTTATATCGAGATAATGAATTACATCTCTTGTGCTTTTTACATCAGTCCCGTGTGTATGCAGTTTGTAATCTTGTCATTCATTCCCACCGGCACAGATACCACTCTTACGAAAGCGGAACAGGATTAACGTGTGCACAAGATGTTCTGTGTGCGTCGCACATGGCCTCGTTAAAGCCCAATCGAAGGACTGTGGGAAGTGGAGTCAGCATGATTAACTCCAGGAGAAATCTCTCGACCGACTCAACCGGTCGTCAAATTCCCAGCGCAATTCTGACCACTAGGCATCCGTCTGAGAGAGAGAGAGAGGAGAGAGAGAGAGAGAGAGAGAGAGAGAGAGAGAGAGAGAGAGAGAGAGGAGAGAGAGAGAGAGAAGAGGAGAGAGTTAGAGAGAGAAAAATCTAGGATACATGTGCAAACCCAAACATATGCAAACCCATGCTTAGAGTGGCCAAAAAATTCTTCATAATCAAATTGACCGGAAATGAATCAAATTAATCAAAACCACTGTGTTTCTCTTTTGAGAACATAACGTGCTTAAACTTCACATTAAAAGTCAGTATGACGCTTTCCCAAATGTCATCAAATTTAGCTAGATAAAAAAAACCCCTCTTCAACATCAAATTTCATGCTAAAAACGATGATAACCGATTTAATGATATCTTTTCCCAATAATGATTAGAAGTTAAAAAGAAACGGACGAAACATTTTCTGTCATGTTTTGCGGACAGTTGACCCAAGAGAGAGGATAGCTGAGTGCAGGTGTCAGCCACATGGCAGCTTTCTGACCACTACTGACGGAATCATCTTCGTCCAAAGCTCAGACAGCAACTATTGCTATCTGTCATATCAGCGAAAATGCGTTGCACTGCCGTTAACACTTGACAAGTCAGGCCCAGCACGTACGACTTAGGTATATGGGAGAGAATTGTTATCTTTTAAGTCTTTCTTGGGGAAAAAGAAGGCAGGAGAATGGACCAAGAAGGCTCAAAAATAGACATGAAGGAGGTGACAGGAAGAAAGGAACCATGCAGAAACAAAGACAGGGATAGAAAAGAGGGAATTCCTAGCACAGAAATTCAGTAAGGTGAGGATAGCTGTTTATACTGACAGCCTACCCCCCCCCCCCCCCCCCCGAATCCACACACAGGATGTTGACGGAGTGTCATGCAATTTTGGCACCACTCTGAATGTTAGAGGAGCACAAGACAACACTGCTAGGACCAAATAGCACAAAATCAAATAAGGAAATTAGTATTCGTATACATATAAGGACCGCATGATATTTGCATGTCCAGATGTTTGTTTCACACACACACACACACACACACACACACACACACACACACACACACACACACAACACAACACAAACACAACACATACAACACACGCACGCACCACGCACGCACACACACACATACACACCACACACACACACACACACATACACACACACACACACACACATACACACCAACAAGAGAGAAGAGTGTGTGTGTGGTGTGGAGGAGAGAGAGAGAGAGGAAAGAGAGAGGGAGACGAGAGAGTGAGAAGAGAGAAGAGAGAAGAGAAAAAGATAGAGAGTGAGAGAGAGACAGAGAAGAGAGAGAGAAGGTGAGAGGAGAGAGAAACACATAGAAACAGTACAGAATACAAACACCTTAAAACACATTCAGAGACTGAGACAGATAGACAGAGAGACCAACAGACAGACAGACGGACAGATATTAAAAAAAGAAAGAAGATGTGGAGGGAAGGAAGAAGGAGGGGGAGGGAGAAACTTGCATGTGCAAACCCTTGCTTAGAGCAGCAAGAAATAATTAAAATCAGAAAGAGAGGGAAAACAGCAAATTAATCTAAACCAAATTTTGGCTGTTTTCACAAACACCACATGCCAGAGCTTCATTTTCCGGATTGGTAATGACCCATCATCAATCCTTATCCTATCCGGACACGAAAAGAGATGCTCTAACATCGAGTTCTGCGCATGCAAACCATTCGAAAACAATTTAAAGGACATCCATTCTATCACGACTGGAATTCAAATAGAATTGAAAGAGATAAACTGCAGTCACGTTTTGCGGACAGTTTGACCGAAGAGAGAGAGAGAGAGAGAGAGAGAGAGAGAGAGAGAGAGAGAGAGAGAGAGAGAGAGAGAGAAGAGACAGAGACAGAGACAGAGACAGAGACAGAGAGACAGAGAGACAGAGAGAGACAGAGACAAAGACAGAGAGAGAGAGGAGAGAGAGAGAGAGAGAGAGAGACAGACAGACAGACAGACAGACAGACAGACAGACAGACAGAGGACGTGTGAAGTGCAGATGTCCTCTACATGGCATCATTGTGCCCGCTGTTCACACAACGTCATGCAATTTTAGCATCACTCTGGATGTTAGAGGAGGAGGAGGAGGAGGCCACACAACACAGTTAGGGAACGAGTCAGCATGAACTCCAACAAGGAAGTAAAGATTCGTATGCATATCGTGTATATGGACTATTTGGAGGTATGTCTGCAAGTTTGATAGCACGTGGCATACACGTCGGGTATACACAGACACAGACACACACAGACACACATACACACACATACACACACAAGCACACACACACAGACACACACACATATACATACACGCGCGCGCGAGCGTGCGCGCACGCACACGCACGCGCACGCACACACACATACACACACACTCACAAACACATAAATAAGCACACATAAATAAGCACACAAAAAATGCAGAAGCACACACGCATATTCACACACACACATGCTTGCGCACACAAGCACACACGCACGCAGGCACACACACACACAAAGACAAGCAGACAAGCATACAGAGAAGGATGGGGCAGACAAGGGTGTGTAGGTGGAAAGGGAGTAATACGTATCAATGCATACTCAGAGTTTAAAAACAACAATAGCCACAACAACAACTACAGCAGCAGCAGCAGCAACAACAACAACATCATCAACAACAGCAACAACAACAGCAGCAGCAACAACAACAATCACCACCACCACCACCACCTAGCTTCGGAAAGACCAAAACATAATCCAAGTCACGTTTTTCTGTTTGCACAAAGGTTATTTTTAAAAGGCTTGAACTTCCCTCTAAAATTTAGAATGCGCCTTTCCACATGTTATCTAATTTGACTCGAGGAAAAATATGCCTCGCAACAACTTCAAAATCAAATTTTGTGTCTAAAACCAATTTGAACAATTTAAATCATACCCCTTCCAACACGATCGGAAGTGAAAAATAAATCAGAGACAGGGAAATTGGGATCACGTTTTCCGGCCATTAGAGCCTAGAAACAGGGAAAGGAGAACACGTGTCGTCTATATGGCAGCATTATGCTCACTGTTCACATGCACATACACACACACACGCAGGCGCACACACACATAGACACACAGACACACAGACACACAGACACAGACAGACACAGACACAGACAGACAGACAGACAGACAGACAGACACACACACACACACACACACACACACACACACACACACACACACACACACACACACACACACACACACACACACACACACACACACACACACCAACACTCCCCCACACACACACACGTAAACGTGCACACACTGCAATACTTCATGGTACACTATACAATACTTTGTGCTTTGCCATAACGTGCCAAGGTATCCTATGCTACAGTATGCTATATTTCGGCACGCTACGCTCCGCTATGCAACATCATGGAATCCTACGTGACCTCACAGTATGCTATACTGTGCCATGCTATACCATGCTATGCTATACTGTACCATGCTGTGCAATGTTATCATATACTGTGCCATGCTATGTAATGCTACCCTATAGCGTCCCATGCCATGCAATGCTATCTTATAGCGTCCCATGCCATGCAATGCTATCTTATAGCGTCCCATGCCATGCAATGCTATCTTATAGCGTCCCATGCCATACAATGCTAATAGTGTCTAAAGCCATGCAATGGTATTCTATACTGTCCCATGCCATACAATGCTATCCTATAGTGTCCCATGCCACACAATGCTATCCTATACTGTCCCATGCCATACAATGCTATCCTATAGTGTCCCATGCCATACAATGCTATCCTATATTGTCCCATACCATACAATGCTATCCTATAGTGTCCAATGCCGTGCAGTGCTATCACACACTGTCCCATGTCATACAATGCTATCCTATAGCGTGCTAGGCAATGCAATACTGCCCTATGCTGCCCCATGCCCTGGAATGCTATCCTGCACAGTGACATGTTATGCCATGCCATTCTGTACTGTCTCAAGCTATGCAATGCTATCCTATAGTGTCCCATGCCATACAATCCTCTTCTATAGCGTGCTAGGCAACGCGTTACTATCCTACACTAAACCTTGTTATGCTATGCTATGCTATGCTATGCTATGCTATGCTATGCCATGCCATACCATACCATACCATACCATACCATACCATACCATACCATACCATGCCATACTATACCATACTATACCATACCACACCACACCATACTATACCATACCATGCCATACCACACCACACCATACCACACCACACCACACCACACCACACCACACCACACCACACCACACCACACCATACCATACCATGCCATACCATACCATACCATACCATACCATACCATACCATACCATACCATACCATACCATACCGTACCACACCATACCATACCGTACAATACCATACCGTACCGTACCGTACCGTACCGTACCCTACCCTACCCTACCCTACCCTACCCTACCCTACCCTACCCTACCCTACCATGCTACATTGCGTGTTGTCCTCTACCTCTGTCACAGGTGAGGAGCCGGGGTCGGCACTGTGAATGGCTATGGCGGAAGGCAGCGGTGGAAAACCTGTGGGGGGTGTCATTGATGTTGCTGCTGCTGCTGCTGCTGTTGCTGCTGTTGCTGCTGCTGCTGCTGCTGCTACTGTTGGTGTGGACCTACAATGCCCATCACGCTGCCGCTTACCTCCAATGTCCGAATCGATACAGGTGAGGGGACACCTCAGGTAAACAGCGTTGTTTTTCTGGTTTCGTCTACCGTGAACAGAATGAATGAGTGTGTGTGTAGTGTCTGTGTGTAGTGTGTGTGTGTGTGTGTGTGTGTGTGTGTGTGTGTGTGTGTGTGTGTGTGTGTGTGTGTGTGTGTGTATGTGTCTGTGTGTAGTGTGTGTGTGTGTGTGTATGTGTGTGTGTGTGTGTGTGTGTGTGGTGTGTCGTCTGTCTGTCTGTCTGTGTCTGTGTTCAATTTTATTGAACGAATCTTCACTATCTGTGATATCAGATGGTAAAAAGAGTGAGAATGGGGGGGGGGGGGGGGGGGGGGGGGGTGAGGGGAGGGGGGGGAGGGAGTGGGGAGAATCTGTATCTTCTTTTTGACAGGGAATAATGAAGGGACAGTTTGCGCCATTAGACTACAATGGACAGTGGGGAAAGTGCATTTTACGAAAACCTAACTGACTGCTAATAAACCATGAACCCTAGAAGCAAAAATCTATAAAACCCTTTCCTTTTTGTTAAGAATAGATTGTGTGTGTGTGTGTGTGTGTTGTGTGTGTGTGTGTGTGTGTGTGTGTGTGTGTGTGTGTGTGTGTGTGTGTGTGTGTGTGTGTGTGTGTGTGTGTGTGTTGTGTGTGTGTTGTGTGTGTGTGTGTGTGTTTGTGTGTGTGTTTGTGTGTGTATATTGTGTCTGTGTGTTGATGTAATTCTCTCTCTCTTGTATATATTGATATTAATATATTATTATATATATATGTATATATATATTATATATTATATATATATATATATATATATATATATATATATATATATATATATATATGTGTGATTTTTGCCATTTAAATGTCAGATTGTAATCTATTTTGAAGCGCCGCTGTTTTTACACTAGGGATTTTAAATGTCAGACTGTCCATCTTGTTTATTTCTTTTGCTAACACTGTTTTGTCTTGGTCATTTTGATATGAGGCTTAAGATATATTCTAAATGGACAAATGTTACATCTAAATTAATGATATTGCAGTGCCTTTTTCTATGCAAACTAGGAAGCTTAAATGTCAGAAAGTGACTTCGAATTATCAGAAAAACGTTATTGCAGTGAGCATTTTAAAGAAAAGAGAGCAAAACATGAAATAATTTCGCCACAGAAAAAAAGAAAGCGAAAGGAAGAGGGGAAAATAAAAGAACGAAACGTAATAACCGTAGCCAGAAAGGGAAAGAAAGTGATTTAAAAAAGTCAAGAAAGAATGAAATAAAGAAAGAATTAAAGAAACAAGATAGAAAGAAAGAAAGAAAGGAAGGAAGGAGGAAGGAAGGAAGAAAGGAAGGAAAGAGGGAAGGAAGGAAGAAAAAAACGAGAAGAAAGTAAAGAGAAGCAGTCTATGAAACTCTTATAGTTTAGGCAGACAGAACAAAAGGGAGGGGGAGAACAGTTGACAATAACTAACCCTCATGTTTGTGACGACAGACTAACTAACCCTCATGTTTGTGACGACGACATAACTAACCCTCATGTTTAGTGACGACAATAACTAACCTCATGTTGTGACGAGACTCATAACTAACCCTCATGTTGTGATGAGACAGAGACCAATAACTAACCCTCATGTGTGTGACGACAGAGACTATGAAGCTACTCGTATGCATGCCTCTTGTGGAACGACAGACTGCCGAACAGACTAATTCCCTCTGTTTCGACGACAGCTTCCATCAGAAGTGCTCGTTGCCCTGCCATCTCTTGGAATCACGCCTGCGAACAAGGAGCCTGGATTGCCTTCCTCGCCGCTTCCTCAGGAACGATACCTCCATCTTATGATACACGTGAGTCAGGGTGGCCGCTCTGCCCCATTTCCCCCCCCCTCCACGGAAATGATACCTCGTGTAGAAGAGCAAAACAAGACTCGTCGCCGCTTCATGCAATTTTCCTCAGCTCAGGAATACACCAGAAAGACGAAAAAAAACTGGTTGTAGAACCGTCATGCGCTTTTCCATCTTGTACAAAGTGTTGTCAGTTATTGCTCTAAGATTTGTCGTCAGCTCCATGATGTTCAGTAATGCTAGGGTTGGAGGGGGGGATGAAGGGAGAGGGTGGTACGGAGAGAGAGAGAGAGAGAGAGAGAGAGAGAGAGAGAGAGAGAGAGAGAGAGAGAGAGAGAGAGAGAGAGAGAGAGAGAGGAGAGAGAGAGAGAGATGTTGATGATAATGATGATGATGAAGATGGATTTTATGAACGTGTGCAATTCTTATCTAAATGCAATTTCTGCTTTTATAACAGAGATGATTATAGATTTTCAAAATTGATGGTTCCTTTTATACAATTGATGTTGTTATCATAAACATTTTTTTCGGAATTTTATTATCTCTGTGTGTTCTTTGGTTTAACGTCTTTTCACATTAAGCGATTATAGTGTGTGTGTGTGTGTGTGTGTGTGTGTGTGTGTGTGTGTGTGTGTGTGTGTGTGTGTGTGTGTGTGTGTGTGTGTGTGTGTGTGTGTGTGGTGTGTGTGTGTGTGTGTGTTCTTCGTTTAACGTTATTCACATTAAGTGATTTTAGACAAAGAAAACAAACAACAAACAACAACAAACAAACAAAACACACCTGAACAAGAAATTGAAAAAGCTGAACATGCAGATACAAATTTAAATATAAGCAACTTTAACAATATAAATACTGAATTTCGGTACTTATTAGTGCTAACACAATGTCCAACAAATGCGATGGTTCAGACAACAATGGTCCAGTGATAGATTAGGCACAACAGGTAAAGTGGTTTAGATTCCACAAATAAGAATATGACTGTTATCTTATCACCACAATACAGTTACATCCTTGAGTATTGAGTGTGTGTGTGTGTGTGTGTTGTGTGTGTGTGTGTGTGTGTGTGTGTGTGTGTGTGTGTATGCGCGCGCGTGCGTGCGTGCATGTGTGTGTGTGTGCGTGCGTGCGTGCGTGTGTGTGTGTGTGTGCGTGTGCACGAATGTGAAACTTGTTTATGTAGCCATATATATGTCGTTTGTAGAGAGGTGAAACGTGTTGATCTTGAATGGGTGCTTTTAGGTCTGTGATGACAAGTTTGCTTTATATTCTTTTTCTCCTTTAATGGTTGGTCCTTTGCTTTTAACCTACGTGAATTCCTCTGTTTTGAGAAAAGAGGGTATTCACATTTGAATTTTTAGTTCAAAGTGCCACACCTACATTAAAGTGCTGTGTTTTAAAATTTTATGTTTGAAAATGCCGTGTTTGAGATTATCTTCTGCCATAAAAAGGGCTTAGCATAAATATCTTGAAATAAAAAAAAATCTCTGAAGTTGGAGTATGGAAGCATAAGTGGCGAGGTACTTAAGCAAACAGTCATACATGCAAACTTCTCACCCACAGTGTATTTATAATGATCTCACGGTGATTCGAACTGAATGTCAAAGTCATTCGGATGAGACTATAAACCAAGGTCCCGTGTGCGAACGCACGCAGAACATCTTGCACACACATTGAAATTCCGTTCCGCCTTTCGGAAGAGCAGGCCATCGTGTGCCGGTAGGAGCGGATGACAAAATTATATAAAAAAAAAACCAGCATGCACACAGGTGTCTTGTTTAGACACCACCCCTGAGGGGAAAAAAAAATGGGTAGGCGCTGCACTTGTGGTGACGCGCTCTCCCCGGGGAGAGCAGCCCGAATTTCACGCAGAGAAATCTGCTGTGACATAAAGTGGTATAAAAAAAATAATAAATAAAATAAAACTAAAATTTCCAGGTGAGATGAGTGAGACATTGTGCATATTCCGGCAGGTGTTAAGCTGGGGAACGCACAATAACAACAACAATGACGACGACAACAACAAAAACAACAAGAAGAAGAACAACACATTTTTCAACTCTGCAAATGTAAACAAGTAAAAAAAAAAAAAAGGCCCCCAGAATAATAGTGAGGTCGTTTTCACCGGCCGATAGCTTGTCGCTTATTTATTTATTTATTTATTTATTTATTTATTTATTTATTTGTCTATTTATTTATTTATCTCTCTATTTATTTATTTATCTCTCTATTATTTATTCATTTATTTAGTTGTACTTCGTCTAGAGCTCCCATGTTCACCGAAAGTGAGATTTTTTTGCGTGTGCGACTGATTTTGGCGTCATTAAGGTCGCTGTATTCCGACTTCGGGGTAATGATGTCTACACACAACACCTGTATGTGTGCTGTTTTTGTTTTAAATACATTTTTTTTCATCTGTTCTTACCAGCACGAATGGTCTACTCTTCCAAAAAGGCAGAACGGGTTTTAACGAATGTGCAAGATGTTCTGCGTATGTTTGCACACGGGGTCTGGGTTTATAGTCTCATCCTGATTCTTGGGGGAATGGATTCAGCACTGACGTTAACTCCGAGAGGAAAATTCTCTTGAACAGGCGTCTCGGTGGTGACTCAAACCTGGGCTGGATTCCAGGATTAGGAGCACAACTCTCTAACCTCTAGGCTATGCCCCCACCCTTCCCCTAGGTTTTGTGAATGCACACAATAAAACCTCATTGATGCTGGTGGTGGTGGTGGTGTGGTGGTATTCGTGACTGGTGTTGTGTCGATGGTGGTGTGCCGGTTGTGTTATGATGGTTGTGTGTGTGTGTGTGTGGGGGGGGGGGGTGTTGGCAGGGGTGGTGTGATGATGATGATGAGGAGGAGGAGGAGGAGGAGGGAGGAGGAGGCGGAGGAGGAGGAGGAGGAGGAGGAGGAGGAGGAGGAGGAGGAGGAGAAAGTGACTGACTGACTGTATGTTACAGATGTACCACAAGCTCAGAGGCAGGGACGGACGCTTTGAACCCCAGTCTGACTTTGCTGTGGCCCAGGCAGCTGATGTATGTGTGCGTGCGCGCGCGCGCGCACGCGCGTGTGTGTGTGTGCGTGTGTGTGTGTGTGTGTGTGTGTGTGTGTGTGTGTGCGTGTGCGTGCGTGTGTAATTTGTTCACGGAGTTTAAAAATTATTGATATAACCCACTGTCTATCTGTAAGTTGCCTCTCTGTGTGCTAAATTACCCATTACCAAGAAAATACATGCCAAACGCAGTATTTGTTTGCTTGTTTTTAAATTAAGTACAGAAACGTCACAACAAATTCAGTTCAGCTTTTGTTCTTTCTTGTCTGTTTGTTTGTTTGCTTGTTTTGCTTGTTTGGTAAGTTTGTTTGTTCAAGGAGCAGCTATAAACTTGTTTGATGGCACTTTCTCTTATCTGAAGGGCAAATGTGGGCTGTTGTGGGTTGGATGATATCTCCATAACGCCACCCACAACATCATAACAACTAAACGGTTTTTGCTGTAGTTGAAAGCGTGAAGAACTTGAAGACAGCATATGGGAATATTTCCCATCTGCAAGCCAGAGAAACAATTTCTTTTATACAATAAAAATCTGGTTTTTTTTCTTCTTTTTTTTAAAGAAAAGACCCAAATTTTACCATCCCTTCATATACATAGAGACAACCAAGTTTCTTTTTTCATATTGAAATAACTTTTGTTGTGCTTTTTCCATGATCTGATAACATTCTTGTAGCGACAAATGAAGTGTCAAATTTTCCACATCTATCAATTGTTTTGCTCCATTTTTTGCTAAAAGATCAACTTAGCAGAAAAATA
>CM060316.1:32048735-32063735 GCA_030674155.1 Stramonita haemastoma
TCTGTCGTCGTTTGTGTTTCTGTCTGTCTGTCTCTTCCTTCTCTCTCTTCTCGTCTCTCTCTCTTCTCCTCTCTATCTCTCTGACCCTCTGTCATCCTCCTCCCCTCACCCCCCCCTCTCTCGTGCGTTCAATTCAAGACACCCCGTTTCTGGACACAGCAGTATAAGTTACAAGTAGCTTTGCATTCCAGCAGAAAGCTGCAAGTCACTTGAGAGGTGAGAAGGGAGGTAGAAGGGGAAGCGTATATGATCTATCATAAGTTAGACACACGTCCACCTTCACTTCACTTCCCCGTAGTCTAGTAGACCGTTGAGGGCACCACATGAAGTTTTGCTGCCAGCTTCCTCCACTCCTCGCGGTTTTCAGCTTTCTGTAGGAAGTTGTTCCACTCAAGGAAGCTCCAGCTCCACTCTACTGATGTTGTCTTCCTATCGTTTCCTCTGTCTGCCTCTTCCGTCTCCTTCCTTGTACTGTTCCCTGTAGGACAGTCTTGGCCAGTTCAGATGTTCGTGTCACGTGCCCGTATCACTTAAGTTTGCGGGGTTTTTTTTTCACTGAAGTGAAGAGCATTTTTTATATGGCCCGATGGTGTTTTCAATTCTCGTTTTCACTTCCTTGTTAGTTGTGTGATCTCTGTATGAAATACGAAAAAGTTTGCAGAAAATTTGGAAAATTGCAAAGAAACCAGAACTTATCGGTTTCAGGATAGAGAAAAGTTTAGAAACTTGAGAAGAGGCCCTTGGGGGGGGGGGGGGGGGGGGGGGGAGGGGCGGGGGGGGGGGGAGGTGGTAGGCTAGTGGTTAGAGCGTTGTGCTCATGATTTGATGGCCTGAGATTAAACCCGAGTTCGAGTCACTACTGAGATGCCCATTCAAATCTTTTTTTTAAACTGGATTTATCAGTAGTTCTGACTCAACTCCCTCGAAAGTCCTTCGGATGAGACTATAAACAGAGGCACTGCGCACGCAAAATATCTTGCACATACGTTAAAACCCGTGCTGCCTTTTAGAAGAGTAGGTCATTTGTGCCGGTAAGAACAGATGACAAAAAATCAAACAAAAGCATGCATCCTTGTGTCACTCACTCACTCACTCACTCAGTCCCATGTCCCAAAGGACGTAGGGGGGACATGAGAGAAGACGCAACAGCGATCTTTTTCCATGCTTCACGATCCTGTGTGGCTAGTAGGAGATGTTGCAGGGGTTGGGCGGTCCAGTCTTTGATGTTGTCAACCCATGATTTCTTTTGGCGGCCTCTTCTTCTCTTGCCCTCGACTGTTCCTTGCAGGATGGTTTTTGCTAGGGTGTTGTGTCTTGTGGTGTGACCAAACCACATCAGCTTTCTCCTCTTTATGGTGGAGAGCAAAGGCTCTTGGGGGCCCACACGCTTTTTGATTTCTTCTTTCACATAGTTATTGGTCTTGTGTTCTTTGTATGATATTCTGAGGAGTCTTCTGTGGCACTTGTTCTCGAATGCTTGGATTCTCCTCTCTAACTCTGCTGTCAGAGTCCATGATTCACAGCCATATAGGAGGATAGATATCACGAGGGATTTGTAAAGGTGGTATTTGGTGCAGAAGCTGATGTTGTTGCTTCTGATAATCCTCTGGAGTCTGACTAGAGCAGATGTTGCTGTTGCAATGCGAGCTTTCACTTCATTGTTTGATGTGCCATCTTTTGTTAGGATGGAGCCTAAGTATTTGAATTGGCTCACCTCTTCTAGTATTTCTCCATTCATCTTTATTTCCGTGATGTCATTACTCGCGCTGTTGACCATGATCTTTGATTTCTCTGTACTGACCTCCATGCCGTATGCGCTCGCTCGATCTGTTAAATTGTCTGTGAGGATTTGCAGTTCTTGTTTGCTGCTGCCCATGAGGTCAATGTCATCTGCAAATCTGAGGTTGCAAAGGGGTCTTCCACCAATGGAGATGGAAGTGTGGTGGTTTTGCAGTGTCTCTGTCATGATGTTTTCGAGGAAGAGGTTGAAAAGTACAGGTGAGAGAAGGCAGCCCTGGCGAACCCCAACCGTGGTCTTGAAGAACTCGCCCACGTGATTGTTTATGAAGACTGCACTTCTTGCGTTCTCGTATAGAGCCTTGATTACTTCAATTAGGCAGCTGTCAATGTTGAAGTGCCTGAGTACTTGCCAGAGGCCGTCATGCCGTCTTGCCAGAGGCCGTCATCCTTGTGTCACGTTTTGATATAAATCTTGGAGTCAAAATGCGGCTAATTTAATAGTAGATTAAAATGATTACATGCACGAAAATCTCACCATTGGAGATGGTGTTTCCACATCAGAACTGATCTCTTGTGTGTTAAACACAAATGACGAACTTGAAGAAGTTGTGCAGGGGTCAGAGCTGCTCTATTGTGTGTTAGACACAAAGGACAAACTTGGACATTGTGTTTAGAGGTCAGAACTGATATACTGTGTATCAGACACAAAAATTAATGACCAACTTGGATATGATGTTCAGAGGTCAGAATTGATGTATTGTGTCACACACAAATGACCAACTTGGATATGGTGTTCAGAGGTCAGAACTGATGTATTGTGTCACACACAAATGACAAACTTGGCTATGATGTTCAGAGGTCAGAACTGATGTATTGTGTCAGACACAACAAACTTGGCTATGATATTCAGAGATCAGAACTGATGTATCATGTGTCAGACACAAATGACAAACTTGGATGTGGTATTTCGAGGTCAGAACTGATGTATTCTTTGTCAGACACAAAGGACAAACCTGGCTATGGTGTTCAGAGGTCAGAACTGATGTATTGTGTGTCAGATACAGATGACAAACCTGGCTACGGTGTTCAGAGGCCAGGACTGCTGTTGTGTGTGCAGGGCGCCACCATTCAGCTGAGCGGGGAGACAGGCTGTATGGAGATCGCCCGCGTTTTGCATGGAGGGGCAGCAGACCGCAGTGGTCAGTGACACACCTTTGCGTGTCTGTTGTCTGCTGTCTGTTATCTGTTTTTCTGTACGTCTGTTTATCTGTTTCTGTAAGTCGTCGTTTGTTTGTCTGTCTTTTTTTCTGCATATCTATCTGTTTGTTTGTTTTTTATATCCGTTGTCTGTGTGTCGTCTGTCTGTTTTTTCTAGTCTATCTTCTGTTGTCCCCTCCTTTATGTGTGTCCGTCTGTGTGTCTGTTTGTTTGTTGCCTGCCAGCTAGTTTCTGTGATGAGTAAGATAAAGTGCATGTTACATGCCTCCAGGATGTTTAAGCTGGGCAACACCAACAGCAAGCTATGAAGACTGTTCTTATTTTCTCGTTCCTCGGCTAGAGCTCGATGTTTACCAATGTGAGATATGTTCTTGTGAGACTAGTTTTGCCCACCATGAAGGTAGCCGCATTCCGACTTCGGGGAGACTGTTGTTATAAAATGGCTTCAGTATACCTCCCTTCTCAGTGATAATTGCAGAGGACAAGTGAAGGGAAGGTCAACGACGAAGTTGAGAGAAAATCAAATCCCCATCATGATGTTTGTCTCCAGAGGAGATGAGGTCTCTTCATACCTCGTCCTTAACCACAACCTGAACGAAGGGACATTGTAATCATGTATCTAGATATTACCTCTAAATTATAACCGTGACATTAACATATATCTTTAAAGTATTAGATAGCACCACAACAATTTAACCATGACATTAGCAGATATTTGTTGTTTAATGTTTAGTTTTAAACATTCACATTTCTAACCAGACATTACAGATATCATTTAAAGCGTTCAAAAGGCACTCATTCTTCTAAACGTGACACTAATAATATCTAAAGCTTAAAAACATTTGCAAAGAAGGTTGCAGAATGGTTAGAGTTTACTGCCTGAAACTAGGTTTAGCGAGGATCAAACAGTGCACTCAGAATTCTACACGTAACCCTAAAAGGAATGTATGGTTATTTTCTCTCTCTGCAGGCCTTATATCAGCGGGGGATGAGCTGCATGAAATCAACGGTGTGGGCATCTTTGGCATGTCGCCTACCGAGGTGGTGGAAATGCTTGTAAGTAACAGTGTGGTCTTCAGAGTTTGAAACACTTTAGTCTGGAGAGTTTGGGGACGGGATAGCTCAGTGGTCAGAGCACTCACTTTTCCCCAAGCTAAGGTTAAGAAAGCATCGAGCGTGGTTACCAGTGGATGGGTGACCGTTTGCGCGCCTTGGCTTTAGTACAGTCCCCAGTTCACCCAACTGTAGGCTTGGAACTTGAAAGCTTGTCATTTCAATTAGAGTGATATAATTTCTCATGATATTTGCATTGAAGTATTAGTTTGAAAAGTATTCTTTATATTTTCTAACATTGTAGATGTTTGCTTAGATTTTTTAGTTAGTCAAATCTTTGATGATTCCAATGTTCTTGATGTGTGCTGATGTTCTTGGTGTTTTACGCCATCTTTTGTGTTTGCTTATTATCATGTTTTTCGTTCCTCGGCCAGAGCTCGAGGGTTACCAATGGTAGATTTTGCGTATGCGACCGTTTTTGCCACACATGAAGGTATTCACATTTAGACTTCGGAGATGTATGCTGGGTATGTTCGTGTTTCTTAACCCACCAAAAGCTGACATGAATTCTGGGATCTTGAACGCACATATTTCATATTCTGCATGCGTATATACACGAGGGGAATTAAGGCCTGGCCAGGTCTGCACTTGAAATTGACCTGGGAGATCGTAAAAATTCCCACCCTTAATTCACCAGAAGTAGCTGAAGTTCTAACCCACAACCTTATTGACCATGGGATTGAAGTCGAACGGTCTTATTCTATATTATGCGTCTTTATACATAATAATAAAGTATGCGTTTGGAATATTCATGACGTTTTCTAACATTCTTGCTGTCTGCTGTCTTTTTTTCCAGTCCAAGGCGTCGGGTTCTGTTACACTTAAACTTGTGCCTAGCTGTAAAACTCCGGCAGCAGAAAACGTGAGGTGAGAATACACGAATGCTAGCTGTGCATTTCGATATGATGTGATTTTGAACAGAACATAAGAACAAGATATTCTGCCATTCTTTTATATAACCAGTTCTTCTAAACACCAACCGCCTCATTCTCATCTTCATAATCATCATCATCATCATCATCATCATCATCATCTCATCACACCTCCCCCAAAATTGCCTATACAAACATCAATCATTGTTTTATATATCTTTGTAGTAAATTGTATATTTGTACTGTGTAAATATTGATGAATTTATGATAGGAATATTGTTATCGTTTGTTGTTATGCGTGCGATGAAAAACCATATATCGTACAATATTGTTTATTATCTGTTTTCTTGGGGGAGTGTAAATCATACAATATCATATTTTTACTTACTTGATTAAGTAAATCTAAAAGTATATTACTTGCAATAGTACAGGAAGTTGAAACTGTTTTCCTTTAATAAGGAATACTTATTCTAACAGAGTTTAAAAAATGATAAAATTTACAAAACTGCGTACACACGGGGACTGGATGTAAAAAAACACACTAGTGCTTATTCCATTATCCTCGAAATAAAAAGAATAAAGCAAAGTATGTTCTGTATAAGTAAAATATCAAGATTGTACAAAAAGGATGACTGAAATCAACGTTTTTTCCATTGTTTGGAAGGTCTATATCAGAAAAAAAATCAAATGGCAAGAAAAAATTACTGAAAACCTGTTACTACACACCTTTTTATCAGTCCAGTCTTTGGATATTTCCAATCACTTTGTATTTTATTATCTTATATAGATGTGTAAATCTTGTGGGGAGGATTGCTAATGGTCAGAGTGCTCACTTTCCAAGTCAAGTTAAGCAGTGTCGAGCGTGGTTACCAGTTGGATGGGTGGTCGTTTGCGCGCGTTGGCTTCAGTACAGTCCCCCAGTTCACCCAGCTGTAAATAGATACCTGTCCCTCTTTAGGGTCAGGGAAGGTAAAGCAGCGAGGGAGAGGAGATGGGCGCTGCCCTCAATATGCTGGCCCCTGGAGAAGCTGAGGTCTCTGGTGCCTCGCTCCCCTTCGACTGCCTTGGTTATGGGGACACCTTTACCTTTACTTTTTATTTTTTATATATTGTTATGCTGTATCTTTGCCTTGTGCCGACGACGGTGTGAAGCCCTTCTCTTTCCTGCCGCGCAGACGACAGCATACCGTGTCGAGGGCCGGGCTGTCCTTCCACAGGGACACAACCTCCATTATGTCACCAGGAGACGCATTGTGAGTTAACATGGCGACCACAAAGGGCGAGGCCTTTATTGCCAGTAGGCATTATCAGAGATGGTACTTATTGCACATACAGGTGTTCATTGTGCACAGTAGAGGCCTGGGATCCCGTGTCCTGCCTGATAGATCTGTAGAGGAAAACATGCTGTAAAAGGAGTCTATGTCTTATGGTTTATGTGCAACAGCTGTTTTAACCTAGTCAGAGTAGGAAGAAAAATCACGCATTTTTAGATCTGTTTTTTATTTATTCACTTTCAGACTCAACGATGGTAATTGTTTTAGAACTTTGAATATGCTTGGCGTGTGTTTGCTGTGTTACAGCCATTTGATATGATTGTTCTGGTATGAACTGCTCAGGAACTGTGTTAGTCCATTATTCAAATAGCGAGTTCATGTTGAACTAGAACAATGAGAAAATCTAAGGCATAAAACACAAAAGTAACGTTTGTTACTAAGCATGCAGACAAGTCAGCATAATAAATGTGTAATTAGAATACGGGTTGTCTTTTTTTTTTATATAAAACTTATCACTATGGCTTGAGACGAACATTACTCCTTTTACTGCTAGATTTCTCCAGAACAGAAATCAAAGTATTCAGTTCTAGCTTTGCTTGCAGGTTCACATTCTAACAAACGTGACACAAATATTGGTTTAGAATAACAAAGATTGTTCTGTTATGACATGCCAGTAGGGGCTTGATCATATAATTTTTGTAGTTAGACCTCAAAGGAAGTGAGGCAGTAAGTGCAATTACAAGTTTAATGATACAGATAAACATAGTTTTCAACAGATATCATACTGATTTACAGCAAAAATGTGAAAATGATGTTCAATTGTGTGTATAGTTACAAACTCAGAGATTGGCTCTTTTAATGCGTTACGTGAGAACTTGCTTTTGCTTAAACGCTTAGAACTTATCAGATGTGTTCCTTTCCCAGAGGCTGGTATTGTTGTTCAGTTTAAAATGTTTACGAAATCCCGACAGTATCATTTTGTCGGCTTGGCTCTGGAACTTAGGATAGGTGTTAGATGTATACATTAACAGAGTTTTGAAAAAACTATGAAAAACAAAAACACTTATTAACTAAGAAGAGTCGTTGTAGCATTTCCGATCTTTTGGAGTAGTTTCATGTAGTGCGTTAGTAGTTCCTAACAGGTTAATGTTTGATAACAGCAATGTTGTAAATACATGCAAATCATTTTTATCTGAAATTGCCGTTGACTATTTGAGTAATTACATTTCCATTGATGACCGCTCTGTAATGAGATGGTACAGTACATGAGAAGCAATATACAAATCATATCATAAAAACATACAGTAAATGTAACCAATGTACTTGTTACTTGAAACATGATTTTTCTTAACTATTTGATCGTAGATCCTTTGTAAGCTTGACTGATAAAAATAAAAAAAAGCTTTTGTTACGTCTTTGAATTTGATGAGAGAATTTTTCAGAAACAATTTTTTTTTAAAGTGGAGTAGGATATATTCTTATTTCTTTCTCCTTTCAGGAAAGAGGTTCTTCGTCGATCCAAATCCAGAGAAGGAAGACCCATGTCACGTGAGTTCAACTTTCTGATATGTGTTTTAAGGGATACTCAGAATAGGTCTTATGCTGCATTTTCTCTCTATGATCATTTTCCATTGTTATTGTGAACTAGCAAATTAGGATCGCTCTTATGGACGATGTTGCAGGCAATGATACCTTGCGAAATTGAAAATTAGACTGAAGTATATTATGTATTCATGTTTTAATGCTTATAAATATCTAGTTGTTACTTCCATGCTTGACATGAGTTTGTGTTAAAACCTACATGTTTTGAAGATTCATGGAGAGGGATGAGAACAGTACAGCAGATAGGTTACAGAAAATGTAGCAAGAAGGAAATTAAGCAGTTTTGTGTGTGTGTGTGTGTGTGTGTGTGTGTGTGTGTGTGTGTGTGTGTGTGTGTGTGTGTGTGTGTGTGTGTGTGTGTGTGTGTGTGTGTTGCAGGTTCCATCAGCCCCTGTCGTTATAGTCCACAGGTTCAGAAACAACGGAGGCTGAGAAAAACCATGTACCACATAGTTCAGAATGGAGGTATGTTCATTCACATCGTTCAGAATGGAGGTATGTTCATACACATAGTTCAGAATGGAGGTATGTTCATTCACATCGTTCAGAATGGAGGTATGTTCATACACATAGTTCAGAATAGAGGTATGTATCTCCACACTGCCTACACAACTATATAGAATAGGGCTATGGCCTGTATGACACTAATCTGTCGACAGTGTATGACCACTTATCAGTCTCGCCCCCCCCCCCCCCTCTTTTTTTAAATTTTTTTTACAATTGTCACACTGGGTGAAAAAAAAGAAGTAAGTATTCAAAGTTAAAGGGAAACAGTATTAAAAGACGGAGATTTTTTAATGTTCATTTGCAACAAACACTAATACTGTTTGGAATGTTTTTCCTTTCTGCATCGGTATATAACACCGAACAGACTGAAGCACTTGCAGGTTTGCGCTTTTAACTAACCCCGGGAGATTGTGAATTTTCCCACGTTGAATTCACCATACACCACTGCAGAGTTCGAACCCTGACTTTACGTACCCTGAATGAAGGACTGAATGAAGTTCAACGATCTTATCCACACTCCTATAGCGTCAGAAGTAAATGCTGTTGTGCAGATTCTGCTGAGTTAGTTAAAGTCTGTCCCGACCTATAGAGGCTCATCAGGCCGGTGCTTATCCCGGTTTCTGTGGCGTTAAGCGACTGAGAGTCATAGACTCCCCCCTGGATAGGACGCCAGTCTATCGCAGGGTTAACCCCCAACACAAGGTTGGTACCCCTTTTACACCTGGGTGGGGTGAGAAAATAGCCGTAAAGTGCCTTTTCCAAGGGCACAACGCCATAGCCGAAAGCTGGGATCGAACCCACAACCTTTAGATTACGAGTCCAACGCCCTAACCACTAGACTACAGCGGCGGCCTAAGATTCTGCTGAGTTATCCCCCAAAAGGAATAACTTGCTCTGCTTTTTTTAGGCTCTGTTATTACACGTGTCTAATTATCATTAGAAGAAAGGGTGGAGTATTGTGTCAATACTGGTGTCTCTAACAAAGTGTTGTGTCATTCATTGTGTCTCTAACAAAGTGTTGTGTCATTCATTGTGTCTCTAACAAAATGTTGTGTCATTCATTGTGTTTCTAACTAAGTATTGCGTCATTCATTGTGTCTCTAACCAAGTATTGTGTCATTTGTTGTGTCTCTAACAACGTGTTGTGTCATTCATTGTGTCTCTAACAAAGTATTATGTCATTCATTGTGTCTCTAACAAAAGTGTTGTGTCATTCATTGTGTCTCTAACAAAGTATTGTGTCATTCATTGTGTCTCTCTTACAAAGTATTGTGTCATTCATTGTGTCTCTAACAAAGTATTGTGTCATTCATTGTGTCTCTAACAAAGTATTGTGTCATCCATTGTGTCTCTAACAAAGTATTGTGTCATTCACTGTGTCTCTAACAAAGTATTGCGTCATTCATTGTGTCTCTAATAGAGTATTCTGTCATTCATTGTGTCTCTAAGTTTTGTGTCATTCATTGTGTCTGTAACAAAGTATTGTGTCCTTCATTGTGTCTCTAACAAAGTATTGTGTCATTCATTGTGTCTCTAACAAAGTATTATGTCATTCATTGTGTCTCTAAGTTTTGTGTCATTCATTGTGCCTCTAACAAAGTGTTGTGTCATTCATTGTGTCTCTAACAAAGCATTGTGCCATTCATTGTGTCTCTAACAAAGTATTGTGTCATTCATTGTGTCTCTAACAAAGTATTGCGTCATTCATTGTGTCTCTAACAAAGTATTGTGTCATTCATTGTGTTTCTAACCAAGTATTGTGTCATTCATTGTGTCTCTAACAAAGTATTGTGTCATTCATTGTGTCTCTAACAAAGTATTGTGCCATTCACTGCGTCTCTAACAAAGTATTGTGTCATTCATTGTGTCTCTAACGATGTATTGTGTCATTCATTGTGTCTCTAACAAAGTTTTGTGTCATTCATTGTGTCTCTAACAAAGTGTTGTGTCATTCATTGTGTTTATAACGAAGTATTGTGGTGATGTACTCCTGCAGCCTTCACGGACTATGACACTGACGAAATACCGGCCTATGACGAAGTGGAGCTGTTCACCCCCAAACCACGGCACTTCCGTCCTATAGTTTTGATCGGTAAGTGCACTGTACACTTTTTCACCTTCACTTCTTTACTTATCCCATGACTTAGTAGACCACTGGGGCACCACTAAAGATGTTGCAGCCAGCTTCCCCCACTCCTCGCGGTTTTCAGCTTTACGTAGCAAGTTGTCCACTCAGTACCAGTCCACTCTCTCATGTTGTTTTTTCCATCGTTTTCTGTCTGTCTCTTCGTCTCCCTCCTTGCACTGTTCCCTGTAGAACAGTCTAGGCCAGTCCAGATGTTTGTGTGACATACCACTACTACACAAGTTTGAAAATTTTCACTGAAGTCAGGAGCTCTTCGTATGAATATAACCATTCTCTCCTATACTAAAGTTGGATGTGCTGGGCCTGACTTGTCAAGCGCTTAATAACTGCAGTGCAACGCATTTTCGCTTATATGGTAGATAACAATAGTATTTGTCTGGGAGTTTTAACGACGACGAAGAAGATACAGCTCTGATAGAGCCTTTTTTTTGGCCAAAACTTTGAATCCAGCTTGTACTCTTAGCTTCACGTTTGTGTTATTGCGATATTGGTGAGTGGAAAGCGAGGTGCTATTTTCATCAGGGAGTATTGATTAGAATGTGGCAGGACTGAGACAGGTGACATGCCATCAGCTCTCTTCAGGCCTTTGTCCTGTCCGTTATACTCTTCTGTCCGGCTGATTGATTGATTGATGAGCGGCCTAGCTGAAATGTCAGACGTCCCTAGGTGTTGAAGGGGGTAGTGACAGGTATTATCATTAGGGTTCCCGTCTACCTGTCATGATCATTTCACAGCAGACACACGCACACACACGGACGAACACGTGCACACACGCACGCACACACAAACACACGCACACGTACACACACACATACACACACGCGCGCGTGCGCGCACGCACACATGCACGCACACACAAAACACACACATATATATACACACACCGCGTGCGCGCATGCACACACACAAACACACTCACACTCACACACACACACACACACACACACACACACACACACACACACACACACACACACACGTGTGTGCGCGCGCACACACACACACACACACACACACACACACACACACACACACACACACACACACACACACACACAGAGTTTATGGTGGTTTATGTCTCGTCCTTCAGATAAGACTTGAGACAAGAGACACAGGTGTAAAGATAGAATCATTATCTGACAATGCAACACCTTATTGTCTTAGCAGTTAAAGAATCTCATCGTACTGACGGTTTGACGCTGTAAGGTGTGTGATGTCTGAGGATTTGATGTGCAGGTGCCCCCGGCATTGGAAGAAACGAACTGAAGAGACGACTCAAGGCCAGTAACCCCCTCCACTTCAAGGAAGTTATCCCCTGTGAGTTCATGTCCTTAGTGGCAGGTTTTCGTTTCCGTTTTGCTTTGCGTTTCTTAAAGAGGGTTTTACAGCTTGGTGCAGAGTATTTCTTAGGTTTTTCCCCTCTTTTTTTCGTTCTTCTACAAGAGCTCTGAGGTTCATCCCACCAATGGTGAGATTTTGCGTATGCAACCGTTTTATCCCACCATTAAGGTAACCGCATTCCGACTTCGGGGATGTATGCTGGGTATGTTCGTGTTTCCATAGCCCACCGAACGATGACATGAATTACAGGGATATTCAAGGAGAATATTTATCTTCTGTGTGCTTGTTCACATTCCACTTCAGGGTGACAAGAAGTATAGGGTCTTTCAGTGCTCTGCCTATATTTATTTTCTTCAGTCACTTAAAAATCCAAGCACAAGCTTAGTTAGTAGGCATAGAACTGAGGACTAAGTGGACAATAAAGGCTGTGTATCTTGTACCTTGTACTGCACTGATTGCAGATACCACACGAGAGAAGAGAGAGTTTGAAGAGGACGGGAAGGAATACCACTTTTTGACTCGGGACGAAATGGAGGAGGGAATCGTTACTCAGAGGTAAGAACAGGTATGCCACTTTTTCCTTCGGTGTTTCTTGTTTATTTTTCTTGCATTTTTGTTTGTTTTGAGATGTACAGACAGAGAGACGGGCAAACAGGCAGAGAGGCAGTTAGGGATACAGATAGCAACAGACAGAATACAGATATAGTGGACATAGTGTTGACATAAACCATATTAATTTTATTTATTTATTTATTCATTTATTTATTATTTATCTATTCTTTTATATCGAGGACAGTGGAATGAGCACTCATGTACCTTTTTAAAGCTAGTCCCCGTGTGTATGCAGTTTTGTCAATCGTGTCATCTGTTCCCACTGGCACACAATGGCCTACTCTTACGAAAAGTAGAACAGGATTTAACGTGTGCGCAAGATGTTCTGTGTGCGTTCGCACATGGGGCCTCGGTTTATAGTCTCATCCGAAGGACTTTTGGGGAGAGTGGAGTCTGCACTTATGTTAACTCCAGGGGAAAAATCCCCCGAACGGGAATCAAACTTGGGTCGTCAAATTGCCAGCGCAATGTTCTAACCACTTGCCTAACCCGAACACTAGAGGCTAGAGCGCAACTCAATAGTCTTCCAAGACTGACGGATGCCTACTAAATACTTTTCAGATTCGTGGTGTATGGAGTACAGGAGTCACCTGTAGGGCACCACAAGCAACACAACACAACACAACACAACACAACACAACACAACACAACACAACACAACACAACACAACACAACACAACACAAACATACATACAATACAATACAATACAATACAATACAATACAATACAATACAAATACAATAATACAATACAATACAATACAATACAATACAATACAATACAATACAATTTCGATTCGGGAGTACGGTGAATACAGGGGTCACCTGTACGGCACCAGTGTGGAGTCCATCAAAGACGTCATCGCCACGGGCAAGGTGTGTCTCCTGGCACCACACACACAGGTAGGTCTGTCACCTCTCCAGCAGTCAGTGTGTGTGTGTGTGGGGGGGGGGGGGTGGAGGGTGTATGGGATGTTTGTGTGTTTTAGTTTCAGCCGTTGTTTTTCTTGCGCTATGGTGGTCCTATGGAAGTGGTGGTTGTGGGGTTTCTAGTGTACTTCCACCACATCAACTACTACTTTAGCTATGATCTACAGTGGAAAGAACTTACCTGCAAACGTAAGCTTTGTGATAGATCTTTAAATGCTGTTACGACTCACATGGAAATTGTGCACATTATCATGACTCTTGACGTTCCTCTAGCGAAAGGTCTAGTTCACCAATGGTAGAATTTTGACCAATACATCCATGACTTTGTTTGCCTATAGGATTTTGGTTGTAAAATCCGACTTTGGAAATGTACTGCGTGATATAATAGAGATACAATATAGGAAGGAAACAAGTATAGGCTATCATTTACGACATCATAAGTTTTTGATCTTCTGTATGTGCATAATAATATATACGAAGGGAATTAAGGCACTGACAGGTCTTCACTTACAGTTGACATGGGAAATCGTAAAAATCCTCATCTTGATTCACCAGACGTTGTCGAGATTCAAACCACAACTTCATGGATCCATAGAATTGAAGTTGAACGGTCTTAACACCGTATAGCGTGACACTGATATGATTATTTGTATTGCTTGTTGCTGCAGGCGCTGAAGTTTCTGCGGACGTACGAATGAAGCCTACATCATCTTCCTCAAAGCCCCCAGCCTGGAGAAGCTGAAGGAAAGTCGGATGCCCGCCAGAGCCAGAGCACAGAGGCTGAGTCCATCCGCCCCTTCTCTGTGAGTCATGAGTGAGTGGTAGTGAGTGAGGAGTGAGTGAGTGAGTCAGTCAGTGAGTGAGTCAGTGAGTGGGTGAGTGAGTGAATGAGTGAGTGAGTCAATGAGTGGGTCAGTCAGTGAGTCAGTGAGTGAGTGAGTGAGTCAGTCAGTCAGTCAGTCAGACCACACCGCCACCACCACCACCACCACCACCACACACCACCAACCAACAAAAAAAACAAACAACAAAGATGGCATGCTCCAAGTGTTGAGACCTCTCTGTTATCTGCGCTGCTCCAGGTGGAAGAGTTGGAAGAGATGGCGGAGTCTTCCAGACGAGTGGAGGAGCGGTACGGGCACCTGTTCGACCACACCCTGGTCAACGACAGCCTGACGGACGCCATGACGGAGCTGCTGAG
The DNA here is from genome assembly GCA_030674155.1 of Stramonita haemastoma. Lineage (NCBI taxonomy): Eukaryota > Metazoa > Mollusca > Gastropoda > Neogastropoda > Muricidae > Stramonita > Stramonita haemastoma. Next base: position 32,063,293 of record CM060316.1, read on the forward strand.
GCTGGCTGCCCGCATCGAGAAGGAGCCCCAGTGGGTGCCCGTGGGATGGGGCCAATAACGCACTGCCCCGGGCCCTGAGCTCCTGGGGATTATTGTTTCTCTCGCCCTGGCCTAGCCTGCAGAGGGTCTTTGTGGCCTGTGTTGGGTCATTGTGACACCAGATACTGGGATATCTCTCAACCTAGCCAGGATCTCTGTGTGTGTCATTGTCACACCAGCCCGGGTTATCTCTCAACCTAGCCACTAGTGGATTTCTGTGGCCTGTGTGTGTCACTTTGCCACTGAAATTGGGACATCTCTCAACCTAGCCAGTCGATCTCTGTGTGGGTCATTGTGACCCCAGATCCGGGGTTATCTCTCAACCTAGCCAGAAGTGGATCCTTGTGGCTGTGTGGCTCACTTTGCCACTAGATACTGGGATATCTGGCCCTAGCCTGAAGTGG
>CM060316.1:32068735-32073735 GCA_030674155.1 Stramonita haemastoma
TTATATTACATTTCATTTGTTTGTGCATGTTGTAGATATACCTCTCTCTCTCTGTCTCTCTGTTTGTCTGTCTGTGTGTCTGTCTGTTGTCTTTCTCTGTCTCCTGTCTCTCTGTTCTCTGTTCTGTCTGTCTGTCTGTCTGTTCTCTGTCTCTCTCTCTGTTTCTCTGTCTCTGCTTCTTCTCTGTCCCCACCACCCCACCCCCTTTCTCTCATTTTCTTCTCTCTACCCCCACCCCCTCTCCTTCTTTCTCTCCTCTTTCTCACACCCCTTTCTCTCTTTCTCCTCACCTCTCTCTCATCCCCTTCTCCCCCCCCCCCCATCACTCTCTGTTTCCCTCCACTCTCTCTGTCTCTGTCTCTTTATTTGATTATTATGTTTTGGGTTTACTGGACATAACAAATGAGCAAACATGTATCAATTCCCGACTGCCGATATGAACGCAACAGCAATGTTGGTAATATTTTGTGAGCTAAATCCTTCATTTTCTTTTTTTGTTGATGACTAACACAAACCTGTCAATGAATTAGTGATGCTAAAGTTTTGTCAATCACATGAATGATCGTTTTTGTTTTTCTATATTATAATATAAAAAAAGAATGATTTGTATATGATGTGGAAACTTTCGTTGTTTTTGTTTTGTTTTTTGAACACTTTGCAGCAACAATAAGGTTGAGAAAGCAGATTTTGTGATTGTTTTTGATCGGTCTGAAAAGAGGGATTTTAGAAGTGGTTTTTGTTTGAATACTGACGATATTTTCATTTTACTCACGAGTGCGTTTGTGTATATGTGTGTGTGTGTGTGTGTGTGTGTGTGTGTGTGTGTGTGTGTGTGTGTGTGTGTGTGTGTGTGTGTGTGTGTGTTGTATGTATGTTGTATGTGTGTATGTATGTATGTATGTATGTGTGTGTGTGTGTTTGTGTGCGTATACGCGTGTGCGTGTGTGTGTGTGCGTGTACATTGCGTGTGAGTGTGTGGTGTGTGTGCGCGCGCAGGTATGTGTGTGTATGTATGTATGTGTGTGCGTGTGTTCGTGTGTGTATGTGTGTGCGCTCAATAAATACACCGCACAACAAGCATTCATGTCGGTGTAGGCATATTTCAAAAATGAGTATGATTTTTGCAGCCGATGATTGGCATTCTGATCTGTTCAATACAGGAAGAATGGCTCACTTTTGAGACTGGGGCCATGCATGTTCTAAGGAAAGAATCATTAAAACTTGGAGCTCACTCACCTCCGTGTATGTTAACCTCAAAAGTCATAATTAATCGTGTGTGCGTGAGTGCATGTATGTGTATTGTGTGAGTGTGAGTGCGTGCGTGCGTGTGTGTTGGTGTGTGTGTGTGTGTGTGTGTGTGTGTGTGTGTGTGTGTGTGTGTGTGTTGTGTGTGTTGTGTGTGTGAGAGATGAGGAGGGGGGGGGGGAGAAACAGACAGACAGAAAGAGAGAGGGATGGAGGGAGAGTATGAGGGGTAGGCCAAGAGGGGATAGAGAGATAGACAGAAGACAGACACACTGACCGACAGAGACACAGACACAGAGAGAGATGGGGGGAGAAGGGAGGAAGTGAGGGCTAGAGAGAGGGGTAGACCGAGAGAAGAGAGAGAGAGAGAGAGAGAGAGAGAGAGAGAGAGAGAGGAGGAGAGAGAGAGAGAGAGAGAGAAGAGAGAAGACGACAAGAGACAGCAGAGCAGAGACGAGAGAGAGACAGGACAGAGAGAGAGAGAGAGAGACAGACAGACAGACAGACAGACAGAAGACAGACAGAGACAGACAGACAAAGAAGAGACAGGAGAGACAGAAGAGAGAGAGAGTGAGAGAGAGAGAGAGAGAGAGAGAGAGAGAGAGAGAGAGACGGAGAGAGAGACGGAGAGAGAGAGAGACGAAGAGTACAGATACAGAACAGATATTCTTCCCCAATGTGTATAAAAGCCATGTATATAATTAGAAACAACATCAAAAGAAAATATGAAACCCTATAACCATCACACATTCAAGAGAGACATAAACAGAATATTATCTACCAGAATAGATTTCTTAATCATTCTTTATTTCGTAAACTTCATTGAGTCACAGGCATTCGTTGATCAACCATATTGTCGTACAAAATTACAAGCATACCAAATCACGGGAAAATAAATTATTGCAATTTGGATATAGACAACAATATCAATGGATTATAGTATAGGTGATATTGCTAGGAAGACATACACATATGAAATATGAATAAGTATAGCACCGATGATAACATGAGAAATATAAAAAAGGTAACACAAATTAGGAGGGGGTTACTTTTACGATCAAATTGTTCACATAAATCAGATCACTTTTCATAGTAAAATCAGAAATTTAGCGTATGTTATTTCTTTACAGAATAATGCCAGGCTTGAATATTTACTAATATATGAATAAAGTCTTTAGTAAGAACAGTTTGGAAACATGTTAAACTGCTCAACACAATAAGTAAAAAACAACAACCAAAAACAAAAAGGCAATTGGAAGAACATGATATGAAACCAACCTACCGGATGAGAAGTTATGCAACTTCATTCATTTCCTCTCTCTCTCTCTCTCCTCTCTCTCTCTCTCTCTCTCTCTCTCTCCTCTCTCTCTCTCTCTCTCTCTCTCTCTCTCTCTCTCTCTCTCTCTCTCTCTTCCCCAGTGCGTATTAACTAACATACACACTATATACACAACACACACACCCTCTCTATCACACACAACACACACACACACACACACACCACCACACACACACACACACACACACACACACACACACACACACACACACAACATGCGCGCACGGGCGAGATCAGAGATCTGAACAACATAAAAGTGAGAGTTGTAACAGTCATCGAGGCATTTTGTTAAAAAAAAAGATTAACAGAAAAAAGATAGAGAACAATGATTGTCATTTGAACAAATGCAAACGAAGTAACAAACAGAGACATCAACAAAACAAAGCATTTTTTTTTTAAAAAGTAGAAAAAAAAGATCGGAATAATGATTGTCATATTTCGAAAAAGGGACTTAACAAACAGACAAACCAAACACAAAACAAAAAACCTCAACTACAAACCAGCCAAACAACTAATAAACATGAAATCAACCCAAGAGGAGAAGAAGAAGAAGAAGAAGAGAAGAGTAGTAGTAGTAGTAGTAGTAGTAGTAGTAGTAGTAGTAGTAGTAGTAGTAGTAGTAGTAGTAGTAGTAGTAGTAGTAGTAGAACAACAACAAGAACAACAAGAACAAGAACAAAAAGAAAACGAAACAGAAGAAAACGAAGAACAAAATGATGAACAGCAACAAGACCAAGAACAAACCAAGAAGAACAAAATCAAGGTGAACAAGAACAAGAAAACGACGATACCGATCACAATCCCAGATTAAAATAACGAGTTCAAAACAGACATCTACATGAACAAAAACGGACAGAAGTATGGTAATGGAACCAAGCTAGGCTATTACACCTCTATGTACACACTATGCAGTATCACGCATGGCGAAAACAATGCTTCACAAAGGAATCCAACATTTGGGACAATACAGATGACCTAACTATTGCATAAGCTACTCTCAGACAATGGGGTAATGCCACACAGTAATGATCAATGGTCCTCAGGAACAAACTTTTTCCTGTTCCTCGGCTGGAGCTCCGAGGTTCACAAATGGTGAAATTTTGCATAGTGTGGCCTTAGTTTTGCCCACCATGACGGTAGCCGCATTCTGACTTCGGGGAATTCATGAACATAAAATAAATGTGACTAGATAAGATAGTAAAGACGTACACGATCTTTAAACGACAAGGAAGACTAACAATGATGTCTTGTTCCGAATACCAGACACTTTTTAATCATGTATAACTCTAAAAAACGAAACCAAAAAAAAACAACAACCAGACTTGGTAATTAATACACACATAATCACAATGGAAGACAGACATGTACAATATTGTCAGCCTCTTTCTAACAATTCAGGTTTTTGTAAAAGAAAAACAACATCACGTTGTTACATCAGGACGACACGATCCGTTGTCACAATAGTACCCTGGTCACTACATTCCTCGTTGTAATGTAGTCTGGTCAAAACACAGCCTCCACATCATCCAGCAAAAGATGCAACAGATAATGACAGGATCTGCGGATTGTATGTGGAAGACTGATGATCGATAAAATCTAATCTAGTACCTACTAAGGGTGTGTGTGTGTGGGGGGGGGGGGGGGGGGGCAGTGGAGGATATCAGTAGAGGGTTATTTTATATTCATTAGTCAAGGAGGAAGGTGGAAGGAGGGTCAAGACGTTTACCTGCCTAATAAGTGAACCGTAAAGTTCTGGGATCGATTCCCACCCTTGCCCTTTCATTTCCCAGTTTGACGAGAAAATCGAACTGAGTGTCAAAGTCTTTCAGATGAGACAATACACTGAGGCGCCGTGTTCGAATGCATGCAGAACATCTATCTTGCGGGCAGGTTAAACCTCCTTTTTGGAAGAGAGGTCATTTCATACTGGTAAGATCAGCCGTGGCTTCATTTATCATTGAAACATACAGCATATGCAGTGTATGTATAGTCATGCGTGCCACATATCTCCGTCACACCACACACATACACACGCACGCACGTACGCATGCACGCACACACTCTCTCTCTCTCTCTCTCTCACTCTCACTTCTCTCTCTCTCTCTCTCTCTCTCTCTCTCTCTCTCTCTTCCTCTCTCCTCTCACACTCTCTCTCTCTTTCCTCTTTCTCTCTCCTCTCACACACACACTCACACACACATACACACACAATTTGCATGCATGCACGTGCATCATTCCTTAATCATTAATATCAATGGAGAACACACAAATGTGCAACGACTCATAGCAAAAGATAAAAAGAGTATACAATGGGTGAATACTTCAATCACACAACTGTTCTCAAAACCCTTGTTTCTGATGAATGCAACACAGTTCAAATAAATGACAATAATTCAATGATCCCATTCAAAATCAC
>CM060316.1:32078735-32108735 GCA_030674155.1 Stramonita haemastoma
TTTGTTGACTTGATTTTATATCTAAAGGGCCGAAAAAGCACTTGACAGCATAAACATAAAAAGAATTTTAACGCCATAAGGCCAGAACAGCTGTGGATATTATTGCTTTTTATCGTTTACTCAAGGGCTAGATCCACTCCTGTGGATCGGTGGTCTAATAGGTAACACGCCTGCCTAGAGAGCGAAAAGTCAGGGTCGGAGTGTGCGGTGGTTCGAATCCCGTTTGGTCCAAAACTTTTCCCCCATCCATTAGACCATGAGTGGTGGTCTGGGTGCTAGTCTTTCGGATGAGAGATGAACGATAAACCGAGTTCCGTGTGTTACACATCATTATTTAGCGCACGTAAAAGAAGCCACGGCAACAAGAGGGTTGTCCCTGGCAAAAATTCTGTAGAAAAAAACCACTATGATATGGAAACAAATACAGTTGCAGACAGGACAAAGAAAAAAAAAGGGTAGCACTACCTTGTAGCGACGCACTCTCCCCGGGGAGGGGAGAGCAGCCCGAATTTCACGCAGGAAAATCTGCTGTGACATAAAGTGGTATAAATAATAAGATAATAAATAAGTAAATAAGATAAATACTACGTAGTACGTACATACATACATACATACATCCTTACGTACATACATACATACATACATACATACATACATACATCCATACATCGCATACATACATACATACATAATACATGTATTCATACAGTGTATCGTCATCTGCATACAACATACATACATACATACATACATACATACATACATGGTATCATGCATACATACATACATATCATAATAAAACATTATCATCACATACATCCATATCATAACAACATAAAACATACATACATACATAACATACATACAATACATACATACATACATTAAAAAACTCCACCTGGCGGAATCTTTAGCCAGCTTGAGGTATCGCTCCATCATCTGTTGGCCAGGTTGGAACTCTTCTGCTCGCGCGGCGGCCTCGTTTCTTGGTGAGCCTCATCACCGTCCTCTTCCTCCTCATTCTGGGCGACTCGTCCGTGGTGCTGCTGCTGTCCCCGTTGTTGGTTTCCAGGGAGGTGCTGGTGATGTCCGATCTGGCGTCGTCGTCGTCGTCGCCGAACGTCTGCATCTGACGAACCAGCTCCAGCTTGTCCGACATCGCCATGGCTGCCATCTCTTGCTGGTTGAACTTCATGCAGTTCACCTGATTAACAGACAGGGGACTGGATGTCAAAAAATAAAGAAAGGACCCACATGTGTGCTTATTCTATTAAAAAATTTTTTTAAAATCCATATGAGTGCTTACTTTTTTTAAAAACCCGCATATGTGCTTATTCTATTAAAAACAACAACAAAACCCCACATGAGTGCTTACTCTATTACTCCACATCCTACCTCCCCCACCCGCTTCCTCTCTCCTCCACCCCTCCCCTACCCCCTCCCTACCCCCCTACCCCCCTACCCCCTCCCTAACCCCCTACCCCCTCCACCTCCCCCCTACCCCCCCTACCCCCAAACCCCCCTACCCCCCACCCCCTCCATCACCCACCTCTGTCGCGGCCACAATGTGCAAGAAGGTGCCCATCCTGTGGAAGAACATGGCCAGGAACTGGATGAGCAGAGCGATGCCGAAGATGGCCATGAAGAGCAAGGAGATGGGCTCCAGAGTCAGGTTCTTGCCGCTGTCGTTCTTGCAGGGCAAGGGGATGGCCAGCCCGTTCCCGTCATTGGCCGCGTTGGTGTACTGCAGCGCCGAGGTGATGACGATGAAGAGAGCGTTCAGCAGGCAGAACATGAGGCTCATCTTGTTCCTCAGCAGCTTGAGGTCCTCCTCCAGCTTCTTCTTGTGGGCCGGGTCGTTCTCCAGAGGGTACAGGTAGCTGGCGATCAGCTCCGTCCAGAACTTGTTCTCTTCCGTGCCCAGGTAGCGGATCTTCCTGAGCCCAGGTCCCCGTCCATGATCCAGTGAGGGGAAACTCGCCTTCGTAGTTTCTGGGGTGGTTGGGGTCTTCGTACAGCTGGTTCACTGTGGAGGGAGGGAGGGAGAGAGAAAAGAGGATGAAGTAGAAAGTGTTGGTGGAGGAGGAGGTGGTAGAAAGAGAGGAGGAGGAATAGAAAGAGGAGGTGGAGGTGGGAGGAGGAGGAAAGAAAGAGGAGGAGGAGGAGGAAGAAAGAGAAGGAGGAGATAGAAAGAGGAGGAGGAGTAGAAGAGGAGGAGGAAGCAGAAAGAGGAGGAGGAGGAAGAAAGAGGAGGTGGAGGTGGAGGAGGAGAAGTTAGAAAGAGGAGGAGGAGGAAGAAAGAGGAGGAGGAGTAGAAAGAAGAGGTGGAGGTGGAGGAGGAGAAGTTAGAAAGAGGAGGAGGAGGAAGAAAGATGAGGAGAAGTTAGAAAGAGGAGGAGGAGGAAGAAAGAGGAGGAGAAGTTAGAAAGAGGAGGAGAAGTTAGAAAGAGGAGGAGAAGTTAGAAAGAGGAGGAGGAGATAGAAAGAGGAGGAGGAGATAGAAAGAGGAGGAGGAGATAGAAAGAGGAGGAGGAGGTAGAAAAAGATCCTGCATCAGACCCTTGGGGGACGAAATAGCCGGGAGGTTAGAGCACTGTGCATTGCATTCGTGATCTGCCGATCCGTGTTCAATCCCGTTTAAGGGGATATTTTCTCCCTGGAGTTTACATCAATGCCGTCTCCACTCTCCCTAAGAGTCCTTCGGATGAGATCATAAACCGATTTCCCGCGTGCGAACGCAAGTGCGTTCTTGTTCACACGTTAAAACTCGTTCTGCCTTTCGAAAGAGTAGGCTATTGTGTGCCGGTGGAAATACCTGACAAAGTTTACCCCCAAAAAAAACTGCATACACACGTGGACCGGCTTTAAAAAAGCACGAGTGCATACTCCATTATCCTCGAAATAAAAGAATAAAATAAAATAAAAATGAAAATGAAATAACAGAAAATTGCAAGGAAGTGTGCTAAAGAAACTCACGTTTTGCAGTCTGGCTCTCTGTGATCCCTTGTAGTTTGATTTCTGCGGGAGAAAGCGGCTTGCTGGATTCGTTCTGCCTGCAACAGGGGGAAAAAAAAACAAACATAAAAAAGGTATAAAACATCACTTTTACGCTTGCTGCTGATATGTTTGTCTGTTAGTGTATTGTTTTTTTTCTGTTTGCGTGACTGTCTGTGCATCTACTTGTGTCTCAGTGTGTATGTGTGTGTGTGTGTGTGGGGGGGGAGTGTCGGTGTGTGTGTGTGTGTGTGTGTGTGTGTGTGTGTGTGTGTGTGTGTGTGTGCGCGCGCGCGCGTGTGTGTGTGTGTGTTTGTGTCGTTGTGTCGGTGTGTGTGTGTGTGTTTGTGTCGGTGTGTGTGTGTATGTGTGTGTATGTGTGTGTGTGTGTGCACGCGCGCGCGCGAGTGCATGTATGTATGTGTGTGTGTGTGTGTGTGCCTGTGCGTGTGTGCGTGTGAGTATGTGTGTGTTTCTGTGTGTCGGTGTGCGGGTCCACTTGACTGTTTGTATTATAGTCAACTATGATATAAAAGACAACACTCAAACACAAGAACAGATAATTTTAAAAATCAACAAATAAAATAAATACAACAAATATTTCACTTACATGCCCACATCTTCCGCCTCTTCAGTCAAAGAAGGTAAGCGCGAACCCCCGGAGAGACTTCCGGCGCCGCCATCTTTCTTCACTCCCGCCAAACTCTTTTCCAGGAGGTCCAGTTTCTCCAGTATGGCCGCCATTTTGAGCGAGGTTTTGTCCTCCACAGGCCGCGGGCAGCACAGGCATCGGAAGAGATTGCCGCAGGAGAAGCCATAGTCGCTGTCCTCCTCGGGGGCCGCGGTGTTGTTGTTGCCCTGTGCACGGCCTACCATGAAGAGGTTGAGCACTTGCTGCAGACGTGTGGGTTTGGCCCTGCTCTTCTTCTGGTCTGTCGGGGCTGCGGCAGGCGTTAGTGTCTGAAACAAAGCGTAGGAGTGGTGTTTTCAATGATATGTTTGGGATTTGGTTGTTTGGGGTTGTGGGTTGTTTGGGGTTGTTTTGTTGGGTTATTTTTTTTATTAGGGGAGGGGTGATTTTTAATTTTCGTTTCTCGGTTTAAGCTCCGAGATTCACTTAATGGGGAGATTTTTTGCGTATGCGACCTGCTTTTTTTATTTTTTGTTTTTGTTTGGGTTTTTTTTTTTTGCTGCCTCGTCTTCAGTGAGGTCCCCGTACTGCTGTTCCTACGCCGCTCATTTCAATCTCCCCGCCACAGCCATACCCTGATTCGTTGTGTCTCATCCCCGGGATCGGCAGTCCACATGGAGCCCATCAATATTAGGCCGCCGTGAGGCCACCAGCCAGAGGGGCCCTGCACCTCTGCTGAGTCACTTTGGTGGTGTTCAGTGGTGCCTGTTCTGATCTAACATACGCAGGACACCACCTACTAAGCTCCCTACTAACAACAGTATTAGCTCAATCGCGGAGCCAGACTGAGTCACCCACCTGAGGTGGCGACCACCACAACGTCCCTCCAACGACCGCCTCCCCGCGAACCTCCAACCCCAAAGTCTTTGACACAAACTCACCACAGGCACAGAAGTGTATGGGGAAACCGAATATGAAGTCACCATGAGACCAGAGCAACGGGAGCCACCGAATCAGAGGCAATTTTTATTATTATAAGGATGATGTAATGCTGCTGCTGCTGTGCAGGTGCATGTGCTTTGAAACTACTTGACAGGGTTGTACTCTACGCTTACTGTCATAATATATCCTGGCGTCAACCGGGCCCTACTAATACTCCTACACCTACTCCTCCTTCTACTACTAATACTGCTGCTGCTGCTGCTATTACTACAATACACAAACATGCACACACGCGTGCGATCATGCACACACACACATACACACACAAACACCCCCCCCCCCACCCAGACACTCCCCACATACACACACCCACACCCCATCACCCACACACATATATAGCATACACGCACATTATGAGCCACCACCACCACCACCACCACCACCACCACCACCACCACCACCACCACCAGATAACAATAATAACACTTAACATTCTTTCCCCCCCCCCCCCCCCCACAACAGACCTCTCTGGTTCCCCAGGACACGACGTTGAGGTTGCAGACGGAGTAGATGATGAGGAGCATGGACATGGCGGGGATGGCCAGCAGGTACAGCACCCCGTGGAACAGGCAGTAGAACTCCAGGGGGTGCATCACCGCCGACACCACGAACACGCCCACCACGAAGATCATGAAGATGGTGGTGGGGGCGCAGATGCCCTCCTTCTTCATGGCCAGGATCAGCCCCACGATCACCACCATCATCACCAGCGCGTAGCCGATCGACAGGATGCCCGCCAGACCCAGCTGTTCGAAAAACACACAGTGAACAAATAAATAAATCACGTTGTGTATAAGGATAACAAAGAACTTGGGGGGGGGGGGGGGGAGAGGGGGGGGCGGGGGGGGGGGGGGGCGGTATTCCTATCAGACCCAGCTCTTCAAAAAACAGCGGACAAAAAATCATGCTGGGTTGTTAGGATAACAAAGACCTTTTTTTTGAGGGGGGGGGGGGTATTCCTGCCAGACCCAGCTGTTCAAAAACAGCAAACAAACAAACAAACAAAAATGCTAGGGTGTTAGAATAACAAAAAACTTTGCCGGGGGGAGGGAGGGGTATTCCTGCAACACCCAGCTGTTCAAAAAACAGCAAACAAAAAAGTCATGCAAGGGTGTTAGGATAACAAACAACTTTTTCTTTTTTTGGGGGAGAGGGGGTCAAACAGTCTCAACCACTCGGTTATAGCGTCCTTCATTCTTCCTTCCCTTGTTGTTGTGATTAAATTAACGTCCCAGCGGGGATTTCCGATTTAGGGTCTGTTTCTTCTTTCCAATTTTGCCTTGTATTTTATACCACTTGAAGTCACGGCAGATTTCTCTATGTGGAATTTAGGCTGCTCGACTCAGAAAGAGCTCGTCGCCACAAGAGCAGCGCCACCGGGCATCCATTCTTACTTTGTTTTCTTTTCCTGTCTGCAGCTGTATTTGTTTCCCTATCAAAGTAATTATTTTCCACATAAATTTACCAGGGACAACCCCCTTGCTGCCGTGGGTTCTTTTATGTGTGCTTAATAATTATGTGCAACGTACGAAACCTCGGTTTATAGTCTCATCCAAAATACTACCACCCAGACCACCACTTACGATCTAGTGGATGTGGGGGGAAAGATTTTTGGCCTAAACGGGGATCAAACCACCGCATATACTTGAAACCCGGACTTTCCACTTTCTAGGCCGGTGTCGTTACCCACTACACCACCGATCCACACCACCTTCCCTCACCCCTCAGCATGCACGAAACCCCCAAACCAAAAACTAACCACCAGGTATCATCACAGTACCTGGATCTTGGACCTGGTGGTGAGACAGACGACGATGAAGAGGACGACAGGAGTGAGGTTGAGGAAGAGCGCCTGCATGAGGTCGATCTCCGGGAAGGCGGCGTTGATGGCGCCCACGATGAGCAGGAAGATGGTGCCCGGAGTCAGCATGGAGGACACGAACAGCAGCAGCTGGTAGGCCATGTACAACACCGACATGTTCTCGTTGATCTTGATCATCATCCGCCAGCTCTGGGAGAAAGAAAGAGAGGCAAGGGGGGGGGGGTAGAGTTGTGAGGGTTAAGGATGATGAGAGAGGATGTCTGTAGTTGTGGTGGTTTGAGGAAGGAAGGAGTACTTGGTTTGTATACGTTCTTTAGAAAGCGTTCGAAGAAGAAGAAGAGAAGAAGAAGAATTTGAAGAAGAAGAAGAAGAAGAATTTGAAGAAGAAGATTTGAAGAATTTGAAGAAGAAAAGAAGAAGAAGAAGAAGAAGAAGAAGAAGAAGAAGAAAAAAGAAAAAAGAAGAAGAACAGCACAGCAGCAGCAGCAGCAGCAGCAGCAGCAGCAGCAGCAGCACAGCAGCAGCAGCAACACAACAACAACAACAACAACACACACACAGAAAAGACAGTATTCTTCTCATCCACCCACCCACCCACCCACTACACCCAACACTACCCCCCCCACACACACACACACACTCACCCACCCACCCACCCACAAACACAACCACCACCACCACCCACCCACCCACCCAAAGAAACACAACCACCCCACCCATCCACCCACCCACACACACACACACACAACCACACCCCCCACCACCCCCATCCACACACACAACCACCACTACCACCACTACCACACCACCCCCCCACACACACACCTGCAGCAGGTCCATGATGTTGGCCATGGTGGAGGGGGACCACCTCCTCCTCTGGTTGAAGAACTCCTCGAAGCCTTCAGGGGCGTAGGTCAGGGCATCAGCCGCCGCACAGTACTCCACCCGGTACCCCTGCTGCAGCAGCAGTGTGCACAGCCAACGGTCCTCACCTGCAGCATGCAGCATGCAGCATGCAGCAATTCCATGATGAGGATGATGAGGATCGAAACCTCGATTGTTCATGATAGTTAAGATGGTTTTGTGGATGCGATTTCATGTACCCAAGTAGCGTTTTTTTTGTTGTCGCGAGAATAAAGAATTTTTACTTTGACCCACAGTTAGGCTATTTTCTTCTTTTTCTTTTTCTTTCTTCTTGTTCTTGTTCTTCTTGTTCTTGTTCTTGTTCTTCTTGTTCTTGCCCTTCTTGTCCTTCTTGTTCTTGTTCTTGTTCTTGTTCTTGTTCTTCTTTCTTCTTCTTCTTCTTCTTCTTCTTCTTCTTCTTCTTCTTCCTCTTCTTCGCAATTCTTCGCAATTCTTCTTCTTTGCATTCTTCTTTGCATTCTTTTTCTTGAAGAAAAAGTATCGGAGGAAAATTAGTGCAAGTAATCACTTACAACTTCATAATCATTTGAAAATGACTTAGGTTAAGGTTCAGACAGACAGGAATGGATAGAATCCATCACCTCTCACTTTAAAACAAAACAAAACAAAACAAAACTATTGCTGACAGGGAGAATCGAACCTACTGCCTCTGAGTTTCCTAGACTTTATGCTCACTGACCTTGATCGTACTGCACGAAGTGTTTGGCCTGGGTAGAGATGGTGGCGTATTTCCTCATCACGTTGTCGTCCATCAAGGAAGAGGCTCTGAACAGGGAGAAACATCCGGGGCTGCACAGCACGCAGCCAATCATGTGCTCTGTTGCTTTCTGCAGCCAATGGGAGACGGCGTACTCAAACTTCTGGTACCACACCATGGGACCTACAAGACAAAAAACGCAGATTTGCTTTGAGTGTGTATGGTGTTGCAGAATTTTGTTGTTTTTAATACCAATTTTGTTGTTATCAATACCCCCACCCACCCACACCACCTCTCGATTCCAGGTTGAGGAGATTTTTCTCCTGGAGTTAACATCGGTACTGACTCCACTCTCCCCAAAAGTCCTTCGGATGAGACTATAAACCGAGGCCCCGTGTGCGAACGCACGCAGAACATCTTGCGCGCACACGTTAAATCCTGTTCTGCTTTTCGTAAGAGTAGGCCATGGTGTGCCGGTGGGAACAGATGGCATTTACAAAAAAACTGCATACACACGGGGGCTAGATGTAAAAAAAAGCACATGAGTGCTTATTCCATTATCCTCGATATAAAAGAATAAAATGAATAAAATAAAATAAAACACACACACCACATACACCCCCCTCTACCACACACACACACACACACACACACACACACACACACACACACACACACGCACACCTACACCTACACATACACGCACACACACACCACACACACACACAACACACACACACACACACACACACACACACACACCCACCTACACTCCAACCACCACCACACCCACCCCAGCCACAATTCACCCCCTCCCCCCCACACACCACCTCTCACCACCCACCCCAACCCCAACCCCACCCCCACACAACCCAACCCACACCACTCACCAGTGCCCACAGGGTGGATGCGGCCACAGGCGGCCCCCACCTGCTCGTTCTTCTTCATGCGGTCCACCAGCAGCTGCACGGCAGAGGGCTGAAAGTCCACGTCTCCGTCCAGCGTCAGGATGAAGGTGTTGTCCGCCAGGATCTGCTTCCTGCGAGCGTCCGGCATCTTCTGCCCCACCAGCCGGTGTCCCAGGAGGTAGTACATGTACATCACCTGTAGGAGAACAACAAAAGTTGAGGGTTCAATCCTGTCCTGTTTTTTTTTTGGTAAGAGTAGGGTATTGTGTGCTGGTGGGGATGGATGACAAGATTTACAAAATGGATTTACACACGGGGACTGGATGTAAAAATGTTGTTTTTCTAGCTAGCTATCTTTATCTATTACTCACACACACACACACACACACACACACATACACACACACACACACACACACACATACATACACACACACACACACACACACACACAAAACACAAATACACACAAACACAAACACACACAAACACACACAAACACATACAGAACATCTTGCGCACACGTTAAATCCTGTTCCGCTTTTCGTAAGAGTAGGCTATCGTGTGCCGGTGGGGACGGATGACAATATTTACAAAACTGCATTACACACGGGGTCTGGATGTAAACAAAAGCACATGGCTGCTTATTCCATTATCCTCGATATAAAAGAATAAATAAATAAAAATAAATACACACACACAACAACAACAACAACAACAACAACAACAACAACAACAGCAAACAACAATAACAACAACAACCAACCACAATGTCCCCCACCTGACTCCATCTCTTCTTGTGTCGCACTTTGGTCTTGTCCTTGAGGTGGATGGTCAGTTTGTTCATACCGGGCAGGGTCCACTCCAACCGGCCGCCGTAAGGCGTGGGGTACTTGGCGGGAGGGTCCAGGCGTATCTGGGTGCGATGCACGGCGCTGAGAGAGAGAGAGAGAGAAAGAAAGAACAAGAGCCGGTCACTAAGATAACAAGTCAAGTTAATTTGTTATTGATTGTTTGTGTGTTGTGTAGGTCGAATGCAAGCGCTTTGATTTTTTTTTTTGGGGGGGTGGGGTCGAGATATAGCGCTATATAAGTTCCATGTATTATTATTATTATTATTATTATTATTAATTATTATTATTATTATTATTATTATTATTTATTCGTCGTCGTCGTCGTCGTCGTCATCATCATCATCATCATCATCATCATCATCATCATCATCATCATCATCATCATCATCATCATCATCATCATTATTAAATGCTTTATAAAAGAATAACAGCGACCCCCACTTCTCCCTCCCCTACCAATTTGGGGCACATGGCAAAAACAAATGTAATCAGATTACGATCATCAATTTCTTAACTCATGATAACCAACATTTTGGAATGGTTTAGTGATCGCGTCAAATTATGAGTTCGACGCCCTAATCTCTACACTACCTCATGCCACTGACAGTGTCAGGAATGACCGAAAATCATTGTCTCTGTAACTGATGAACTTACGAGGCCGCTCTGTCGATGACGCTGACGAACTGTTTGACGAAGTCGTTGGCTCTGTACTCGAAATCTTCATCTTCATGGGGCTCAAAGGCATCATCGAAGAAAAAGTGGGCTGCAGAAGAAAGAGAGAGGTACAACATCAGTTAACTGAACATACACACACACACACACACACACACACACACACACACACACACACACACACACACACACACACACACACACAGAGTTGTCTAATGTCACATTTTGTGAAGAGACGTAAAATAAATCCAACAACAACACACACACACACACACACACACACACACACACAACACACACCACACACACACACACACACACACACGCACACGCACACGCACACACACACACGCACGCACACACACGCACACGCTGACTCACACACACACACACACACTCGCTCTCTCTCTCTCCTCCTCTCTCTCCCTCCCTTACCCCCCAGCACACCCCAGCCCACCCACCTCCACTCATACACACACCCGTGCGCATGACATACTGTAAAGTTGTTACCTTCAAACTCATAATAATCAGGATCTACCACATCAAAGAAGACGTAGGCGTGTTTCCTTGTGCATTGGTCCAGATCCAAGCTGCACACAGGATGCAGTATGTTCATGCTTTGTCTCCTTCACAATCACACTCAGAATATTTATTGCCATTTAAGTCATGCAGACCTTTTTGACGCAACATAACGAACATCAGAATAAATGATCTTTCTGCCCAAAATGACGTCCACAAAAAAACATGTTGCATTCTTGGGAAAGAGTCATCGAGAAAGAGCAGAAGTCAGCGGCAGTAGGCACTTACACGCTGTTATAGAAAGATGCTTTATCTATCGAGGTACAGACACACAGAGACAGGGAAACAGAGAGAGAGAGAGAGAGGGGGGGGGGGAGAAGAGAGAGGGAGGGATACAGACAGACAGACAGACAAACAGACAGACAGAGACAGACAGACAGAGACAGAGACAGACAGACAGAAACAGTGACAAAGAGAGGGATACAGAGAGACATATATACAGACATACACAGACACACAGACAGAGAGACAGACAGACAGAGACAGAGACACAGAGAAAGACAGAGACATAGAGACAGATAGGGAGACAAAGAAAGAAACAGAGAGAGACAAGCAGACAAGCAGACAAACGCAGACAGACAAGAAGAGATAGTTAAACAGACGGTTGGATAAGTAGAAACAAAAAAACAGATCACACAACCATAGACAGAATCAATCGAAGCTAGTACCGAAAAAGCGACTTGAGAACTTGGTTCATTTCTTTTTCCGTCTCGTGCCACATAGTAGCACACACGTAGATCATAGGGGTGACGTCAGTTCGTAGGGAGCCCCGGGTTTGAACCCAGCTTCTTGCTCTTGATCGTGCTCCGCTTGGAAAAACTGCAATGCCGTTTTCTGTGGGCGAACACAGTGCAACAAGATGTCAGAAAACAGTGGTCTGATTTTGGATAATTGTATAAAGCAAGATGAATGAGTGATACAGAATAGCTTTTAGGAACAGACTGCACTAATCAACGACCAATCAATTAATGAAGTAGGACACAAAGAAAGGGGGTTTGGGGTATGTTTGGTTGGTTTTATTTTTGTTCCTTGGTTAGAAATATGAGGTTCACCAATGGTGAGGTTTCTACGAATGCATGTTTAAAGTTATATGTAGCACAACACAGGTTCTGAACATCAGCATGCACCCATCACAATATAAAGAGCACCCACAAATCAGCAAACAAAAGCCGTGAGGAACACTTGCACAATCGCGTACCGTCTCTAAAAGATTCAGGGTTACGAGGCATGCCACAATAAAGAATGAAGTAAGCAGACAAACAAGAAGTCTGGTGTACCTCTCCAGTCCTGTCCTTACTGTGTACGGAATTTCAAACTAAGCTACTGAAAAAGACAAACGAATAACTAAGAAGAGCACAGTGTCCCTTTTCAGTCTTGCTGCTTCCTGTCTTGAGAATGTTAAACAAAGTGCGCTGTGAAGAAAAAGTAAAATTAAATAAATAAAACTAAGAAGAGCACAGTGCTAGTGGGGACAGGATAGCTCAGTGGTCAGAACACTCGGTTTTCCCCAAGCTAAGGTTAAGCAGCATCGAGCGTGGTTACCAAGTGGATGGGTGACCGTTTGCACGCCTTGGCTTCAGTACAGGCCCCCTGCTCACCCAGCTGCAAATGGGTACCTGCCCTCTTTAGGGACAGGGAATATAAAACAACAAGGAAGAGGAGATGGGCACCGCCTTCAATATGCTGGCCCCTGGAGAGGCTGAGGTCTCTGATGCCTCACTCCTCTACGAGCACATAGGTTATGGGACACCATTACCATTACATTACAGTCCTAGTTCACCTTGCCAATCTTGCTCTTACTGTCTTCAGAAGTTCATGCTAAGCTAGTGGAAGAGACAAAGAAATAGCTAAGAAGAGAACAGTGTTACCTTTTCTGTCTTGGCCTCCCGATCCTTGTCATCCCGACGTCTGTTGAGGATAAGAGACTGCTCCAGAAACACCCCACAGTACAGAGGCTGCACGAACAACCTGTAATCATACACACACACACACACACACACACACACACACACACACACACACACACACACACACACACGCACAAAACACACACAAACACACAAAACACACATCACACACACACACACACAACACACATTTCGTATTTCGTAAACCCTCTCTCTCTCCCCTCCCTCTCCCCCTCCCTCTCTCTCTCCCTATCTCTCCTCTCTCTCTCTCTCCCCCTCTCTCCCTCTCCCCCCCCTCTCCCTCCCTCCCCCCTCTCCCTCCCTCCCTCCATCTCCCCCCATCTCCCCCTCCCTCCCCCCTCTCTCCCTCTCCCTCCCTCCCCCTCTCCCTCCCCCCTCCCTCCCTCTCTCCCCCCCTCCCCCTTCCCCCTCCCTCTCTCTCCCTCTCCCTCCACCATCTCATCCTCACCTCTCAGTCTGCACCAGTTTCTCCACGCTGGGGAACCAGATGTGGGCGGTGATCCAGATGAAGGACAGCCACCACAGGACAGCGGCCGGCAGGTAGTAAGTGGTCAGCAGAGTGGACAGGTAGTTGTGGCCGCTGCCCCCCACCTCACAGGTCCAGAAAAGGTAAGAGGGCAGACCCAGGATGGCGGAGCTCTCCAGGGGGTTGGTGGGGGTGATGGTGGTGGTGTTGGCACTGGTGAGGGTGTTGGTGAGGCTGATTCCTCCTCCCCAGGTCTCGCACTCGCTGATGAAGGCTCCTAGCAGGATGGGGGTAGCGATGGTGAGAGGCAGAGCGAAACTGCCCACCTGGAATTGGGAAAATACATTTAGTTTATTGTTAAAAATTTTATACCCCTTTTTATGTCCAAGCAGGTTTCTCTGCGTGAAAAATTCGGGCTGCTCTCTCCCCCGGGCAGAGCGCGTCGCCACAAGTGCAGCGTCTACGCATTATTCAGGAAAATTGATGTGTTTGTCAATGCAATCCAACCATGTTGTTTATAGCCTCACCGAGCACATATTATAGGCCATAT
Source organism: Stramonita haemastoma (assembly GCA_030674155.1). Taxonomy (NCBI): domain Eukaryota; kingdom Metazoa; phylum Mollusca; class Gastropoda; order Neogastropoda; family Muricidae; genus Stramonita; species Stramonita haemastoma. The sequence continues at coordinate 32,092,763 of CM060316.1, forward strand.
TGGGGCTGTCACCACGTCACATTTAAAACTTATGGTTTGGTTTAGTTGGACAGTGATAATGACAATAGTTTATTCTGTGAGGCTTTCCCACCCATTCACAAGGGGACAGAGGCAAGGGGACAAGGAACAATATATACATAATTATATATCAAACCGATTAAAAGTGGAAAAAAAGCTTGACATTCGAGAATGAAGTATTGAAGAAAAATGTCTACATGAAGGGATCAATGTGAGGGGAAAGTGCTTAACATAAACAGAACATTTTAAGGAAAGTGCTAACGATCATAGGAATTTTTTAATTGGTAACATAAACAGACACATTAAAAATGCTACTGAATCATTGACAAACAGCATTCAAAGAGTAAGACAGAAACACTGACATAGCAAGAGAGAGAAACACAAAAACACTGACATAGCAAAGAGAGAAACACAAAAACACTGACATAGCAAGAGAGAGAAACACAAGAACACTGACACAGCAAGAGAGAGAAACACAAGAAACACTGACACAGCAAGAGAAACACAAAAACACTGACACAGCAAGAAGAGAAACACAAAAACACTGACACAGCAAGAGAGAGAAACACAAAACACTGACATAGCAAGACAGAGAGAAACACAAAACACTGACAAGCAAGACAGAGAGAAACACAAAACACTGACATAGCAAGAGAGAGAGAAACACAAAAACACTGACAAGCAAGAGAGAGAGAAACACAAAACACTGACATAGCAAGACAGAGAGAAACACAAAACACTGACACAGCAAGAGAGAGAAACACAAAAACACTAGACCACAGCAAGAGACAGAGAGAAACACAAAACACTGACATGAAGAGAGAGAAACAAAAACAGACAAGCAAGACAGAGAGAAACACAAAAACACTGACATAGCAAGAGAGAGAAACACAATAAACACTACATAGTACAGAGAAAACAACAACCTGCATAACAGAGAGGAAACACATAAACACTGACATCGGACACAAACCTGACAGCAAGAGAGAGAAACACAAAAACAACCCAGTGAAACAGAGAAGATAGAAACACTGACATACACACTGGCATACCAAGAGAAAAAAAATTCAAAAAACCCGAGTAAAAACCAGAGCCAGACATACACACTGATCATACACACTGACATACCAAGAGAGAGAAAAACAAAAATATTATGAGCGCAGACCACTCAACCATTGGCTATCCGTTCCTCGATTGTGCCTTTCCAAAATGGCGTATAGAATCTGTCGGATTGTTCCTAACTTGGCTGCGCTACTTGACATTTGCCAGGCCGTTTTCACAGTGGCCCACGTTTGTCTAATGAAGTGTTGCACTTCCTCATTGGTTGATACAAGTCCAGAATTTACACTCCTTTCAAAACATGTCACTCTCTTAATTAACACATAGAATCTCGTGATTCAAAGTAAAGATAAAACAGAATGACCTACATCATGAACCTCAAACAGAAAAAGAACGATACACCCTGGTCTGTAAGCAACTGAGATCTTAAAACCATTATTTGATATGATCTTATTCCAATACAGTTTCTCATTAAAGGTGCGAAAATTGTCGAAGGGGTGGGGACACCTCAATGGTCAGAGCGCACCCTCTTCCACGGCTGAGGTTAAGCAGCATTAAAAGTGCTACCTCACGGAACATGGCTACTTCACGCGCCTTAATTTTAGCACAGCTGCTCCTCCCCCCCCCCTCCCCCCGGCTAAAAATTGACCCACCTGTAAACGTGTTAACCAGTACCTGCCCCCTTTTGGGAAGAGGGAAGGTAAAGCAGCGAAAGAGAGGAGATGGGTGCCACCTTCAAGATGCTGGCCCTTGAAGAAGCTGAGGTCTCGACACCTTAAGGTAAAGGTGTCCATAACCTATGTGGTCGTAGGGGAGCGAGGTATCAGAGACCTCAGCTTCTCTAGGGGCCAGCATATTGAGGGCACCTTGGCACTTTCCTCTCCAACAACCCCACAGGTGTTGGGAACACCCTGGGACCCTAGGGGCTGGTTTGATGACAGGCAACCACAGTGGCGCAACTGCCATTGTCTGAGCTGACTGTGACTGTCTGATCTACCCATAGTTATGCCAGTGCAGGGATATTCCTCCATCCAATGCACATACTTTATTATTCTTGAACACAACAACATATGGTAAAATAACAAGAGATGACACTGACTGTCTTATGAAAGGCACTTTACTAATGCCCAGGCAGGCAGGAGAGAGAATCAAATCAAAGCTAATCAGTCCTTTTTCGAGGATAATGAATAAACACTCATGAGTCCCCGCCCTTATCAGGGATAACATCAAGATAAAGAAACACCAACCAAAAGCTAACTAAAAACAACAATCACAAACCAAAACACCCACGGAACAATAATAACAAACAAACCCCCCAAGAAATACAATAATAACAAAAAACACACCTACATAAAACTAAACAACAACAAAAATTAATAAACAAAATGTTAATATAGATGATAATGAAAAAAATAGAAAATAGGCCAGCAAACGAGAGAGAGAGAGAGAGAGAGAGAGAGAGAGAGAGAGAGAGAGAGAGAGAGAGAGAGAGAGAGAGAGAGAGAATCGCTAACTACACCCTAAACTTTGATTGTCTTCATAACAAACTTTAAACTGCCGTCCAATGCAAAAACACTGAGACAATGAACGAACTCGGGTGAAGCTCACCGCAAGAATGCAAGAGGGTTTCTTTGGTTTTAATCTGAACGTCTAGACATTCAACTGAAGGGGTTTTCTTTTCAAATAATGTGAGCATGCCAAAACTAGTTCACAGAGCCCACAACATCTGTGTCACAATTTCTGTTAATGACAGTTGGGTCCTACAATGAAACTGCTCTAAAAAAAAGAAAAAAAAAGAAAGAAAACCTGCTGTTCTGTTTTGGCCTACTTTTTTTCTTGAGCTGGACAGAAATGGTGGAGAGAGAGAGAGAGAGAGAGAGAGAGAGAGAGAGAGAGGAGAGAGAGAGAGAGAGAGAGAGAGAGAGGTGAGGGTTGGCCAATATTAACCTTGAAGGTGTGGTTTTCTTTCAAAACCCAAGACACGCAGTCTACATAGGCAGAGTTTGGTTACTTTCACCCAACACCTCTTTGTGCTGGACACAGGGAGATAAGGGTCGCACCGTCTCGGCAAAGAAACTGCATTGAAATGGGAGAAACTGGGCAATATAATGATGATGGCTTTTCTTTTGCTTGACTGTATGGTGTTGCAAGTGTAAAGAGATCTTTTTTATTTTTACTTTACTGTATTGTATTGCACTGCACAGAGTGGAAAGGGGGTGGTGGGCAGAGCGGATAGAAAAAAGTAGAGCTAGGATTGGCAGGGACAGTGTATCTTCAACACTATGGTTTAAGTCACGCTGTGAGTGTTCTATGCTTGTAACAGAGCTAAAGTGGACTTATTAAAAGCAACATTCACACACACGCAACCTCCCCCCCCCCCAAAAAAAAAAAAAAAAAAATTCAAGAGGAGAACGAGTCGTGACATTTACTAATCTGTATTCCAGTTTTTCACCCAGCTGAAAGGGGAAAGACATGAAGAAAGAAAACAAAAGTGGAAGACGAAAGAAAACAGCTGGAAAAGAGATAGCAATAAAGGAAAAAAGAAAGGAAAGGAAGGAGAAAAAAAGAAAGAAAGAAACTAAAAAAATGAAAAAAGAAAGTTAGAAAGAAACTAAATCCAAAGCAAAAATCATGAAAAGGCGGAGAGAAAGAAAGTGGATTTAAAAAAAAGAAAAGGAAACAAACTGAACGGGAAAAAGAAAAAGAGAAAGAGAAAAAAGAAACAACACGAACTGAAAAAAAAACAATGCAAAGTGAAATATCAAAAGCCACCAATAACGCAAAATGAAACTCCGCCCCCCACCCCCCCAAAAAAACCCAACTAACCCCCCCCCCCCCCAAACAACCCCCCCCCAAAAAAAACAACAACAAAAAAAACCCCACAACAAAAACCTAAATAAAATACCGACAAAAGCAACACAAAACCAATCAATGTGTTTCCCTACAGAGGCTATCAATACACAAGAACTACCTAGGAATATGTACTAGATGAGTAATAACCAGTAGCTCTCCCCTCCTCCCCCCAAAAAAAACACACAAAAAACCACAAAGAAACCAAACAAAATCAAAAGAACCACAAAAAGCAGAAAAAAAACTTCAAGATAAATATATATATATTTAAATAATGGGTGGCGGCATTAGCCAAAACCTCAGCTGACCTTTGAGTTGATACGCTGGGTTCTTCAAGATCAAACAAGATCTATTTCCTTATTGAAAGAGGGCAAAAGTGTGTGTTGTGTGTGTGTGTGTGTGTGTGTGTGTGTGTGCGTGCGTGTGTGCGTGCGTGCGTGCGTGCGTGCGTGCGTGCGTGCGTGTGTGTGTGTGTGTTGGGGGAGGAGGTAACTTACTGCTTGAGCACAAACACGATTCGTTTACATGGAACAAAGGTCAATAGGCCATTGAAAAGAAAGTCTATATCTACAAAATATTACTGGCTTGATTTTGCTGATTAAGGATTTCTAAGCTTGTCTAAAAGGTACACATGACTGTTCTAACCGGTCCTGATGTGGCGTGCCACGGTTCGAATCTCAACAGCCCTTAATGGATTAACAGTGATGCAAATATCGTCCAGTGCCCTACACCTCTTTGTATGTACACGCAGGGGAAAGATTGGTTATCTCAACGCAAAATCCACCTTAGACCCGGTACAGATTTTAGTAAAAGGGCTGAAGAAATCCAGTCTTCGAAAACACTTTATACTTTTGCTTCAGACATTCTTGGCTATTCCAAAAGAAACGGAAAGAATGTTGTTGTCAAACCATTATTTTAGCCTTGCGGGAATTAAAGAATCTACATTTGATAAAATAAGCACTTTATCTTAATGATTCAGCTTATTTGTTAAAGAGCTCAGTTAACTGCTAAATTGCTAATCACTTTAAAAAGTATTCACATATCTACAAGGACAGTTTTATGCTCGAAGATGGTAGAGCAGGTGCTGTTATTTTTAATCGCTGCGCAGAATATGAAAATCGATGGTTTCTCTGAAGTGTGGAAAAATGGTGGGGTGGCAAATAAACAGGGTTTTTTTTGTAAAAGAATAAAATCAACGTATGACTGATTGTTTTCATTAAGACTGGTATGCAGAACAGACAGAAAGTGACAGATTCGAAACTAATCGGTCATTTAAATCACCGGTACAACCTGAAAATATCCTACTACTATCACGATAGGTAAATTCAGGTATGTACTGGTTAGATTTCGACTTGAAATTGGTAATTTAAATATGAATAAAATATATAATGATGAATCTAAAAGACCTTTTTGAGACTATATTGAAACTGAAATCCATTTTTCTATTTGAATGTACAAAGTTTACAGACTTTAGAGAGAATTAACTGTCAAAATACTTTACAAATGCAAAAGAACAATGCCTTCAAACTATTTTGAATAGTGAAAATATTTGCCAATTGAGACATTTGGGTATGTATAGATTCTATGCTCTGAAAGCCCGAGAACTTTGTTAAGTATTATTGGTGGACAAAAAGTTGAGGTAATGGCTGTGGCGGGGAGATTGAAATGAGCGGCGTGGGAACAACAGTACAGGAACTTCACAGAAGACGAGGCAGCAAAAAAACGTTGAGGTAGTTCATATCTCTTTGGGAAAATAATCACTTTCGACGATGCCAACATTATCTATGTTTGTTGTACTGTTTTGTTTGCAGTTTCTTTTGTCAAAATGTCTACCCCCTTGTGTTCAGGCCAGTGGCCTTACAATTAAAATCTTGCATGAGTTCTCTCTCTCTCTCTCTCAAATACACAAATTCAAACACTCACATACTCATTCTGACATACTTTTGCACCTTTCACCTATCCATCTAATATCACTGAAAGTACGCGCGCGCACACACACACACACACACACACACACACACACCACACACACACACACACACACACACACACACACACACAAACACACACACACACACACAAAGACACCTCCCACCACCACCACCACCTCCCTCCCACACATTACAAACCACACAACGCACTAAAAACCACACAATACACTGTACTACAAACCACAAATACAACACACTACAAACCACACACCACACTACAAACCACACACCACACTACAAACCACACAACACACTACAAACTACAACACAGCACACTAAAAACCACACAACACACTACAAACTACAACACTCTACAAACCACACACACACACACACACACACACACACACACACACACACACACACACACACACACACACACACACACACACACACACACACACTCCCGTCTAATATCACAATTTGTGAAAAGACGTTAAAAGAAATTGAACACACACACACACACACACACACACACACACACACACACACACACACACACACACACACACACACACACACACACACAAGACCCCCCCCACACACACACACAAAACACACACTACTACAAACCACAACACACACACACACACACCACCACCACCACCACCACCACCACCACCACCTACACACCCACCCACCCACACCCACCCACACACCTCCCCCCACACACACACAACACACCACTACCCCCAACTGACCTGCAGCAGGACCTTGCAGCCGGTCTTGGCGCAGCTGTAGCAGAGGAGGCAGGCGGCCACCTGCACCAGCATCACCCAGAAGGCGTCATTGAAGTACTCCTGCGCCTCCACGTTGGCCACCCCGTAAGGGTCGTTGAAGTGACCGCACCCCCTCACCCCGTTATCCCCGCCAAAGTACAGCACCTCCAGACAGTCCAGCTTCAGGTCACTGATGATAGCGTTCATCAAGGCCAGGGTCAGCACGATCTTCCACATGCTCACCCACAGGTAGATCTTCACGCGCATGCGGCGGGTGTTCTTCTTCAGCTCGCGGAGTTTGAGTCCCAGGCGGCCTAGAGTGGTGTACTTGTTGACGTAGTTCTCCCAGTAGCCGCAGGAGATGAGGAGGAGGGAGGTGGGGATGGCCCAGGTTTGGGGGGAGACTTCGTCGAAGAAGATGTCCCTAACGGGCCACAGCAGCAGGGCAGAGGCCTGCACCAGGATGGCTAGGAGGTCCACTAGGTAGGTCAGGCAGTGGCGCCCGTCAGAACCCTCCCGGTCAAAGAGCTTCAGGATGGAGGGCAGGAAGGCCGCCCCCACCGACAGCACCAGTCCCCGCACAGAGTCCAAAAGAGGGCAGCACTTGGAAAGCGAACAGACACACTCCGATCGAGTTCAGCGTCTCCGAAATGAACACCTGGAAAGTAGAAGAAGAAGAAGAAGCTACCAGTTACTGGATTGGTGATTGTTTGTTAGAACTCAGTGTTAAGCTGCATAAAGTCATTAAACGAGACGTCATTGGGTTATATAATTCATCCTTATGTAAATTATTTTTTTGTTTTTAATAAAACACGGTTTGTGACTCAACTTTCGTAAATTCTTCCTGCTATCTAACTTAAAAAGTTCTGGAGTACCGTAAAACTTGTCACAGCCTTACCCTTTTTTCCCAGTTTGACAAAAAAAAATCGAACAGTGTCAAAGTCCTTCGGATGAGACAAAAACTTGTCAAATCTAGCGTTTCACATATGATAGGTGTTCGCAATGATACATTAGCTAGTTTTGCCAATGCGCTGCTGTCTCACTTGCTATTTCTATGAAATGAATACCTACCACATGAATAAAGCTTTATATGTAAAGACCTGCACGTTCCCTCATACAAAAAACAAAACCATAATACATATTCCAAACCTGCCAACAGTCAACTGTTTAGAATGGAATATGTCTTCGGTATAAATCCAATTTTCGATCAGATCTAAGCTCGAAGTTCACCATGAGGAATTTTCCTCGGCACTTTATCAGTAATTTTTGTTTTAAATTTGTAAGCTGAGAGCCTAGAACTAAGAGAAATAAAAAGAGAGATGGGGAGTGGGAGTAAAACCAACAAAAAGAAGAAAAAGAGACAGACCAAAAAGCAGACACATACCCAGAGGACACTGGCAGTCAGAGACAGACAGCTACTCATACGGTTCTTCTTCTTGTCTTTTTTTCTTTTATTTCAAGGATAATAGAATAGCTAACATGTGCTTTATTGTTACATCCAGTCCTCATGTGCAGTCAGATTTATAAATTTTGTCATACCCCCCCCCCCCTCCACACAGGCACACAATGGCCTACTCTTCCGAAAAGCGGAACAGCTTCATACATTCATTATATTCATAGATATGAACAGACAGACAGACAGATAGAGGCAGACGGATAGACAGACAGACAGACAGACAGACAGATAAAGACACACAGACAGACAAACAAGACAGACAGACAAATCAAGAGAAACGAAAAACAACGGACACAACATGCAGCATATGATTCTGACACTGACCATCATGAAGGCGGAGAGGGTGGGTGTCCGTGTGGACTTGAAGCAGGCCCGCCAGGCACACTTGATGAAGGTCAGCAGGTACGGCCCCACGATCACCAGAAACAGAGCCCACATCCACCGTACCTGTCACACACACACACACACACACACACACACACACCACACCACACGCACACACACACCACGCACGCACGCACGCACGCACACACACACACCACCACATACCGACACACAGCACGCACGCACTACACACACACATTCTGTATCACTAAAGTGGAAAGACTTAAACTTGAGGCTTACACACACACACACACACACACACACACACACACACACACACACACACACACACACACACACACACACACACACACACACAACACACACACACACGCACGCACGCACCACACACACACATACACACACAAACACACAAATACAAACACACACACACACAAATTCTCCCCCCCCCCCCCTCACACCAAACACACCGACAAAACATCCACCAACCTCTCCCCTTTCAAGCAACACAATTATCTACCTCCCCACAAACCTACCTACCTCCCTACCTACCTACCTCACCCCTTATTCCCCACCTCCCTCCCCTCTCTCTCTACCTACCCAACTCCCTCCTCCCCATCCACCATCCTCCCTCCATACCTACCTCCCTCCCTCCCTCCCCACCTCCATCCCTACCCTACTCCCTCCATACCCACCTCCCTCCCTCCCTCCCCACCTCCCTCCCTCCCCACCTCCCTCCCTACCCACCTCCCTTACCTTCCCTACCCACCTACCTACCTGCACATTCTGAGAGAGTTTGTAGACGGTGCCGCCTTTGATGTTGTCGGGGTAGACCCTGGAGCAGGAGGAGAACTGGTGTCCCCCGGGCAGCTCCAGGCAGTAGAGGGTGGCGTTCTGGTAGATGGAGGAGGCGATGAGCAGCAGGGAGCTCTTGCTGATCACCGTCGTCACCAGCACAGTCAGGGTCAGCAGGATGCCCACAAACACCTGCAGCATGAAATAGAGACTTTTAAAAAATCTTTGTTGTTGTTGTTATTGTGGTTGTTGTGGTTGTTGTGGTTGTTGTTGTTGTTGTTGTTGTTGTTGCTGTTGTTGTTGTTGTTGTTGTTGTTGTTGTTGTTGTTGTTGTTCTTCTTCTTCTTCTTCTTCTTCTTCTTCTTCTTCTTCTTCTTCTTCTTCTTCTTCTTCTTCTTCTTCTTGTCTTCTTCTTCTTCTTCTTCGCAATTCTTCGCAATTCTTCTTCTTCTTCTTCTTTGCAATTCTTTCTTCTTCTTCTTCTTCTTCTTCTTCTTCTTCTTCTTCTTCTTCTTCTTCTTCTTCTTCTTCTTCTTCTTTACAATTCCATTTTCTTCGCAATTCTTTTTCTTCTTCAAAATTCTTCTTCTTCAAAATTCTTCTTCTTCTTCAAAATTCTTCTTCTTCTGTTCTGTTCTGAAGAGATAGATCATCAAGGTACTTAATCACGATAGATAATCAGGGTACTGTACTGCTCTGAAGAAAGTCTTAAACTGTAACAATTCTCTCTCTTATTTAGCATCTGAGAAAAGAGGGCCAGCACATCTGACTTCGGCGTGGGAGAGAATTGTTACAGTTTTAGACTTTCTTCAGAGTAGTACAGTACCCTGATGATCTATGTATCGTGATTAAGGACTTGACTCTATTGGAAGCAGTATTGTACCATGATGATCTATCGTAACTGAAGACTTTAGTGACTCCGGAGCAGTGCCTTATTGATCTATCGTCATTAAGGACTTGACTCTCTTGGTAGCAGCTTGATTATCTATCCTGATTAAGGACTGGACTCTTTAGGAGCAGTACAGTACCTTAATGATGTAGCTATCATGAGCACCATAGTTCCTTGATGATCTATGGTGGTTACGGACTTGACCCTCTTCAGAGCAGTACAGTACCTTGATGATCTGTCTATTATGAACAAGGACGAAGGCTCTCTGCAGAGCTACACAGTACCTTAATGATCTATAGTGATTAAGGACTTTACACTCTACAGAGCAGTTTAGTACCTTGATGACTTATGGTTATTAAGGCCTAAGGCTCTCTACAGAGCAGTACATTACCTTGATGATCTTACGAAACCTGCTGATGGTCTGGTCGTCCAGGCCCTCGTCCTTCTGGCGTTTGTAGGTCCTGAACACGTCCCACACCTTCCACTTGGACCGGCTCTCCAGGCTCTCCAGGGATGTGATGCTGAGGCAGAACCAGATTGTTAGTTGAGATGATGAGGATGATGATGGCGTTGTTGTCAACTGTAGCAGCAATGGCAGCCGTTGTAGTAGTAGTAGGAGGAGGAGTAGGAGTAGTGGTAGTAGTAGTAGGAGGAGTAGGAGTAGTAGTAGTAGTAGAAGTAGTAGTAGTAGTAGTAGCAGCAGCAGCAGCAGCAACAGCAGCAGCAGCAGTAGTAGTAGTAGTAATAGTAGTAGTAGTAGTAGCAGCAGCAGCAGCAGCAGCAGCAGCAGTAGTAATAGTAGTAGTAGTAGTAGTAGTAGTAGTAGTAGTAGTAGTAGTAGTAGTAGTAGAAAGTAGTAGTAGTAGTAGTAGTAGCAGTAGTAGTAGTATCAGTTGTAGTAGTGGTGGTATGGTTGTTGTTGTTGGTGGTGGTTGGTGGTGGTGATGTTGGTGGCGGTAGTGAAAGTCAAGGATTTGAGAAAGAATTACAACTTGAAATGTAAAGAATTTTACGATATAAAATATAAAGAGCAGTAGAAGGTAGTTGCCACTGTATATTGAGTTCAAAGCAAACACTGTTGGTAGAATCAAAATCTAATAAGTAAGTTATTTTTTCTAAGAGCTCTCGATCCTTTGGCATGAAAAAGTATTCAAAGTTTTTTATTGTTCACATGGAATTAGCAAATAAAATAAGTATGGGGGTGGAAGAGAGATAACAGAGATAACAATAACGATGATTTATTTCATACGAGTTCAAAAGGTAGATAGATAGATAAATAGATAGGTAGATAGATAGATAGATAGATAGATAGATAGATAGATAGGTAGATAGATAGATAGATAGATAGATAGATAGATAGACAGATAGATAGATAGATAGATAGATAGATAGATAGATAGATAGATAGATAGATAGATAGATAGATAGATAGATAGATAGATAGATAGATTGATTGATTGATTGATAGATAGATTGACACACACACACAAACACACACATTATTCTCGATATAAAAGAATAAATAAATAAATAATACACACAGATAGATAGAGAGAGGGGGGCAGAGAGAGACAGAGAGAGAGAGAGAGAGAGAGAGAGAGAGAGAGAGAGAGAGAGAGAGAGAGAGAGAGAGAGAGAGAGAGAGAGAGAGAGAGAGAGAGAGACAATGACAATGACAAATGATTTTAATGTGTTAGGTTTTCAACCCATACACATGGGACAGATGGGGGAGGGACCGAAAATCGAAAATACAAATCGATATCGAACGTTATACAATAACAAAGAGTCTTCGCGAATGGATTCCAAAACGCGGTAATGTTTTTATGCAATTCCACAGTTGTGTGGATGCCAATGGTATTCACAGAAGGGTCGCCATTCCTGCAGCAAGGAGAGATACACCAGGTGTGGGCACAGGGCGTCACTACCGATGGGGTTGTACTGGTGGCTGGTCTCCGGAGAAGGTGTCGGGAAGATCTCTTTCCTGGCCTGTTTCTTTTTCGTGTGACTGGAATTTACTATTGAAGCTGTCCATTTTGTTCATTATTTTCTGCAAAGATTCCATGACTTTCTCATAGTCCTCACTTGACAATGTAGCATCACACCATGATGTATTGACAGCAGCTACATTTTCAACACTGATTTCACTTTGATTCTCAGACTGGCTGTCCTCTGTCACATCTTGTGTACAGTGTTGATCTTTCAGGGACACAGACGGTGGTGTTGATGTGTCACGATGCATTGCCAATGAGTCTTCATTTTCAATGTCGTTATCAGAGAAAGATTTGTCACTCTCATCTGCCATCATCATTTCAGAAGGGGCACTGTCACACACGCTGGGTTCACATCGTGCAAACTGGTAGGAGTCTGTCCTGTCTGGCGTGCTGCACGTGCGTATGGGGCAGCGCAACGTGGCGTGTCAGTGGGCCTGTCATCCCTAAATGTGTCGAGGGCAGTGGCATTCTTCGTATTATAAAATAAACTTGGAGGTGTAGGCAAAAACAGGTCAGAAGGAGATGAAGATTGTTCTTGTTGCTTGTTAGTCAAACTAACCTTGTAGGTCTCCATCCTCCGTCTGTCCCTGGCAATCTGCGTTGCTCCTTTCCTTCGAAACACGCCACTGTCACTGTGGCTGCGTGCAGCAGGTACTTGGTGGGTTGAAGATAGACGCAGCACGATTACTGTTTGTTTTTCTCTGCCGTCGATTCTGTAGGAACTTAGCTGCATTTCTTGCAGTAATGTGTTCAGGACAGTTTCCAAACAAAGCGGTAGTCCTGTCACTGGCATACTTACAGCCTTTTTAGCAGAAAATCACAAATTTTTCTCTGAGCCTTGAAATGTCGACTTGCTGGTAACCAAGCAAGGGAAGCCACCCCAAAGAGAGAGAGAGAGAGAGAGAGAGAGAGAGAGAGAGAGAGAGAGAGAGAGAGAGAGAGAGAGAGAGAGAGAGAGGAGAGAGAGAGAGAGAGAGAGAGAGAAGTAATACGAGATACAGGCAGATATAGAACAACACACGCAGAAAGACACAAAGAATTTCTCTAACTTTGACCTCCCTCTATGCTAGCTTAAACACATAACAAAGCTCTTATGACCCCCTCCTATGACAAGCTCTTACTGACACAAACATGTATTACAGCGGACAAAACAAGCGATAACAGAGCAACTGGAATGAGCGGAGAAAAATCCCTAGAAAGCAAAGCCCTCAAAAGGGAAGGGGACCACATTCTTAATAGCAGTGTCTATCCAGCATATGCTGGTTAACTATTCTCTCTCTCTCTCTCTCTCTCTCTCTCTCTCTCTCTCTCTCTCTCTCTCTCTCTCCTCTCTCTCTCTCTCTCTCTCTCTCTCTCTCTCTCTCTCTCTCTTCTCTCTCTCTCTCTCTCTGTGTCTCTCTCTCTCTGTTCTCTCTCTCTATGTCTCTCTCTCTCTCATCAATCTCTGAGCTTCTTGCTTTCGATTTCCACTGATTTAAAAAATAAAAAAAAATAACGTGTAAGCAGTTTTGCAATATACTCTGCTCAATGTTTTATGAGTGAATTTTAATTTAGTTTTCTTTTGAGGAAAGATATAGCCGATGAATGGTTAATTAAGGGTGGGAATTTTGACAATCTACCAGGTTAACTTCAAGTGCAGACCTGCCAGTGCCTTGATTTCCTTCAAGTTGAGCAAAAACAGCCTCATATGCAAAATCTAACCATTGGTGAACCTCGGAGCTCCAGACCAGGAACAAAAAGAAAAATAAGAACGCTTTTGATTGAACTAGTATTATCATCTTGTAGGTAGGGGATGGGATAGCTCAGTGGTGGGAGCACTCGCTCTTTCCAAACTAAGGCTTAGCAGCGTTGAGGGTGGCTGCCTCATATATCAGATCAGTGACTGTTCGAGCGACTTGGCTTCAGTAGTCTTCCCACCACACCACATCACACCACACCACATCACACCACACACCACATCACACCACACCACACCACACCACACCACACACCACACCACACCACACCACACCACACCACAGCCCACACCAGCACACCACACTGCAACCCAACCACCAGCAACACACAACACCACACCACACACCGTTTAAGCCAACCCAATCCAACCCAGTTCAACCCAACCCAGCCCGAAAAAAGCCATCATAACCTCCACATTGTAAGCCCCCCCCCCCCCCTCCCGCAAGAGGTGGCTTATCCACCTACCAAAGAGCTGACCCCCACACCCACCAAAGGGTTAACCTACCCACAAACCCAAGACCTGACACCACCCACCCACCAAAGAGATAACATACCCATCCACCAAAGAAGTAACGCACCCACCCACCAAAGAGATGACTCACTCATCCACCAAAGAAGTAACGCACCCACCCAACAAAGAAGTCACCCATCCAACCAACCACCAAAAAAAAAGATGACCCCCCACCCCACACCCCACCCCACCCACCACCACACCACACTACCCCTACCACCCCCCACTACCCCTACAACTCACCTGGCACAGCTGTCCCTGGCCTCGTCACTGATGCCCATCCTGCCAGGAAACGTCCTCCTCTTGAAGAGCTCCACGTCACTGCCCTGCTCCCCCACCTCCCCCTCCCGCTCTCCCTGCTTGTAGTTCTCCGTCCCGCTACTGTCGCTACCCACCCCCACCCCCATTACCACCACCACCCTCCTGGTGCATGGGTCCGGGGTCGAATCCCGGGTTGACGAATCCGTTGGGCAGGTGGGGGGTGCCTGCGGCTCTCTCCCGGAGGAGATCCTTGTCCTCCTCCATGACGAGGTGTCCGTTGGCCTGGCTGCCCTCGGGTAGAGTCACCGTGCGGTCTAGCAGAGGCCCGTTCCTTGTGGTGCGGGGGATGTCGCCCTGTGGGTAGAGATGAGAGAGATGATGAGGTGGTTTGGGTTGGTGTTGGTGGTGTTTGGTGGTTGGGTGTTGGTGGTGGTTGGTGGTGGTGTGGTGGTGGTGGTGTTGGTGTTGATGATGAAGAAGTCGTTGATGATTTTGTTGTTGTTGTTGTTATTGTTGTTGTCGATTATGATGAAGATGTTGTTGTTGATGATTTTGTTGTTCTTGATGATGACGATGATGTTGATGGTGATGGTGTTGTCGTTGTTCCTGATGTTTTTGTTGTTGATGTTATTGTTGTTATTGATGATGATGATGATGATGATGATGAAAATGTTGCTGTTAATGATGATTGTGATGATGCTGTTGATGATGGCGATGTTGTTGTTGATGATGGTGTTCCTGTTGATGATGGTTGTTTTTGTTGATGGTGGTGTTGTTGTTGTTGTTGATGACGTTGTTGCTGTTGTTGCTGCTGCTGCTGTTGCGTATTCCCCAGCTTAACATCCTGAGAGTCAACCAGGATATGCACTCTGACTGCCCTTTCCTACTTAAAACAGCCACACAAGCAAACTTCTCGCCTAGTGTATACCAACTTACAGTGTCACAGTGATGTTCAGGTGTGGTGAGGGAGCCAGAGTGCATAATTATTCTCCGTCACATTCAGAGTGTTAAACTAGGGAACGCCAAACAACCATAACAACAACTATTGATGTTTGTACTTGCAGACATTTCTCTTCCAAAAATATTCCTTGCTAAGAAAGACAACAACACACACGATACAGCAAGAAAATTTGTTTCGTATGATCTTTGTTGTGGGGGTTGTTTGGGTTTGTTTGCTTGTTTGTTTGTTTATTGGGGGGTTGGTTTGCTTGTGTATTTTAAGTATAGATAACTTTTTAAATGTAGGATGTAGAGCTTTTCTGGTAACTCGGGTGTATTGCATTTTATCGTACTTTGTCTTTTCCTGTATTTCCCTGTCTGTGTAGAACCAAAGCGTTTTATCTGATCATAT
>CM060316.1:32113735-32118735 GCA_030674155.1 Stramonita haemastoma
AAACAAAAACGCAAAAACTTTATAGTTTCTTTGTATTTGAATTCCAAAGATTGACACTGACTTAGTTTTTGACATCACAAAAGATGTTTTTCCTTGAGTAGATAACAAAGACAACGCTGAAGAGATATGTGAAGAAGTACTTTACACACCTCTTTTATGTATAGCTACAACTATATCTACAGCTTCAGAACTTAGAAATTTCCAGTCAGAAATGGATGTAAACCATGTTGCCGCTCAAAGCAAACACATTCATTCCTCAGAGGAGAGCGTTATTAATACATTTGTTATTAATAAATAAATAAACACAACGAAATTGTTGCTGATTGAAATCAATCAAGATATTCCTAATAAAAGTTTCAATTCGATTGTTACCAGTGACAGCTATCACGCATGCGAAGTTCTGTTATAGCATGATCCAGTCAGTTACTATTGTTTACTACGGTGCAACCATTCAGAGACGTTGTTTTGAAAGGTAATAGTAAAATGCAAAACAGAAAGCAAATAGTTGTATGAAATTTAAACAATGTAATGGATATCGCAAAGATTATTTTACAGTAAAATTATTTCTATATCATGGAACGAATTAAGAGCAAACTTCTTATGATGGGTTATGATGGGTATAGACGTTACCCTTTTGTTGACCTTTTTTTTTTTACAAATGAAAGCAGACTTTGTCGTGCTTTAAAAAAATTTTTTTTAATTTTATAATTATGCTTTGTATTTCCACATAATATATCTTTAAGTTTTGCATATGCTTGAAAGTGCTTCAATATTGCCAATGTTTGATGGCTCATAAGCCCCAAATCTCTTAATATTGTGTTCAATGTATTCCTTGGGTAGAGTTGAAAGTCTTTCATCATTTCTAACAATTGTAATCCTACAATCACGTGTTACATTACTGGAAAATTCATTCAGGATAAGGATACTGTTTTTATGTCCCTTAATCGTATATATGTAAAATCAACGTTTCAAATTCTGTCATAGATAAAACGCCGGAGTTGAAATAAGTCAACATTTAAACCATTGTTTCTCGTTCTCACTGTATACATTATTCATGACAAAGATAATCATACTTTCTGGAAAAAAGTGTTTTTTTTCAACCCCTTAGTTAAAGCTACGTTAAAAAGGGGGGAAAGGGTAAAAACCAACGACAAACATTACTAATGAATTGTCAATGAGTACACATTTATCTCTACTTGAACACAAACACGTTCAATGGTCAAGTTAATGGTTAAACGATCATTTCCTGATTCATCAAAGCCCCGAGTGTTCTGCGCCAAGAATGTGACTTAGAACATTATCGCCTTTAATGAGGAAATTTTCCAATCTGTCACTCAAACAGGGACTACAAGGACCACAACTCTCAAATTAGCGAAATGACTGTCAAGAGGTGTCAAAGCAGCACCTGCTGTTTGATTTTCTCCCTTGTATTGCCATTGAGAGTCTGCGATACCTGCAAGTCAAAAACAAAAAATACACACACACACATTACATTACATTCACTCACTTCTCCATAGATTTTCCTCAAGCGCTGTGGTGTGTTGTTCATTTCATCATGTATGCAGGCCAAACCTGCCACTGCCTTGTCTCTAACTGTCGTCTGTTTGCTTCCAACACTTTTGATTTTATTCCAATTAACAAGTTTTCTGCTAATTCGGGTTAGATTTCAACTTACTCTCCAGCACTTGTTCGAAAAAAAAGAAGTTTAAATCAAAACTACTGAAAGCATTTAAACTTTCTCAACCATTATTTAACAGATAGTTGGTTTTTATATTCTTTTTTGTGAGGAAGAAATCATCTCATTTAAAAACGATCGAAAATTTGGATTCTCGTCGAAAAAACCCGCAATATCAAACGCGTTTACTAACGTTCTGACCTTGCACGGCTAGTTAGCTTTATAAACCCAACGAAAATTAGTTGAAACTAGTTCACTGAACTTAGTGACTAACCTACAAATGTGCAATACAAATCTTCCTCACTAATGAAGAAAAAAATGAAATCATCAAACTTTCACAAGGTTAGATGACAAGTTTCACCGCATCAACACACGTTAACTTCAGAGACGACTGTCAGGCTAATCGCTAAGTAAAAAGCGTGTTTGGGCCCAAAGTGTAGGCAGGCCGGGCGAAAGAGAAATGACGGAGAAAGCTGATAAGACGAGAACCGAGGTGGGCGACATCAAGCGAGGACAGGCAAGGCCTAATTATCAGGGATGTTGACAGGGCAAATCCTGGCCGCCACCCCGCCAGGAGCAGCCTGTCTCCCTCCCCATCCACCCTGCCTGTACATCTCTCTCTCTCTCTCTTCAGACTATGCTTACTGCTCGCCCGAGTTAAGAGGGTAGGTAAGCTAACTTGCCCTACCCTTGTACCTTTCTCTCCTGTCACGGAAATGACAACTACAAAGAAGAACTGCCCTCCCCCCCCCTCCAACACACATACAGCAACACACCCCCAATTCGGTTATTCATCATTCAACTATCTGAGAATCCGTTGCCATAATTTGGTATTTCATTGCTACTGAATGATTTTGCCATAATTTGGTATTTTACTGCTAACGAATTATTTGCCATAATTTGGTATTTCACTGCAACTGAATTATTTGCCATAATTTGGTATTTCACTGCAACTGAATTATTTGCCATGATTTGATATTTCATTGCTAACGAATTATTTGCCATAATTGGTTGGTTTTTTTATCACTACTGAATTTAAAATTCTCTGGGTCAGACCAGTCTTGACAATCCGTAAAGCTAGTTGTTTGTGTAGGTGAGCATTTGTTGAGTTTGTTTTAGCAGAGGACTACACCCTAACACCAATCCCCCTCCTCCCCTTCTTTGAGGCACCCCTCTTTAAATGTTTGTGGATGAGCGTTAGAATATAGAGAGAGATTGTAGGCGTTTGTTGCGGCACTTGAAAAAAATGAAAGTGTCGTAGATATCATTTTAATTATATTTCTGTCACTGGAGACAGAATTACTGTATACACAACACATGTGGATGCTTCACAGGATTGAGAGAGAGAGAGAGAAAGAGAGAGAGAGAAAGAGAGAGAGAGAGAGAGAGAGAGAGAGAGAGAGAGAGAGAGAGAGAGAGAGAGAAGAGAGAGAGAGAGAGAGAGAGAGAGGCAAACAGAAAAAAAGAGAAGGCAAATGAGAGACAGACAGACAGACAGACAGACAGAGACATAGAGAGAGAAAGAGACAGTTAAACAAAAACAAAACCTTCATTTTGATAGGTATAGTTTAGTTTCATGAAATGGCAACAACAACAGAGTTAGCATCAACAACAGCAGCAGCAGAACAACAACAGCAACAACAAAATGGGTGAAGGTGAAAGATGACGCAGAACGGAAGCTGAGAGATGAAGAATGGAGACCCGAAGGGATGACGTCTGTGATAAAGAACGCAATTTCCTTACGGACCCCTCCCCATCCCGTAACCCCCCATGTTTAGAAACACAGGCATCCCCCAGGTCAGTTTCTGAGGATGCAAGATATCTCACCCTGCTATCTTTTACAGACATTACTGTTCACTTTTTCCTTCTTACTTTTTTCCTGCTTTTTAAAGATAAGGCATTTCTCCTACTATAAAGTCTCTTTTTTCTATCTCTCTCTCTTTGTATCTACTTTGTTTCTTTTTCTTCCTGTCACCTCTTTCTTGTCTATTTTCTGCCTTCTTGGTTCATTCCCGTGACTCTTTTTTTTCAAAAAGACTGAAAAGATAACATTTCTTTCTCACGAAGAAGTTGGATGCGCTGGGCATGACGTGTCAGGCACTTAACGGCAACACAATGCATTCTCGCCCATGTGACAGATAACAATAATTGCTGTCTGAGCGTTCGATGAAAAAAAATCGCAAATATCTTACTTGACTTTTAAAAGGCAAACATGCCGTTTCCAAATCTGAAGATGTCTAAGTCCTAAGATGTTTGATTACGATACTAAAATCTGCTAAAATGTACAACACACCAATATGAATGCTTGATTATGATACTAACATTTGCTAAAATATATAACTCGCCAACATGAATTTGAACTACCCATCCGGTTTAATGTCTTATCTTCACTAAAACTGTTGTTCAGTACTTCTTTGTCAAAGATGCAAGCCTCCACGTTATCCCACAAAAAGAAAAATTGACCCCAGAAAACTGTCAGGCGGAATAGCGGTCTCCTCCTTCTCTGTTTGTTGTTGTTGTTGTTGTTGTTGTTGTTGTTGTTGTTGTTGTTGTTGTTAATATCACCTTTACAACCCACATCACCCTTATCATTATCATTGCTATTATCATTGTCATTGTCATTGTCCTTATACTCCTATCTGTCATTATCATTGTCTTTATTGTCTTCTACTCGTTGTTGTTGTTGTTGTTGTTGTTGTTGTTGTTGCTCTTCTTCTTCTTCTTCTTCTTCTTCTTCTTCTTCTTCTTCTTCTTCTTCTTCTTCTTCTTCTTCTTCTTCCTCCTCCTCCTCCTCCTCCTCCTCCTCCTCCTCCTCCTCCTCCTCCTCCTCCTCCTCCTTCTCCTCCTCCTTCTCCTCCTCCTTCTTCTCCTCCTCCTCCTTCTTATTCTTCCGATTTTTTTGTCGATATGACTGACTATTGTCATATTTTCCAGTAATTGCCTTTCTCCACTTTCCTCTTTTTTTCATTCCTCCTCCTACCCCCCCCCCCCCCCCCCCCCCATCGTTGCTTCTTGACCCTTATCACCAACATTATCTCCACCATCGTGAACCCTGTCATCATCATCCTCATCCTCATCATCATTGTCCCAATGAATAAAGAGAATTCAAGGCATAGAATACAGGAGGCGCGAACATTCCGGACAAAACTCCAGGTGGCTGTAAACCAAGCTCATGTGTTTACCGGAAAAGTAAACTCCGGGTTCGATTCTCTGATGGTGTTCTGGATTTATCAGGTCAATTTTCTTCTGCCTTGATCTGGATCCCAAGTGTGGACTCGGTGTGAGTTTTCTGTCGGCCAGATGGTGGCCGGATGGTGGCCAGATG
>CM060316.1:32126235-32133735 GCA_030674155.1 Stramonita haemastoma
TCCTTTCCCTTAAAAATATCATATATACATACATATAATTATGTATGATATTTTTATATAGAACATATGGAATGAATAATAATTATGACCAAGATAAAGTGAAAATACAACTGCAACAATGTGTTTAGACAATTATAATAATGATGATAATGTCGAAGTCAAAGTCAGCAATGAAAAATGCATATATAAAACGGTACTTATAAGACAACATTCGTACTCGCAAATACGTAGTTATGCTTTGTTTGTTTATTTCTTTGTTGTTGTGTTGTTGTTGTTTTTATTTTTCTGCTCTGCTCCTTAAATTAGGCTGTATTCTCATTGTTGTTGTAGTTATTTTTTTAGGGGACCGAAACCTGGCCGTCTCAAATGTAAATAGTGTCATTAATTTTGTTAATTCATTGTTTTACACCAGAAATGAGCCAACTTCAAATCGTCTACTCATGAAGGCTGTATTTTGTTTCCTGAATAAAGAAATATATATACATTCTGATTAAATTTTAACAGAGAGAAAGATCAAGAATAATAAGTTCATTCTTAGCAATAAAGGCCGACAACCTAAAGACAAGCTAAACTTGTAGTTCCCAGTTTAGTATGAGTAAGAGTGGGAGTCTTGATATAGCTGTTTTATTTTTTTCTTTGTTGCTGTTGTGTCGTGTGAAATTAGAGTTAACTTCATATTCCCCTTAAGTAAATGCAGTTTTCTTCACCTGCAGCCCACTTTTGTATAGGAATGCTAGATTACTCATTGCTTCTTGTACACATTTCCCCTACTGGTGCTACGTTGATCTAAACGGAAAAAAAAATGGTTTAAGCAAAGAACAGACGCTATATCTTTTTTAGTACACTATATCTTTTTTCCCTCTCTGTTACTTTGCCTCATTAGACCTACCTTGACTATTCCCTGATATTGTAGAAACAAAACCTACACCCATAAAACTAATTTGCATACAGTTCCAGAAAAATATAGACACGTGTTTGTAGAAGCTAGTAATACTCTGTTTCCAAAATATCTTTTCTTAAATTAATACAGTTGTTGGACATTGCAATTACCTCCAGCTCCTTACTTTCTCTTTCTGTCTCTCTTTTGTAAAGTTTCTTCAACTGAAAACTTTATACTTAATCATTTTTTCATAGTCCGAAACTTAGAATCAGCATAGATATTCAAAGTTTGGAGAGACATACAGACAGACAGACAAACAGACATAGGAGGGACAGAAAGAAAACGCTAATGAATCAATGATAAACCAATCTGTCTGAGAATAGTTTGACACAAGTATTGAGAGAGAGAGAGAGAGAGAGAGAGAGAGAGAGAGACACTGACACTGACACTGACACTGACACTGACACATATTTATTGAATAGGCCATAGCCCCTTTCAATGGGGGAATATAACATCAAAAACTCTTCCTTGGTATTTTGTCAAAACAACCCAAAGAATCCAAATGTCTGATATTTTTTTCCAGAGCAAACTATGTTTCTATTGATCACACATACATACACTGTATCATTTGACAAGTATTTCTTAGTCTTCCTTCAAAGCATGAGATCGAAGTTTGAAAGCATGGAATAAAAATCTAGCACAATCAAAAATTTGTTCTTCTTGAAATTTCATGAAAAAATTAAGATTTCCAAAGTTCACAGCATTTTTTAAATATTTTGTTCTTACATCTTTGTACTTTGGACATTCAAAAATAAAGTGACTTTCTGTTTCCAGAGTCTTGATGCAGAATGGACATTCCAACTGTTCTTCATTTTTAGAGTAACGATATTTATGTACATTAATCTGCGACACTCCCATCCGAAACTGAGCAACTGCATTCCGATACATGTTCATCCACAAATTGTCTATGTACTTTTCTTTCCCAAAATATGTCTTATACAGTCTATATACTGAAAACCTACTGCTGTTTTCTACATGGTCAAGCCACCTAAAACAGAATGAACTCTGCAGTCTTTCTCTAAGTTCTCTGAAAAATACTCGTTCTTCACCACATCCAAACAGCCACACTTGCTCAAACCCATTCTCACATAAGAAAGTGTGAATCCTGGTTACCCAAGTAACAGTTCCACGTTCATGAAGTTTTAACAACATTGTGTACGCTTTCTTTGAAAGAAGGTGTTCAGGTTGTTTCAAAAGTCTAAACCAGTATCTAACACATTTTACAACAGAATTAATCCACAAAGGGTATCTACCTAGCTCACCATATATCATATCGTTAGGCGTTTTATCAATTACATGCAGCAAACGTTTGCAAGCATAAAGATGGACCCGTTCTACTTGCTCAAACTTCTGAAACCCCCAAATTTCTGCCCCATATAATAGTGCTGGAACTACCTGTGTGTCGAACAGTTTGAAGAATATTTCAGCTGAATTACAGTCAATTCTAGTTAAGGTTTTTAGAATTTCTATTGTACTTTTCTTCGCTCTTACTGTGATGTCTTCCATTGCTGAAGTTAAACTATGTCTGGTGGAGAAATTCAGTCCCAAATATTTATATGAATTGACAACATCCAATCGTGTTCCATTCAGTTCCCATCTTTCCCTAGGACCCAGAAACCCACCCTTCCTAAACACTACCACTTTAGATTTTTCCATGTTGACTGTTAAACCTAGCTTATGTGCTGATTCTTGAAGAATATTTAGTTGATTCTGTAATCCAATCACTGTTGTTGACAAAAGAGTTAAATCATCAGCAAACAGTAACAGAAATATATCAGTATCTGAGGAGCCAAAAGACACACCATGCCTGCCCTTAACAGTTATATCATTTGCTAGTTCGTTTATCAAGAGAGAAAAAAGGGTAGGGCTCATGATGCATCCTTGCTTTAAGCCTTGTATACAATTGAAGTATTCAGACAGTCCATTTTTACTCATTACACAAGACTGAACTGTTTTATACATGGCCTGAATCATTTTTAGCATTCTTCCACTGATTCCTGATTTCATAAGTACTGCTAATAGAGTCTGCCTATTTACTGTATCATACGCTTTTCTAAAATCAATAAAGGCAACATATAATTTTGAGTTTCTAGAAAAGTGTTTTTCAATGCTAGCATGCAGGGTAAAAATGTGGTCAATTGTTGATCGGCCTTTTCGAAAGCCTGCCTGTGCATCATTTAACAGAAAATTCTCCTCAGCCCAGATATACAACCTATTATTTATGACCTTCGTAAATACTTTACTTAAAACACTCAATAACGAAATGCCCCTGTAATTGTCTGGGTTGCTTTTATCTCCCTTCTTGTGTAATGGCACAATAATTGATCTAGTCCATTCCTTAGGAAATACACCACCAGCAAATAGCTTATTGAAAAAGTGTTTTAGATATTTAATTATTACCGGTTCTGATACTTTAAGCATTTCACCCAAAATACAGTCAGGCCCGGCTGCTTTGCTATTCTTTAGTTGCTTGATAGCTTTTCTTATCTCAGATTCATTTATTTCTGAGTTCATATTATTGTTGAAATTGTCAGCCTCGCTCTCTATGTCAATAGCTTCATGATCAATATTAACATTTTCATTTAACACCGTGTTAAAGTGAGCAACCCATTCATTTTCACTTATGTTATTGAGAGTTGTTCTATTTCTTTTGTGTTTCTTGATTTCTTTCCAGAATTCTTTGGAATCATTAACAGACTGCAGCAGTGCTGTCACTGACGTTTTTCTATATTCTCTTTTCTTGCTCTCTATCATAGTCTTGTACTCTTTCCTAAGCAATGAATATGTATTGAAGTCTTCTTTCTTTTTGGTTCTATTGAATCGTCTTAAGTACTTTCTCACATCTTTTTTCTTCAGATAGCATTCTTTATCAAACCAAAATGACTTTCGACTGCATGATGTTGCATCAATCACAAAGGATTTTTTCATACAGTCAGCAGCCTCAAGGAGTGCAGTATTAAATACTTTAAGTGAAACATCTATATCTATGTCTACAAGATTGCTTGCATGCGAAATTTCATCTTGAAATGCCTGTGACAAAATCCTATTTCTAACAATGTTTTCTTTGCTTGTCTGCCATACAAATTTTTCAAGTGTTTGTTTGCATGGATTTGTATCTACCTCATTATATATCTGACACTTACAAAACATCTCCACTGGCATATGATCAGATTCTATCCTATCCCTCACAATCACACTGTCAATCAACACAGCAAAATCAACATCGATCAAATAATAATCCACCACACTATATCCATGATCTGACAGATATGTAAACTGCCCCTCCTCGTCACCTGCAACAAAACCATTCATCATTACAAGCTCATGGCAAATGCACAGCTCCAACAGTTTCCAACCAAAATTATTAATTTCTTTGTCGTGCGACTTTCTGCTTAGATCCCACAAGGGAACACTGTGGAAATGGTCTGTTTCACCATCATCAGTGGACAAAGGAAAGTCCATGTTGACTTGATAATTAGCAGTCCGTGCATTAAAGTCACCACTGCATATGACATGTACATCACGGTATCTGTCCGTCAAGTCATACAGACATCTGTCCACCTCTTCAATAAGACAGCCGCTCTGGGTCTCGTTATAGAATGGACTACCAGGTGGAGGTACATAAGTGGATAGATAGAGAACATCTTTACCACAGCCAAACAAATTTCTAGATAGTTTTTAATACAAGAACATTTTTGCAGTCAATTTTTAGTTCATGCACAAATTTTTCTAAGGACTTTCTAACCATGACTAGAATTCCACCTGATCGTCTACCCTGCTGTGATAACTTTACTGCTGGACATACAAACTTTATGAATTCAGTAAATACATTAGACAAATCAAAGTTTTCATCAATAAAAGTTTCTGTTAATGAAACAACATCAAATTTACAAATATATTTAACCCAGTCACTTTCACTCAGTTTACTTATCAAACCAGCTACATTGTACACCAAAAAGGATACATGTGGAGCTGCCTGGGGCCGGCCAGTCTCCTAGCTGATAGCTTCATTGACCTCCTCGTCATCAACATCTGAAGCTGAGAGACAGGCATCCTCTGCCTGACCTGTCACCTCTGGATGGTGATCGGCATCTGTCACTGAGGCAGGGGCAGGCTGAGGAGGACGGAACATGGCGTCGATTCGGGTCTGGGCTGGGGGTGTCCTGCCTCGTCCTCGTCCAAGGGCACGGGGAGTACTGGAGCTGGAAAGGGAAGGGGCGTTCTTCTTCCGCAACTGCTTGGAGGCGTCTGCCTCTGCCTTGGTGTCGTCCTTCCTGGCTGCTTCCCCGTCCTCTGCCAGCCCTCGTGTGCGCAGGTTGTACTTGCGGTGTGGCCAGCTGGCCCTGTTGCTGTAGCCAGTGCCAGTGCCTCCCTGAGCAGGTGGCACATCAGCAGACCCTGGCTGTTGCTGCCTGCAGTCCCTGGTCCCGCCTCCTCTGTCCCGTCTCTGGGTCCGCCGGTCCCTACCAGTTTGATGTTGCGTTCTGGCAGTGTTGAGTGGCTTGTCTCTTGCTGAAGCCAGAAGAGGGAAGTCTTTCACAGGAAGCAGGAACTCTGCTGGTCTGTCTCCATGCTGCTGTGGTAAGTGGCTGCGCTGTCCTGATTTGTTCTTTCCTGTTTTTTCTTTTCCACTTCTGTCTGTAGTCACCACTTGCTGGGTGCCTGTGTCAAATTCATACACTGCATCCTCTGCGACGAGTTTGTCAAAGCGCAGCCTCGCTGTTTGACCCTTTTCTTGCAGATCTCGCTGAACATTACGTAAGGCCCTCTGTTTCTGCTGGACAGTTACTGATACATCCTCCCTGATGAAAACTTTGCCATGTGCTTTGGAATTCTTCAGTTTGCGTGCCTGGGACAGGACAAGAGACCTTTGCTTAAATGACAGAAATTTTACCACAATGGCCTTCCCAGTGCTGTGTGCTCGCTCCACAAAGATTTCCTGATCAATGCCCAACCCCTCCTCTATGACATTTTTTACCATCGTTTCACACTTATCCCATGATGTTTCATGTGGGAGACCAAAGAAGACAAGATTGTTGCGCCGACTTTGGTTCTCCAAATAGTCACACTTATTCTGGAGGTGGTTTACTGATTCCTTCAGTTCCAGGTTTTCATTCTGTAGCTCCTGACACTGCTTTTGTATGTCATGCACATTACCAACCAGTTGACTCTGACTCTCCTCTATCCGTTGCAGTCGGCGATCGATCTTGTTTTCAAGAGAGAGAGAGAGAGAGAGAGAGAGAGAGAGAGAGAGAGAGAGAGAGAGAGGGGGGGGGGGGGGACCGAAAGGAGGAAGAAGGCTGTAGACATTCGCGCATTCGTTTTGTCAAACTGAAAAAAAAGTTCCAAACTGAAATAAAGATATGGAGTGGAGGCAGAAAGTCAGTGACTTGATGGAAGCATGGACGATTTCAACACTAAACCCTTCCTCTGTCGATCACAATAGCCACTGATCAGACAGCCAGCCTGCCCATAGACCAGCCAACCAACCAACCAACCAACCAGCCAGCCAACTAGTCAAAGTCAACCATATAACTGACTACCAAAACCAATTCACAAAGAAGCCATCCCACCAGCCAACAAGCTAAACCAATCCTCCACCAAAGCAAGTCCTAGGCAGCCAGCCAATTAATTAGCCAACTAACCAACCAACCAACCAAGCAATAATCACCAACACAACGATGAGGACTGAACACAGTGCAGAAGATGAAGATACCCAAAGCACTCAACAGATTTTTTTTAAATGGTGATAGACGAACCATACCCAACACATTCTTGAATGTATTCTTTTTTTTAATGATAAGCGGGAAAGAACAAAACATAATTATTTCACGGTGTATGACATCTCTTCCTCGTCAGTACTTCAGCAATCACTATCTTACACCTTTCTGACTCAATTAGACTTACCTGATTTCCGAAAGAAGAAAAAACCAAACTTTTGTTTATAGTATATAATCAGAGAGGAAACTCTTTTCTCTTGGGTTCACAGATAGTCGAAACTGACACAGGGCGAGTTTATCCTACTGTCACAGTGTCTTTCATCAAGCAATCACCATCATCCTCTTTTTAATTCCAAGCTTTAGGAATGTTAGGTGGTGGTTGTTGTTTTTTAGAGAGTTAAAAAAGGCCTGGGTACAAAACGTCGAAATGAGTGTTGCCTGATTGAAAGATGGCAGCAAGAATTTGCCCCCCTCTCTCACACACAGTATATATAACGAAAGTAAACAGCAAAGGCTTGCTGCTATGTTGATGCTGAGGCCACCCAGGTGAGGCTGGAGGGTTAGGCCTTAAACGAAAAATGAACTGTGCACCCGTTTGTTTCGCTCTTCTTTCAGCAATGCAAACCCCGCCTCTCTCTCTCTCTCTCTCTCTCTCTCTCTCTCTCTCTCTCTCTCTCTCTCTCTCTCTCCTCTCTCTCTCTCTCTCTCTCTCTCTCTCTCCACTCTCTCTCTCTCTGTTTGAGGTTTGAGGTCCGCAAGTTTCGGCCATGCCTGCCAACCCTGGCTCGTTAGGGTGGACGGGGGTTGGGGAAGGAGCGAGAATAGCGCGGGACAGCAGAC
>CM060316.1:32136235-32138735 GCA_030674155.1 Stramonita haemastoma
TCCATTCAAGTACTTTATAATCTTACAAATAGATAAATTCATGTGGATTACAAGCCATACATAAAAACAGTAAACAGAAAAACATTTATCACAGAAAAACACCACAATACAGTATCCAAACAATAAATTGCACACATCAAAAGATGAAAAAGCGCCGAAACATCAGCAATGCGTAAGTCAGTCATAAACTCACCAGCCTTAAAATCACATGCACTCATGTGCGCGCCGGTATGTGCACACACAACTACACACACACACACACACACACACACACTCGCGCGCGTGCGTGCACGCACGCACACACACATAGTGGACACATTCGCACAAACGCGCACGTAATATCACATGTATGATAAGATAAAAATCAGTCAAAATCTTCAACGCAGTGTGAAATAATAGCTCTAAATCTCCTTTGCCACTTGCTGCCAAACTAACCTGTCGAGAGAAGTAGTCGTGGTTCCATTGCGCATCACCATCATCATCCTCACCTTCATCCAGATACTCAGAGCAAGAATCGAGGCTGTTGCAGTCATTCCCTTCAGTGTCATCCATCATCTACACTGATCTTGGAAACGATCCGTTGTCTAGGGGTTATCCACAAACACCCCTTTGAAAATCTTATATGTACAATAGAACTTGTTAAGTAGCGTCTTCTTATATCAAAAAAAAGTTTTCAAGCACACATGCACAAACACTATTTGACTTCAATCCTGTCCATTTGAAACGCATTATCAACTTCAATGCCCAGACTTTGCAAATAAGCAGAAAATCCATTGACTGAATTTTGAAAAAGTTTACACAAGACAGCTCTGCGTGAGTAAACAATATATTCCAGAGACCTCTTTTGTTTTTAGTAAAACATTTTTTTCTGAAACTGTCATCAATCTTGAATTCTGTCACCAACTTTGGAACTAGTTTCACCAGGCACAGAAGTCTGCCGTGACTTAAAAAGCTGGCTGCAAGACAATTGAGATAATCAGTTCTGAAAGATAAATCTATGTAGACAAAAAGTACAACTTTCATGTAGAAAAGGAAGTTCCCTGCTGCATATGATGTCTTAAGAGCCACGGAGATGGTAAACAAACGTAACAGGCATACCTGTTGTCAGCACAAAACAGTCTTAGAGTCTGATATTCACAGACACACAATATATCTTTGACTACACAGATCAGACATAATTTCCTTTCATTTCAGAATGTCAAGGTTTCATTCAGTGCAGTGGCATGTTCTCTCCAACCAATGAGACAAAGCATGCTGTACAAGAAGACTTAGACACTGTACAATGAATGAATAGAGGCGAAGTTGTGTAGCAACAAAGCAACAACAAGGGGAAACAACACAAAAGATGTTTCATGCATCAGTCCGAGGTAGCCAATGAGGATTGTACTGTCCCTGTCAGTTTGCCCGGTGACGTCACTGTACACAGGATTGGGGGAGAGGGAGGGGGGGGGGGGGAAGTACCATCAAGTCCTTGTTTTAAGTGTGCAGATGTTGTGGTTTATTTTTCTTCTCCGCCTTTTTATTCTCTCCCCTCCCTGTCCATTGCACGTTGTGTGTACAAAAGGTTGGGGAGTTTCGACCTAGCCGTTCCTTCTGTTTTTGTTTCTTCCTAGTAGTGTGTGTGTGTGTGGTGTGTGTGTGTGTGTGTGTGTGTGTGTGTGTGTGTGTGTGTGTGTGTGTGTGTGAACGTGTGTGTGTGTGTGTGCACGTGTGTGTGTGTGTTGATGTAAGTTTTTGTGGTGTGTTGTGTGATGTGGTGTGTGTGTGGCAAAGTAAAATGAACAACGCCCACCTCCTTGCGAGTGTCTTAACTTTTTTCTTATATAGATATCGTGCATCTGGAGACAGGTATCCCCCTCCCCCCTGCACACACCCTTTCTCTGTTTGCCCTCTTTCTTACTTCGCATTCTTTCTTTGTCAGGTGCATGCTGACAGAAATCAAAACACACCATTCAATACAACTTTAATCTGAACAAACCAGTTCTGACCTCCTGACACCGGTATCGCTGGAGTCTTCTTTGTAAAAAAAACCAATATCCTAACATGTCCAATAACAACCCAGACTTGTTTCTGTCTTCATTTCCGATCTTTACGCCCCCGTCTCTCCTCCTCCCCCCCCCCCACTCTCCAACCTACCCACTCCCTGCCACCCACCCCACTGTGTCTGTAGGCCCATCCTCCTGCTGCTCATATCAACTCATCCAGGAATAACCACACCTCAGGTCGCCCTGTCGCGGAGTCCCAGAACCATGAATTTATTCAGAACCACTGAGATGACTCAGGCATAAAGCCACCATTCTGAAAAGTCATGTGCTGCTATTGGGTACTATGCTCAAGTACAGCCTGTTGGGATCTGGCATGTTCAGAACACCATTCACTAAGCTTCTGATGGCATCAACAGCACCCTACTCGTTCTTGGATAGAAAACTTGCTAGTTACTTTATCGACCCCCCGTTGGATGCCGGAGCTGTCGTGATAAATGGCATCCCCACCTTCTGGA
>CM060316.1:32148735-32156235 GCA_030674155.1 Stramonita haemastoma
CGAAGTAGGATTGGTTGCGTATAGTTCGGTGTTTTCTATGGAGAGAGAGAGAGAGAGAGAGAGAGAGAGAGAGAGAGAGAGAGAGAGAGAGAGAGCTCATTGGAAATGCACGTTGCACAAACACTAAGTCCTGTCCAAGCAAAGGCGCGTACACGAGTGGCTGCAGGCCTGCACTCACATGAAACAACCTGTGTCGGGTTGAACAAGTCGCGCAGTACAGGGAAAAGAAAAGAAAGAGAAAAAAGAAAAGAAACAAGAAAATAAAGACAAAAAATAAAAAGACGAAAAAAGAAAAGACAAAAAAAAGAGGAAGAAAAAAAAAAAAAAGACAAGACAAGAAAAACAAAGGGAATATACCCTCCCTGTCAAAACTGTGAATCATCTCCCCTTTAAGGACACAGCGACTGGGGGCGATACTGTTGACTTTTAAGAGTTCAATGGGGGGAAACGAAAGAGGAAAAAAGAGAGAGAAATGTACGTTTTTAACAATGTTCTTTCTTTCTGTCCTCTGTTCTTTTATTTTTAACCCACGTGTACAAAAAGTCCATCATTTTCCTGCTTTTAATAAGTATATCAAAGTCCTTGAGATTTTGGTCTGTGTCTTTTAGCATTTACCAGTTATTATGGTCAAAAGAGTGAAAGACACCAGTTAATTTTTTTTAAGGACTGTATGATGTCCATTAATTTCAGTATAACATTGCAAACAATTCAAAATTATTTACGTTCTCACATTAATTTAGTTAACTTTATCTTACTTGATTGATGGTCTAGAGGTTACGCACCTGCCCAGAAAGCGAAAATTCTTGGTTCAAGTATGTGAGTATGTGGTGGTTTGATCCCCATTTGTGCCGAAACTTTCCCTCCCATCCGCTAGCTGTGAGTGGTAGTCTGGGTGCTAGTCTTTCGGATAAGACAATAAACTGAGGTCCTCTATGTAAAAACACGCACTTAGCGCACGTTCCTTTTTCTTTTAAGTGTTACTTCTTCTCTCTCTCTCTCTCTCTCTCTCTCTCTCTCTCATTAATAAAAAAAAATAATAATAAATGAAAAAAATCTCTTTCCAAATCTCTTCTCATGGAGCCTAGTCTAGCGTGTCTTACCCATTAGTGGATTAGTCGCTGATACTGATAAGGAGAAGGATGATGATGATGACGACGACGACGACGACGATGATTGTTGTTGCTTTTGGGGTGGTGGGTGGTGGTGGGTGATGTGATGATGCTGATGATGATGATGCTGATGATGATGACGACGACGACGATGATGATTGTTATTGCTATTTGGGTGATGATGGTGATGATGATAATGATGACGATAATGATAATCATTATCATTATTGTCTGTCACTGCCTATAGAACACAGTATTTGAGGTAAAGGGCTGTCAGTAAAATTAAAGGAGAAGAAATGTTCCGATTGCATGTGGACAGGTGTAAGGGAGATAATACCTTCAACTATCTAGGTATGCTCTGAAGAGACAAGTTTAACTCACCTTCATTCTTCGTTGCCTTGATATTTTAGATTCATTCCGAATTCTTGTACACGAAATAAAAACAAAGACACTCTGTCTCTGTCTCTCTCACAAAGATTATTCATTCATTCAAATCATTCATTCATTCTTTCATTCATTCTTTCATTCATTCTCTCTTAGCCACCACCTCCGGACTGTAAACCCTTCCTCTTTGGTCAGTTGTTCAACACTGACCCGACAATTTCACAATTCGCAATTCACAACGTTTTATTCTCATTAAGTCTTTTGAGCTATACAGAAACAAAGAAGTATACATATCAATAAACAAATGACAGGTAAGAAGAAGAAGAAGAAGAGGAGAAGGAGAAGGAGAAGAAGAAGAAAACAACAACAACAACAGCAACACAACAACAACAAGACGAAGAAGAAGAGCAAAGCATAAGTACACAAAAGACGGTAATAGTAATAATAATGAATTTGATAATAATTATGGTTATTCACTGTCAGAGCTGATGCATCCTGGGTGGATGGCAAATTACCTCATGTACTGTTAGACAGTAAACAAGTATCTGAGGTGACTACCACCGTAACAATGATGCCTGAGTCACCAAAGCCAGCGGAGTGAGCTACCACCCTTCAAAGGCTTTCTTCTTCTTAGTTAACAACACTCCCCCCCCTCCCCGCCTTTAAAAAGAAATCTTGCTAGTCATAGTACCTTGGCACAAAGACACGTATGCATGCAGTTGAATGTGAGTGCAGGGGGCGCATTTCTGGTTATTTACTACCTCAACAGACAAGGATGGACAGAACCAGAGAGAGAGAGAGAGAGAGAGAAGACGTGATGTTCCCTGGGCCAAACCAAGGGCAACTACTCACGTTTTCCAGCAGACTGGCCCATGACACATCCTTCTGCATGTCGCTCACTTTGTACACATGCTTCAGTCCCTTGATGTTGAACCTGCACACACACACACACACACACACACACACACACACACACACACACACACACACACACGCACACACGCACACATCTGTAATCACACACGTACAGATACGGATGCTTGCGTTCGCACACACACACACACACACACACACACACACACACACACACACACACACACAGGAACAAAGGGGGTGGGGTAGGGAAAGGAGGGCAAATGAATCACGTTTTTGTTTTGGTGTGTTGGATTTTTTTTCTTGGGTTATTCGTTGTTGGGCTTGTTTGGGTTTTATTTTTGGTCAGGGTTTTGAAGAACTAGAACAAACCCATAGTCTAAAATGGACCAATGAGATGCCTCGCAAGGATGCTTGTGTACTGATAAAACACAATACAGGACAACCTATAGGAAGAACTGGGACTTTTAACAGTATGTCCTGTTATCTTGAAGAAGTGACAATTCATTCTTCGTTCACTGATTCCCTCTTTATTCAAAGTTTTCTCATGTAGGATCTCTCTCTCTCTCTCTCTCTCTCTCTCTCTCTCTCTCTCTCTCTCTCTCTCTCTCTCTCTCTCTCTCTCTCTCTCTCTAAGCAGATACATAGAAACAGTTACACAAACTGACAGCTAGACAGGCTGTCAAACACACAAACAAAAAGACAGAGGATAGCCAGACAGGTAATCAGGCACACAAACAGAGAACAGACGAGCAGACACAGACAAACCGATGACATTCCAACAGGCAATCAGACACATTGACAAATAGACACAAAACAGCCAGACACGCAGTCAGACACACTGACCAACAGACACACTGACCGACAGACACACTGACCGACAGACACACTGAACCAACAAACACAAAACAGTCAGACAGGCAGTCAGACACACAGACCAACAGACACACTGACCAACAGACACACTGACCAACAGACACACTGACCAACAGACACAAAACAGTCAGACAGGCAGTCAGACACACAGATAAATAAAAACTAATAGAAAAAAAGACTTACGCTTTATGATACTTTCCGCTGTTGCGGACCTTTGCAAACCGGTCGATTCCCTCGTCCATTTTGGGGGTAGGTGTTTAGTGATTCTCCGTATCTTCTCAGCTTATTGAATGGATCTAACGTTGTTGCTTTTTCCTACTTCCCAGGTGCTCTCACCCTTCTTCAGTGATCATGGAGAAGCTGAAATATGCAAAAAACATTTGAATTATAACAGGATTCCTCAGGTGTCTATCAAAAATCAAGATTGATTTCAAGTAAAAAAAAGTTTTTTTAAAAAACCTTGGGAGTACATGAAATTTAACACTACTGTATCTTGCAGATTTTGGCATGCCGAAAGTACTCACACCATATGCCATTCATACACTGAATTTCAGAAATGGCACAGGTATCCTTGTAGACCCTGTATTTAAAACAAACAAAAACTTGACAAGAAATGTTGTTTAGCTGTGGCACACCTTGCTGGAGAACAGTAGATCTGGGCCTTGACATAAAGTGCTTGTGTATTTTTTTTTTAAAATTCATATGAATATTTTGTTAGTCTATGGTACTAAGTGAACAACCTTTTACCTGAATGTCGAGTGATGGTGACTCATTATTTTTTTGTTTGCTTGTTTTCCTTTGTTTGTTTGTGGGGGTTATTTTCTTTTTGTTTTGTTTTGGTGGTTTTTTTTTGGGGGGTCAGAATTTTGCCAAGGAAATTTGCAAATTGCTGTGAGATTTGTTTAAATGCATGCTACAAACAAACCTCATGTCTTCGTTTCCTTAAGAAGCTTTCACCCAGACCACTGATGAATTTTAAGGAAAGGGGATGGGGGTGGTGGAAGATCTGGCTTTTAACTGAATTCCAAAACTTGACTTCTCACGATGTAGAGAGGTGTGTGTATGTGTGAGCACTGTGCGACCTACTCGAGTGCTTGGAATGAAAGTGACGATAGCAAAGTGTTGCAATAGACATTCCAACTGTCGTCAACGGCTAGGCCCTTGACTTTTTTTGGGTAAACTACTGGCTGATTAATTAGTTATCCCTTTCCGGCTGGTGGGGCTACCACGTCACACAGTGTTGATATCCTAATCTGCATGTTTGGTCAGTTCCTCATGTGCTTCGACAAAGAAAAATGGTTTTATCTCCTGGGTAACACTGCATGTCAAGCTGAAAATTCTGTATTACACACACAAAATGTCCGTGTCCTTACCATGTTCGTTAAATCTACCATATTGTTGAAACTGAATGTTAGATTAGGTCTTGTTTATATACGATAACGTGACTATGCTGAGTGCCGCATACATCAAAATGAAATCTAGTTAGTCCATGCAATAGCACTCTGAAACAAACCAGCAAAGGCAAGATTACATATGTCCATGCTATTTTCTATTTCTTTTTCTTTTTTTCGTCTTTGTTTTCGATCCTCGACTACAGCACCGAGTTTGACCAATGATGAGATTTTTACGTGTGTGACCTCCCCCTCCCCCCCTCCCCCAACAATTATTGGCCGCATTCCGACTTCAGGGATAGTGTCTACATTTTTCTTTCAAAATCTTTTTCAAACTCTTTGTGACACACTTCTTCAGTCACCCAAAATAAATTTGCCTTCTTCCTAACCCCACCCCTCCCCTCCCCGCCCCACCCTTTTTTGTTTGTTCTCTCTCTCTCTCTCTCTCTCTCTCTCTCTCTCTCTCTCTCCTCTCTCTCTCTCTCTCTCTCTCTCTCTCCTCTCTCTCTCTCTCTCTCTCTGTCGCTGTCGCTGTATATGTATGTATATTATGTATTTATATATATATATATATATATATATATATATATATTATATATATATATATATATGTATTTGTTTATTTAAATATATATTTTCCCGAAAGCACACACACACACATGTTTATATATATATATATATATATATATATATATATATATATATATATATAAATATATATATATAATAAATATATATATATGTATGTATGTATGTATGTAATGTATATGTTTATATATACATATATATATATATATATATATAATGAATATATATATAATGTATGTGTGTGAATGGGGATCGGGGATTGGGAAGGAGTGGGGGGACACTTGCGCATGTAGGTGTGTTGCCTGTGTTTGCACACTTCATGTGACATAGCTCCTTTTGGCTGCAAAACGCCAGGGTTTGTTAACATTAGACCGGGCGTGCCAAAAACTCCATCTTTTCTTCCTTTTATTATTGTTGCCTAGAACTGTGAGCTTTACACCGTATCAGTTTCATAGACAGTTTGCATTTCTTGAGTTCTGCTGCCTTTTTTTTTTTTTTTTTTTTTGATCGGTAGATTTTCTTAAAACGCATGTAAAACGACTTGCACATTTTCGAGGCAGAACTGGACGTGGCACTTGGATTATGGTGTGTGTGTGTGTGTGTGCGTGTGTGTGTGTGTGGTGGTGTGTGTGTGTGTGTGTGTGTGTGTGTGTGTGTGTGTGTGTGTGTGTGTGTACAAACAATAGCCAAAGTGCTGGTTTGATTTCAGGCCCTGCCTCTCATTTCGAGCAACAACAAAAAAAAAGAATATGCCTGCTTTCCCTTTTTCTTTTGTTTCTTTTTTTTTTTCTTTAAATGAACAGGCTGAGTTCAGGGTTACAAGTCGAAGAATTCCAACCAAATCTAAGGGGAATAAACAATACCATACATTCAGAGTCAGACAGCAGACGATTGTTACTTTGAGAAAGTGCATTCATGAAGACGACAACAAAAATTTGATCTTATTAATTCTGCTGAGAAAAAAACCAAACAATTTTGACATGAATGGTAATTTTTTAAGTATGGAGATTTTTACGATCTCCCAAGTTGATTTCCAGGCCTGCCAGTCACATAAGTTCTTTCTTGATTTATACACAAACAGAAGTTCAAATATGCACGTTAAAGATTCCGTAATTGTATTACCAGATGCTGCCGAGATTCGAACTCACGACTTCATGGAGCCATGGGATTGAAGTTGAAAAGTCTTAACCACTCGGCTATAGCGTCTTGTCCTGCATGAACAGTATGGAAACAGGTGGTCAGTTGTCTAGAGGAGTTCGTGGTCTGGGTGCTAGTCTTTCGGATGAGACAATAAACCGAGGTCCCGTGTGTTACACATCATTATTCAGCACATGTAAAGGAACCCACGGCAACAAGAGAGTTTTTCCTGGCAAAAATTATGTAGGAAAAAAGTCATTCTGATAGAGAAACAAAATTAATACAGTTGCAGACAGGAAAAGAAAATAATAAGTGGCGCTGCTCTTGTGGCGACGTGTTCTCTCCGGGGAGAGTAACCCGAATTTCACGTAGAGAAATCTGCTGTTGACTTATAGTGGTATAATGATAAATTCGTATGTAAAAAAAAAATCTGGGAATCCAATGGGTTTTCCCGAGCAAGATTGCTACAAACTGATCCCTTGGGGGGGGGGGGGGGGGGGGGGGGGGGACAAGGGGTGGGATAATGGCATCTGGTAATCAGTAGGGACTACCAGCCTGAGCACAAATATGCGGTCAGTCAGCCTCACCTCTGTACTTCGGGGCCGAAGTACCATTAGAGCAGATGGTGGATGCAATAGAGTGGTCCTGATTGCACTCCCTTGTTAGGGAACTATGACCGCAACACCCTGCTTCAAAAAATGGATAGGCCAGTGAATTATGGGAGATCCTTTTTCTTGTCTGCTAATTCTGAATTCTTTTGACATACATTTGCCATTACATGGAAATATAAATGTATATCATGTAGCCTCTATACACAGGACTAAAAGTTAAGAAAAAAAATCACAACAAAGAAGAAGGAACAAACAATAGCCCATACCAACCTCATTCTATACGTATTAATCATACATGGAACGTATATCATCTTCACATTATTGGTTGAACAGCTGAACTTAAATGAGAGAGAGAGGGGGGGTGGGGGTGAGTGTAATACCACACCACACACACACAACACAACACACACACACACACACACAGAATATCTTGCGCACAGTTAAATCCTGTTCCGCTTTTCGTAAGAGTAGGCCATTGTGTGCCGGTGGGAAAAGATTACAAGATTTACAAAACTGCATACACACGGGGAC
>CM060316.1:32161235-32181235 GCA_030674155.1 Stramonita haemastoma
TAATCTCTCTCTCTCTCTCTCTCTCTCTCACACACACACACACACACACCACACACACACACACACACACACACACACACACACACACACACACACACACACACACACGCACACACACACACACTACGGCGATGAGATGAGAAGAGAAGAAAAAAGAAGGGTAGGCCCAGCAGGGCTTACAGGCAAGTCAGAGATTTGAGGGGCATCAACATAGCAGGGTCTCTAGCCTGGGCATAGGCGGCAGAGTCCATATTAACCCCTCAGAGACAAAGAAGCATGCACAGTGGTTGATACCACAGGCACAGAGGCCGACACCACCGCTAACTAATCCACTAGCAGCTCCCCCAAGGTCGCCAGGTCTTGCACAGGCAGGATGGGTGTGGTCTACGTGTGGGTTAAAGAAATGCCGCACGCATTAAGACACATTATTGTTCTATCCATGATATTACAAATTAGAAGTGATGTAAGTAAAGACATGGTACTGGGAGGTTGTAAATGAAAAGAGAATGGTATGGAGATAATTATCTCAATGTTTCTTTTTTTCCCCCTAGGTTTTAAACCATTGGTGATGACATGCATGCTTGTCACTCTTTCCGTTTCCTCTGGATGCATGCTTCTGCTTCCTTGCACGCTCAGACAGCAGCCATTGTCCGTCATAGGAGGGAAAACGCGTTGCACTGCCGTGAAATGCCTGATAAGTCAAGCCCAGCACATCCACCAGTGTGGGAGAGCATTGTTATCTTTTTAAGTTTTTTATAAAATTAATGGGAGAAAAGGCAAATGGACCAAGAAGGGAGAAAATAGACAAGACGGAGGTGACAGAAAGAAAAGGGAACAAGGAAGAAACAAAGAGAGGGATGGAAAAGAGAATTTCTAGCACTGAATTTTCAGAAAGTGGGGATGCTATTTATACTGAAAGGCCCCGGGCATCTCCAATGGGGATGATGCATACTTGTTTATGGAAACAATTTATATATCTAGCTAGGCTCGACACGACTTTCTGTCAGTTTCAACTTTCCAGGCCACTTCGAATGGTCTGAAGCAGTCTTGTGGAATCAATCTACGGAGACGGGATAGCCTGGTAGTCCGAACACTGCGCTAATGATCTGACGGCCAGGGTACGTACCCGGGTTGGAGCCACGACTGAGACCCAGCTCAAGGGGCCCTTTCCCCTGGAGTTAACGTCTGTGCCGACTCTCTTCCCTGAAAGTCCTTCGGGTAAGATTATAATCCAACGTCCCATGTGCGAACGCACGCAGAACATCTTGTGCAAGTGTAAAGACATGTTCCACCTTTCCCGAAGAGTAGGCCATGGTGTACGGAGGAGAAGGGATGACAAAATTTACAAAACTTTATGCACACAGAGACCGGATATAAAAAAAATTTTGCATATGATTTTTTTTTTGGGGGGGTGGGGGTGGGTGGGGGGGGGGGGGGAATTGGCCGTCTTTATTCAGAATGATTTCTTATTTTCTGAATACTTCGTTAATTTCAACCAGCTAGCACCTTGCTATTTTCTCAATGTTGATGATAAACTTGTCTGTCTTTTTTGTCTTTTTCTTTTTTTTTTTTTTTTTCACTTTGGCTCTAACCGATCAAACATTGCGACATCCCCCTTCCCTATGCTACATACAATCCCCTTACTCCTATTTCTGTTTTTCCCCCCTTACTTTTCATCACAGTCTATTTATCATTCAGGATGACGGTAGCAGTCTTATCGTTGTCATCATCTCCTTCCTCTTTGCTCTTTCCACGAGCCCCCAACACTCACAACCGGGAGAACAGCTGACAACATTAGTTCAGGGCAGTTGAAGAATGCAGCCATGTTTCCACAACGTTTCGTTGGCTTCTACTCAGCTGAACGACCATAGAATGTAAAAACCCTTATACAAATCATTTCGAGTCACTCTATCAACAACTGTCCTTTTTATTATACACGACGGAATGTTCTTTAAAAACAGATACTTGTGTTATCTTGTAGGATGTAGAATGAGTGCATAAAACGTGGACAAAACAAACATGAAAAAAAAGGTAAATGGTTGAACAGAGATATGTCGATGACTAAGACAGAAATAAGGAACTGAAAAAAAAAGAGAGAAAAAAAAGTGATGATGATGATTGATGATGATGATTGATGATGATGGATGATGAACGACGACGACGACGACGACGGTGATGATGATGGTGATGATTGATAGTTGTTGTTGTTATCACCGTCGTCATCGTCATTGTTATTGTTATTATTGTTGCTATGATCATTATGATCATTAATAGTAACCAGATTTGTTTGTTGTTGTTGTTGTTGTTGTTCTTCTTCTTCTTCTTCTTCTTTTCTTCTTCTTCTTCTTCTTCTTCTTCTTCTTCTTCATATCTTCATCTCATCATCATCCTCTCATCATCATCTCTCGTCTCCATAGTCGTCGTCGTGTCGTCGTCATCGTCTATCAATCATCATTCATCATCATCATCATCATCATCATCTTATTATTTATTTTATATTATTATTATTATTATATTATTATTATTATTATATTATTATTATTGGTGATGTGATGTTGTTGTTATTATTATTATTATCATTTCACATCATGTTACTATTGTTATCTATCATTATCATTATAGTATTGTCATTCAATATGACAAAGGGCGTGTATAGATCTGAAGATCTATTGTAACTGCTAGTGTCATTGTCAGCTTCCGTCTGTCTTCAGCTCGTGTCTGTATGTATGTCTTTCTTCGTATGTATGTCTATCTATCTGTCTGCTTCTGTCTTTCTGTTGCATGTATGTCTATCTATCTGTCTGCCTGTCTGTCTTTCTGTTTGCATGTCTGTCTTCTGTCTATCTATCTATCTATCTATCTATCTATCTATCTATCTATCTATCTATCTATCTATCTATCTATCTATCTATCTATCTATCTATCTATGTCTGTCTGTCTGTCTGTCTGTCTGTCTGTCTGTCTGTCTGTCTATCTATCTGTCTATCTATCTATCTATCCATCCATCTATCTATCTAGGTACATTATTTTTTTATCGCATCTATCTATCTTCCTACCTATATATCCATCCATTCATCCATTCATCTATCTATCTATCTATCTATCTATCTATCTATCTATCTATCTATCTATCTATCTATCTATCTATCTATCTATCTGTCTGTCTCTCTGTCTGTCTCTCTGTTTCTCTCTGTCTTTCTTCTATCTCTCTATCTATCTATCTATCTATCTATCTACCTAACTGACGATTTATCAATCTATGTATATATTCTATCTATGTGTTCATCTTCTATTTCCCTGCCTTTTTTAGCAATATAGCTAGCTAGCAAGGTACAGATCTATCTATCTATCTATCTATCTATCTATCTATCTATCTATCTATCTATCTATCTATCTATCTATCTATCTATCTATCTTTCTTTCTTTCTTTCTTTCTTTCTTTCTATTTCTATCTGCTTGTCTATCTCGTGTCTATGGTTCTATCTATTTATCTCACTTTTTGTGGATATATCTGTCTACCTGTCTATATTCTGACACACAAAAAACTCAGAGAAGAGAAAATCAACCCAGGATTAAGCTTTTGCACAAAGCAAAAGTTGGCAAAATGGCAAGTAAAATTCATAAGACCAAAGGAGAAGAAAGAAGGACAAAAATTAGGGTAAATATTACATCAGTTAAGTTAACAAAAAATACACAAATAAAGGACAAAACAAAAAAAGAAATGAATGAATAATGAAAAAAAATCAGTGGATAAAAGGAAAAGAGAAGTATATAACAGAAATCTCTACAAACTGCACAAACAAACAAACAAAAACAGAAGTTGAAAATCTTTGTCTGGCAGCTAATCTGTTTTTTTTTAAGATTTTAGATCAAATAATTATCATGGAAAAAAAAGATAAATCTCTACTATTGAAACCCCTTCCCCACAACATTAAGCTCAAACAAACATCTCATAGGGTGGGGCTCAAGCTAAGCCGTAGCTGATGACTTTCCCCTACTGTATTGATGCTGGCTTTATGTTGTATGTGTATCGAAATAAGTCATGTTTCAACCAAAGGAATAAATATAATATATAAATGAAGAGAAAAAATCAAGTACGGGGTCAGGATTTGTTATCCATGCTTTCAAAACGAAACAAACCTCAGACAAAGAAAAAAAAAGTTACCTTTTCAACCATCACTTCTCTGCATCGTTTACAGACCAGTCTGGAAGAAGCAGAACACGGATGGATTCCACTCTAAAAGATGACACAGCTTCTGAGGGCAGGTCTCTGGATCATCCACCCCGAAGACAACAACAACAACAAAAACCCAACAAGCCTGTGACGAAATCCACACCCTTTGGGTAGGAGGTATACGTGTGTGCCAGTGACGGAAATCTAGACAATGCGAACTCACACGCATGCACACACTAACTTCAAGCTACACCACTCTGCCTACGATATCCTCCTCTTGTCTACCCCGTTTCAGAAGGGTACCCGAATGAGAAGAGAGAGAGAGAGGGAAAAAAAAGACACCACACCCTGTCCACTGCCGTTTCTGTATACTACCTACTGCTAGGCCTACTGCCTTGAGCTAGCTACCCGACAAAGTCATGGGCTACCCGAGTTCACAAACCTCTTGGGGTGCATAACGCATGTGTCAGCTTCTTAGTGCGCCAAACGTCCAAACACACTTTAGGATCTGTAGGTGTTTTGAGGTACTGCTGCAAACAGGTATCTGAACATTGGGTGGTGGGGTTGGAGGGAGGGGGTGTTACTATTGGCCATCCTTAATCACTACGCTTCTCTGTTTCTGGGTTGGTTTGGGTGGGGTTTTTTGGTTGTTTTTTTACCGCTGCCATCTTTTTTCTGTTTCTTTGAATTTTGTCTGTTTTTTACCTTTCTGTCTGTATGTCTCTCTCCTCTCTCTCTTCTTTGTGTGATGAGAAAAAGTATGCGAATACTTATCTGTAACCATTGAAAAATAAAGCTGCCCCTGTATCTCTGCCTGTCTGTCTGTCCATCTGTCTGTCCGTCTGTCTGTCTGTCTCCGACTCTCTGTCTGTCTGTCTGTCTGTCTGTCTGTCTGTCTGTCTGTCTGTCTCTCTCTCTCTCTCTCTCTCTCTCTCTCTCTCTCTCTCTCTCTCTCTCTCTCTCTCTCTCTCTCTCTCTCTCTCTCTCTCTCTCTCTCTCTCTCTGCCGAAGTCTTAGCAAAACTTGTGAGAAGTCACATTTCATTTTCTTTATCTTTCCATTTTTCCCTTTAAAATGTATTGTGGCCTAAGATAAATGTATATCAAACCATTTTAGAGTAGTCCAGCACTCTCTCCTCTCTCTCTCTCTCTCTCTCCTCTCTCTCTCTCCTCTCTCTCTCTCTCTCTCTCTCTCTCTTATATATATATATATATATATACACACATATATATATACATATATATATATATAATAATCTACCAAACATCCTGCTATCCTGCTTATCATGTTTAAATCTGAAAAAGAGCATGTCCACAAATGTTTTGTTGTTTGCTTTTTTCTCTAATATATAGCATGTATGGGAAAACGTGCCGGTGGCTATGTGGTATGTGCTAACCAGAGTTAGTCTTCCCTCTCCTCTCCCTGTCCACGTACGTAAAAGAACCAATGGCAACAAAAGAGTTGTCCCAGGCCAAATTTCTACAGAAAAAAACCCACTCTGATAGGGAAACAAATACAGTTGAAGACAGGAAAAGAAAAAAATGATGGGTGTCGCAGCTCTTGTGGTGACGCGCTCTCCCGGAAAGAACAGCCCGAATTTCACGCAGAGAAATCTACTGTGTGACTTAAAGTGGTAGATTTTTTCTTCTTCTTCTTCTTCTTCTTCTTCTTCTTCTTCTTCT
This sequence comes from Stramonita haemastoma, assembly GCA_030674155.1. Lineage (NCBI taxonomy): Eukaryota > Metazoa > Mollusca > Gastropoda > Neogastropoda > Muricidae > Stramonita > Stramonita haemastoma. Next base: position 32,167,092 of record CM060316.1, read on the forward strand.
TCTTCTTCTTCTTCTTCTTCTTTATATTTTTTTTATAAATTTATTTTTGTTGTTGTTGTTGTTCTCTCTCTCTCTCTCTCTCTCTCTCTCTCTCTCTCTCTCTCTCTCTCTCTCTCTCTCTCCTCTCTCTCTCTCTCTCTCTCTCTCTCTCTCTCTCTCTCTCTCTCTCTCTCTCTCTCTCTCTCTCGTGCCAAAATTAAAAGAGTTGGCAAGATCACAGTGAACAATGTGACAAAGACATATATGGTTAGAAAGATACATGGTTTTAAATGGCAAAAAAATGGAAGTCACAGACAAAGCAATGGAATATAAAATACAAACAAACAAATGGACACAACAACAAACTTCAAGTTCTTGAGAAAAGCTTCATTCACACAACAACAACAAACTTCAAGTTTTTGAGAAAAGCTTCATTCCCACGCAATATCTACATCTAGCAAATGTTGCTCACATTCTGTAGTAAACGTTCTCTTGCTCCACATCATCATAACCATAATCATCATTGCTTTGTCATCATGGTGATCTTTTTCCTTCTTGTTCTTCGAGTTTGTTGTTGTTTGTTTGTTTTGTGTCGGGGGGGGGTTGTTTTTTTTTTTTTTTTTGGTTTGCTTGTTTTATATAATCTTCTATATCTTTTTGTTTTCTTCCTTCTTCACCTCTTCCTCCTCCTCCTTCTCCTCCCCTTCTCCCTTCTTCTTCTCCTCCCCTTTCTTCTTCTTCTTCTTCTTCTTCTTCTTCTTCTTCTTCTTCTTCTTCTTTCTTCTTCTTCTTCTTCTTTATCATCATCATCATCTTCTTCGCAATTCTTCTTCGCAATTCTTCTTTTGCAATTCTTCTTCTTCTTTGCAATTCTTCTCCAATATCTTTTTCTTCGCAATTTCTTCTTCTTCTTCAATCTCAGTGCCCAAGACACATTGCTGGACATTTGTAGTGCCCAAGACACATTGCTGGACATGTGTAGTGCCCAAGACACATCGATGAACATTTGTAGTGCCCAAGACACATCGATGGACATTTGTAGTGCCCAAGACACATCGATGGACATTTGTAGTGCCCAAGACACATCGATGGACATTTGTAGTGCCCAAGACACATCGATGGACAATTTTAGCATGATATCCCAGTGAATCTTCGGAGGGTCAAAGAAGAAGAAAAAGAGGTTGACTGCTTAGTTTTTCGTTTGGGTTTGTTTGTTAAATTGGGGTTTGTTGTTTGTTTGGGGGCGGGTGTTTTTGTTTGGTCTGGTTTGGCTTTTTGGTGGGGGATTGGGGGGGGGGTTGTTGTTGTTTTTATTTTATTTTTTTTTTTTTTTTTGGGGGGTACGTTTTTCCACAAGAGTTCCGAGGTTTACCAATGGTGAGATTTTTGTGTATGCGACCACCCCCCCCCCCTCCCACACACACACACACACACACACACACACATACACACACACAACAACACACACCACACACACACACACCTACCACCACCATTTATGTAGCAGCATTCGGAATTTGGGATAGTATTTAGACACAACACCTGTGTGCGTGCGTTCTTTTATTTGACATCCGTTCTTACCATCACAGAATGGCCTACTTTTCCGAAAGGCGAAACGGGTTTTTAACTTGTGCACAAGATGTTCTGCGTGCGTTTGTACACATGGCCACAGTTTATAGTCTCATCCGAGGGACTTTGACATTCAGTGCGATTTTTTCGTTAAACTGGGAAGAAAGGGCGTGGCTGAGAATCGAACCCAAAACCTCACGGTTTATTAGTTGGGCATGTGAATGTCTTGACAATCCTGTCACCTTCCCTCTTGATTAGTTGTTTGATTGGCTGATGTAATAAGCAAATTGATGACTCCTGTATGACTGGCTGTATGACTGACTGTTTGACTGACTGGCAACTTAGCTAGCTTAGTTATGACATCATCCTTTAAGATTTCTTTTTCTCCTCCTTCCTGAAAAAAATATGACATAGTGAGGTCGTAAAAGGATAAGAACTTGCAAATGCGATTTCACACCACCAAAACTGAAAACTATGGACTTTTTTTCTTTTTTTTTCTTTTTTTTTTTTTGGTCCCCCTTACAGCGAGGGTACACTGACGCAGCAGGGGCAAATCCAGAACACTCCTTACAGCGGCCTAATCCTTGTTGTCATAACAGTGTATCTTTCTGGGACCCCCAAAGACATCACAGCGCCTAGTTCTGGGCCTTGTTCGTGTACCAAAGCTGGGGTATACAGACAGGGGAAGGGGGTGAATCTCCGTGTATGGAGGCGCATAATGGTCAAAAGTGCTGTAGTAAACATTTTGTTTTTATAATGACTGGTTTCAAGTTTACTTGAAAAACATCGGTACAGGAATGGGAAGTTAGTGTTTAACTTATAGAAAAAGTCATGTTTTGTTCAAAATTCAATTCTAGATTGATTTTTAGTGTTAAAGGTTGAATGCAAGACGACTGGCAAGCATAGCTTAAACTTAAAAAGGAGTCCCACAGACGCTATAGCCCTGAGGCTAGGACTGTTCCACGTTCTATATTGTTTAAAAATGATGTTCTTGAACGATTTAGTAAAATCTATTCACAGTTTTACAAACAATCTAGCCGAGTGGTTAAGACTGTTCGAGTTCAATCCCATGGCAGGCGTTTCTTTCTTCACTCAAGACTCAAGATATTTTCTGAAATCATAATCACCGCAACATAAAATAAAGAAAATAGTATCATACATATCAAAAATAAAACAGCAACTCGCTACACACATTTTACTATTATCCCATATAAGTTTGGGGTATTTTGTAGGCAGACATGTCACCATAGACTGACAGTCCAGATATGGAAGTCTGTCCGTGCGGCCTTCACCAGACTTCTGTAGTGAGGCAGGAACGCCAGAGCGGGCGCCAGCAGGTTTAATCTGGCGGTGAAGACAGTGTTGGGTCGTCACAACGGTCCGGTTTGTCATCAGATCCCCATTAAGGCGCATTTCCCGGCCCCCGCTGCCCCTTGCTGTTTGCCTGCTTGGGTCGATAGCCATAGGCTACATGTCTAACTGACCGCTGGGTTCACGGTATCCAGCTCCTGCTATGCTGGATCCTTTAGAACTGTCTGTGGGCGTGGGTCATTTTGCGCATGGTGCGAAAAAGGGGTAGTTAGTCTACTGACTGGAGAATTAATGGTGGTTGTTTGAGCTAGGCAATAGTGTCAGCTGTGTACTATACTGGCGTGCATGCGCGCGTGCGGTCATGCACACACACACATGCACGTGCGCACCGTGCACACACGCACGCGCGTATTCACGCACGCATTTACACTCACGCGCGCATGGCACACACACATACATAACACACACACACACACACACACACACACACACACACACACACACACACACACACACCACACACCACAACCACACACTACCACACCAAACAAACATCAGATACTATAAACAGAGTTCCTGTTTGGACGCACGCAAGTACATCTTGTGCAAACGTTAAAAACAGTTCGCTTTTCCAGAAAGCAAGCCATTGTTCCAGTGGAAACGGAACAAAATTTTCTAAGGACCGCATACACACATTGGGACTGGATGTTAAATAAAATCACATGGTGCTTATTCCTTATTCTCAAAGTAAATAATACAATAGAAGTAAGAAGCCACATTCCAACTTCGTAGATATAATCATGCTGGGTATATACACAAGGGAATTAAGGCATTGGCAGGTCTGCACTTGAAGTTGACCTGGGGTATGCAAAAATATCTATCCTTAATTCGCCAGACACTGCCGAGATTCGAACCCACGACTTCATCAACCCATGGGATGGAAGTCGAACAGGTCTTAACCATTTGACTATAGCGTCTGTAAAACTGAAAAGTTTGTACTAAATCGTTCAAGAACATAGTTTTTAAACACTATAGAAGTCGTATTGATCGTTCTGGGGTGCAAAAGGGAATGTCTGGAATGTTATGTTGCATAACACCACAACACTTATGGACAATATTAACTTGAAAATAAACAGTGACAATCATCTTAATCACTGGACCGTGCTCGCTTTTCTTTTTATTGTTTCTTGTTTGATCTCCCCCCCCCCATTTTGTTGTTTTATTGGATAAAAAAAAGGGAGGCACAAGACTGAATAATATATCAAAGCTCCCATCTTCTTCATCGAACACTCAGACAGCAACTATTGTCTGTCACGTGAGCGAAAATGCATTGTGCTGCCGTTAAGCGCCTGACAAGTCAGCCCAGCGCATCCAATTTCGGCATGGGAGAGAATTGTGATCTTCTAAGTCTTTGGGGGGGAGAGAGGGGAATAGACCAAAAAGGCAGAAAATAAACAAGAAGGAGGTGATCGGAAGAAAAGGAAACAAAGCATAAAAACAAAGAGAGGGATAAAAAAGAGGGAATTCCTAGAATAAAATTCACAGAGGTGGGGATGTTGTTTATACTGACAGGCCCCCGGTATCCACGCGGGAGAAGAGTTCCCTAACAGGTGGGACAGTGATGGACCATCAGATAACAGGACTGGGAAGATCCTGTCTGATTCCAAGAACAATGCTGTGTACACACGCCTCACGCTCCAGCTCTCATCTTCAAACAGTGTGGAATAAGTCCAACAATCAGGTTGCTTAATACGAGACGCTGAAACACACCGACGAGACAGTTATGCGGAGGAAAACAAAAGGATCTATGCACACGACCTGGGCGTGTCAGTGAACTAAATTCCTCCCATCCCAACGCGGGACACACCACGACACACACACACACACACACACACACACACACACACACCACACACACACACACACACACACACATACACACAACACACCACACACACACACACACACAACACACACACACATATCATACCACACCCTTCACCCATCCACAGCGACTTTGCTGAAGTGGCGAACGCTGTGTTCTTTTCTTCTGCTGCCATTTATATTGTGAATAGAAACATTTTGACATACTCTCGTTCCTAAGAGTGTACACATCCTACCGTGTGGGCCAGAAGTGCCGCATTCATTTTATCACGTATGTGGTGTCCTGAAACGGATTCCTTGTCACTGACTAGTTAAAGTCGTTTACCTGCTGTAAAACCCGGTCAAAGTAGTAACTTAAAATTCTCATGAAACTGCTTAGAACATAGCTTTTCTATCAATACACAAGAAAACACAACCCAACGTAATGGACGCAACAATAAGATATTAGATACACAACACACACACACACACACACACACGCACGCACGCACGCACACAACACACACACACACACACACAGACGAAACAAGAGAGAGACGAAACAAGAGAGAGAGACGAAGAGCAACAGAAGAGAGACTGTAAACGTAAAACGAATACTGCCTAACTTTCCTGGGATAATTTCGTTGTTTTACCCGATTTGAAAGCTCACAAAGACAATAGGAATTTCAGATTTGGAATGGTTAGTCTTGGGATTTGCGTTCTGAATATTGGCAACCCACCTGGTGCAAATAAGGAAAGGGTTGTTTTGTTGTTGTTTTGTTGTTGTTTTGTTGTTGTTTTGTTGTTGTTTTTTCCACAAGAAGTTCCAGACCCTGGGAGAAGCGCTTATCTCGTGAGCTGTCCACTTCAGGACAACACCCCCACTTTAGGACACAGCACATATAGGCATTCTTCAGAGATGAACCAGCCTCTAGCTTCATTTCAAGGCCATGAACATTTCTTTTTAAGTTGTGCAGTTATGCATCTGTCTGTTGACGCAGTGAACTTCATATGCGGGTGTATACTGATTGTCATGGTAAAATAAAAAAAAAGGTTGGGTCTAGACAGTTGTTCTTCGTGCAAGCACGCACGCGGGCCCGTATCTATTGGTGGGGATTGTGTGTGTGTGTGTGTGTGTGTGTGTGTGTGTGTGTGTGTGTGTGTGTGTGTGTGTGTGTATTCGTGCACTGTGACATTATAAACGAGTATATATATGCCAGGCAAAACAGTTTGCGTTTTTTTTTGGTGGAAAGTGGTTTAGTTAAGTGTTTTAGAATCAGTGAAGTTTTGTTTCCTTTTCTTCCCATTTGTTTTTTTGTGTATTTTTAATGTTGGGGTTTTGGTTTGGTTTGGTTTGGTTTGGGGTTTTTTGAGGGGTAGTGGAAGTGGAGGTTGTATTGGGGATAGAAGTATCTTTTTCGTCTTTAGGGGAGGGGGGGGGGGGGGAATAAGAAAGAATGTTTTGACTTTTTGATGTCGCATTTGTATTCAGTTCTGTTTGGTTGATTGGTTGTTGTTGTTGTTGTTGTTGTTGTTTTTGGGGGGGTCCTTTTTTTCTTGTTTTCATTTTGTTTCTGTTTTTTCTTATTTTCATTTTGTTGTTGTTGTTTTATTCATTCCTCGCCTACAGTTTCAAGGTTCACCAATAGTGAGAGTTTGCGTATGCGACCAACTATGCCCACCATGAAGGTAGCCGCATTCCGACTTCAAGTATTTTTGTTTTTTAACAACACACAGAAAAGTACCCCATGAATCCAACTACGGTTTTGATTGGGGGGGGGGGGGGGTTGTTTCCTTTTCTTTTCAAGGAGAAGATTGGGTTGTGTCGACAACAGGACGTCAATAGCGCGGGTAGTGTTCCAAGAGAGAAAACATGGAGAGGTAGGTATATCATGAAAAATGTAACAGTAGAGGAAATAAGGCCGGATGACTGTTTTTCTTTGAAAACCTAAAGCACAGAGATAAGGAGGAGCAGACAGACAGGGGTGGAGAGAAACAGCACCACACACACACACACACACACACACACACACACACACACAACACACACACACACACACACACCACACACACACACAACACATAATCATCATCATCATATCATCATCATCATCATCATCATCAGTACAACACACCAAAACACACACCCAACACACACACACACACACACATCATCATCATCATCATCATCATCATCATCATCATCAGTACACACACACACACACACACACACACACACACACACACACACACACACACACACACACACACACACACCACACACCACGTACGCACACGCGCGCGCACGCGGACGGTGGAAAGGAAGTGGGTGAGGGGGTTGGACACCTGAAACAATACTTGGTCCAAGGGAAACAATCACTTTGTCCAAGGGAAACAATCACTTGGTGCAAGGGAAATAACCCGCTATCGCGATATGTTATAAATGCATGCGAGCGGTTGGCCTATGTATGATTTGCCCAGATTGTCATTTTAAGTTCAGACGACACGTTTTCGTGTCCTATACATCACGTCAGAACTAGGTCGTCATAGATGATGTATACAAACTGCAGGACGGGGAATAAAGGTACAGATAAAAGGTAAAGATGACCCATAACCTGTGTGGTCGTAGGGGAGCGGGGCATCAGAGACCTCAGCTTCTCTTGGGGCCAGCGTATTGAGGGCGGCACCCATCTCCTCTCCATCGCTGCTTTACCTTCCCTGACCCTAAGAGGGCAGGTACTCATTTGCAGCTTGGTGAACTGTATACATAATGAAGCCAAGGCACGTTAATGGTCACCATCCAATTAGTAACCACGCTCAACGCTGCTTAACTTGACATTGGGGGGTTGGGGAGGGCGGTTTTTTGTTTGTTTTGTTTTCACTTTAAAAAATTAATTGTTATTATTGTTTTTTTTATTGTTTGTTTGTTTGTTTGCTTTTTCTGTGTGAATATGTAGGTATTGGGTCCATTCTATTATTATGATATGTCTGTATTGGTTTGTTTTGTCATCATATCATGATGTATCCCTTAGGGCTGGGACTGGATGTAAAAAAAAAAGAGTACATGGGTGCTTATTCATTATCTTCGAAATAAAATAATTTGATTTGATTTGGGGAAAGCGAGCGCTCTGACCACTTAGCTATACCGCCCCCTTCAGAAGGGGAATAGGGGTGGAGACAACGGGGGGATGGGGAGAGCGGTGCACACACACCTGCCTGAAGCAAAATCGGGCACCACAAGAGCCAGGTTATTTGCTACCTCACTATCTCTGTTATGTTAGTTTACAGAAAACAGAAGTGTCAAGACTGTCTTGCTTGAGACATGATAGCAAGGTAGAAGTACAGTGAACTAATTTTCGTTTAGGGGTTCTTGCTAGCTTTTTTTTTTTTTAAGTGGTAAGTTTGGGGTTGTTTCTTTTTAAGTTGGTGTGACATGTTTTTTTCTCTATTGCTGGGCCCTTTATGGTGTCCATTTTATTACCAGTTTAACCACAGTAATAATGCAACCTGTTTTATCAGTTAATGTATTATATGATTGGATTGACAAACCGCGACAACCGAGTGCTTAGGACGGTTTGACTTAAATCTGGGGGTTCATGTGTTTGGACATGGGTGACTGTTTCTTGTGAATTCAGGGTGGGTTCTTTTACAATCTCCTTAGTGGTCTTCAGGTGCAGACCTGCCGGGGCCTTAAATCCCTTCCTTTACGCATTATTTTTTTATGCAGAAAATCCAGTATGCTCATAATAAATTCCGTAATTCATGCCACAGTTCGGTAGATTACGGAAACACAAACATACCCATTATGCAACCTGTACAATGAAATGAGCTGCTCTGAAGTCGGAATGTGTCGGCTGAGGCCAGTGGGCAGACTTCATGCATAGTTACAAGCACAGGAGAAGACCAGGCACTACACACCCACATGGGGAACACGGAGAAAGATTGGATTTACTGATGGCTGCAAGAAGCTTTGAGTCGATCACATCATTGTATGAGCAATACACATTAGATCGTGATGTAATTTGTCTCTTCATTATGTGGATTGTGTACAGTTGTACGGCACACCCAAAATAAATCATTACTATTTATTTACCTGAACTTTGTGCCTGGAGAAAGGGGTGCCCGGCACTAAATGAGAGCAGATTGAAGCCCCCTGCCTCCAGGCTGGGACAGATAGACCCAGAAATCATGACCACATTAGCTATACATACACATACGCACGCGTGCATGTACACACGCACGCACGCACGCACGTACGCACGCACACACACACACACACACCACAACACAACACACACACACACACACACACACACACACACACACAATCAACCTTCGAAACGCAAACTTTGTGTTGTCTTTATGTATCGTTTTTAGTGTGTGTGGACGATGGCTTGTGTATATTAGTGATGCAATATCTCCCTACATAAAAAAAAACAACTAAAACACTATTCAAATTTTGTCTTTTTTAACACATATATATTTCCGGTTATAACAATACAATGTCTACAGCATAAAACTAAAACAATAAAAAAAAAATAAAAAAAACCATGGCCAGTCCAAAGCTAGGAAAAAATGGTGATTTCAGTGGAGGCAGGGGCGCGGTACCGCCCAGAACTTGCGGAATGCAACCTCTGCACGATCTCCTTCACGCTCTTGCTGCGCGGCAGGCCACTGGCCAGAGGAGTCTTCGCCCTCAGCTTGACCTCATTCAAAGGCTTGGGCGTCTTAGGACACCGCATTTTCTTGTGAGCGTAGGTAGGAGCGCTGATACGGTCCACAATGTAGTCCAGTTCTTCAGGCGGCACCGCCCTGTCGTCCCAATACTCGTACTCGAAAGGCACCAGGGAGTTCTTCATCTGCAGCTCCTCCGGTCAAGGCACAGGTGCAGTCGCCCAGGGTTTTGGCTCTGGAGGCCGGTGGTGGGTCGGGAGAGCTGCTGGAAAGCCTTTTCTCGGTCCTCTGGGGCTGACTTGGGTCTCAAGGCTCTGGATGGGGGGATCTCTTCGTCTGTCACGAAGTCGTACCTGTGGCCACAGAGATTCCACATGTTATATGTTAAGACAATGTCACAAGTTGAAAGCTAGCTTAGACTGTTTTTGTTGTTGTTGTTGTTGTTGTTGTTCTTGTTGTAATTGTGGTGGTGGTAACTTGTTGTTGTCGCTGCTGATTGGTTGAGCAGAATGTATTCTAGAAAAGTGTCGCAAAAATACAAGCATACCTTGACAATGACAACATGTAAACTTAAGATAAGTCTGTTCTAATTTACACGCACGCACACACACACAAACGCATGCACGTGTGAACACACACACGCCTGTGCGTACATGCACACGCGCACTTTGTGCATGCGTGCGTAACGTGGGTGCGTGTATATATATATATGTATGTGCGTGCGTGCATGTGTGTGAGTGTACATATGCATGTGTGTGTGGTGTCTGCGTGCATGTGTGTGTGTGTTTGTCTGTGTCTGTGTGTCTGCGTGCGTGCGTGCGTGCGCGCGTGCGTGCGTGGTGTGTGTGTGTGTGTGTGTGTGTGTGTGTGTTGTGTGTGTGTTGAGCGTATCTGCCCGTCTGTCTGTCTGCCTGCCTGCCTGCCTGCCTGCCTGTCTGCCTGTCTACCTATCTATCTATCTATCTAACCTACCTACCTACCTACCTACTACTACCTACTTCTATCTATCTATCTATCTATCTATCTATCTATCTATCTATCTACTATCTATCTATCTATCTATCTATCTTCTATCTATTACCTACCTACCTACCTACCTACCTACCTACTACCTATCTATTTATTTGTCTGCTTGTGTGTGTGCAGACACTGAAAAAGTTACCTGGCCTCATAGCTGACGGTGGGTTTACGGAGGCGGCGGATGATTCTCTGCAGCTCCCGGTCGTTCAGGCGACGCTCTCCGGCGCTGTGCGGCAAGGCAGAGGCCGAGCGACGTCTGTCACACGACGTGGGGGACCGCCGCGCCAAAAAGTTGGTGTTGGTGTATTTGTAGTTGTGCACCTGAAACACACACACATACCGCACGCACGCACGACGCACAATATACACACGCATGCACGCACATATACACACGCACATGCACGCACGCATGCACGCATGCACGCACACACACACATACACACACACATCTGCTGATTACAATTATGGAATAACAAGCCGCCTTGGAATAGTGGTTAGTAACTTGGGTTACGGACTGGAAGGTCGCAGGTTCGATTCCCGTAAGAGTCATAGGGATTTTTCGGGCTCCGGCCGGCTCCTACCCAGAGTGAGTGTGCTGTGGGCTCATTAGGAAGACTGGAACCACGCAGTCGAGCTTTATCCACTTTACAGACACAAGTTTGAGAGTATTGCTCAAATTACCTGACCAACACTGTAGGTGTCTGTATCTCTCGGGCCCGGTTGACGCTGGGATATATTATGATAGTAAGTGTAGAATACAGCCCTGTCAAGCAGTCTCAAAGCATATTCATTTCCATAGCAGCATCATTGTCACCCTCATCATCACTGATCATCATGCAACGAAAAAATGTATTGCCTCTGATTCGGTGGCCCCTGTTGCTCTGATCTCATGGTGACCTCAGATCGGTTTCCACATACACTTCTGTGCCTCTGGTGAGTTTGTGTCAGAGACCTAGGGGTTGGAGGCTCGTGGGGGACGAACGTTGGGGGAACGTTGCGGTGGAAGCCACCTCAGAATGGGCGACACACTCAGTCTGCCTCCGCGACTGAGCTAATACTACTGTTTGTGGGGGGTTAGTAGGTTTTATGCTGCGTATGTTAGCTCAGAACAGGCACCACTGAACACCACCAAAATGACTCAGCAGCAGTGCAGGGCCACTCTGCCTGGTGGTCCTATGGCAACCTGACATTGATGGAAGCCCTGTCGATTATCGACCGCGTGGGTGTGACATAACGAATCTGGGTATAGCTTGGGTGGAACGATTGAAATGAGCAGCGGGGGAACAGCAAGATAGGAACATCACAAAAGATGAGGCAGCAAAAATAAATACCAGAAAAAAGTTATGTTTCGATTGAATAAGAAAAAAAGGAAATTGTTAGAACTGCATCAACAAAAGAATGTGAATCGTTTACAGAGCAACCTCTACGATTATTGATCATATGTGAGTGATAGTATTGTAGATACGATTAGAAATGTGTTAATGCTGAATTTGAAAGAGATAACCAACAAGCATGAAGCATGGCATATCTTTGGTATATAGATGACAAAAAAGAGTGAATTAGGTCACTCTAGATAGGCCCGTGTAACTTACGTCATTAACGCTATCAGACTCAGATAGATTGGTGCATTCCGAATGAAACATGTGGATAATCAAACTATGATAGATATTTTCTAAGATGAGAGACACTCAGATAGGCATTTAGGTGACACACAGAAAAAAATAATAAGTGTGGCGAACTAAGATAAAGACACTATGTAGAAAAACTTCGTGTACGCTTTAAAACATGTTCCACCTTTCGGAAGAGCAGGCGACGGTGTGTCGGTGGGAACGTATGACAAGTTACAAAACCGCAAGCAAACAGACTTGATGCAAACAAACAACCCCCCCCCAAAAAAAAAAAACAAAAAAAAAAAACGAAAATCAACACACTGTTATTCTATTATTATCGAAATAAAAGGATAAATGAGGAGGAGGAGAAGAAGAACAGCAACAACAACAGAAGATGACGACAAGAAGAAGGGGAAGAAGAAGAGGAGGAGAGAAGAAAATGATGATGATGATGAGATGATGATGATGATGATGACGATGACGACGACGTTGATGATGACGATGATAACGATGTGATACGATGACGACGACGACGATAATGATAAAGATGATCAATGACAATAATGATAACATAACAACAACAACAATACAGAGGGCAGACCAACCTGTGTACATTCCATGTTGTGCATACGGCTGTTGTAGGTGGGTCTGGTGACCCTATCCATGATACCCATCAGTTCTGCACTGTTCACTTTCTTGAAGCCAAACTGCTCCACCTTCTCCTCCTCCTTGGGAGGGCGGTAGTAGTAGAAACTCATCTTGATGGCTGGCTTACACACACACACACACAGTCCGCACTTTTTGTTTGGGTTTTTTTTTTTGTTTTTTGTTTTTTATTTTTACAAATCTACCTCAACGGTCTTCGTTTTCTCTGTGTACAGTCTGGTTTCATTTGGTCTTCAGGCCAATTCTTCATTCACGGAGTCTTCAACTCAGCAAAATCGTTGATAAGACAACCAACCGTCAGTAGAGAAAAACCACTTGCAGTGAATCTTTGGCTGGATGGGGGGAAGTCTTCTTTGTCGTTGTACATAGATCTAGCCTGTCTCCAGATCAAACTTCCTGAATAATTCAGGCTTTCAGTTACAGGCCTACTTCCGCTTCCTGTGCGTCAGTTTGTGAGGTGGTACATTTCATGAAATGGTTTGAATAATCCTCTTTTTTTGTTTATCAAGGGGCACAGATGAAATGTAACAAATCGAAACCAACTGTAAGAAATCAAAACTTCCTTTCGGTCGTCTGCTTAAAGCTCAAACTCTGGAGGCAACGGCGAGAATAAGGTGAAGGGTGACAAGTGGATGATTGAAGTTCAGAAGTTGTGGCTGAGTCAGTCAGGAAATGCCGGAACTCAGCAGACTGTGGGCCCCCATGTCAGGACTGCACTGTGTGGCGCCATTCTGCAACAAGAAAAGCAGAAGGGAAATTAATGTCAAAAGAGTTTAAATCCCTAAAAGCAGAGGTGCAAGTTACACACGCACGCGTGTGGTATAGAGCATTTCTAAGAAAATGTGTGTGTGTCGTGCGTGCGCGCGCGCGTGCGTGCGTAGTGTGTGTTTGCGCGGCGGCGCGCGCGCGTGTGTGTTGTGTGTGTGTGTGTGTGTGTGTGTGTGTGTGTGTGTGTGTGTGTGTGTGTGTAAAAGATCGTTATAAACGGATCTGGCCACAAAAGTTGAGGTCCGGCACCAAAACCAACAACAAAAAGCAATAAGCTACAGTAGGGAGCCAATGACACATAACAAATCCATGCAAGCCCTTAGAACCACGCTGTAAAGGGCTGAGATGTCTGCAGTATGTACAGCAATACAGCACGGGACCAATGTACACATTACAAAACTATGCCTGCATTTAGAGACACCCAGTAAAGAGGTTGAGTCTGTACTGGATTAGCAAGCAATACAGCACAGCCAATGAACACAACAAAACAATGACTGCACAGTTTTAGAACCACGCTGTAAACAGCTGTCTGCACTATGTACAGCAATATACAGCACGAAGCCAAAGGACATAATATTATAACAAAACCACGAATGCGCTTAGAACCATGCTGTAAACAGCTGTCTTTAATATGTAAAGCAATACAGATAAAGCCAAATGACACATAACAAAACCATAAAATGC
>CM060316.1:32188735-32225751 GCA_030674155.1 Stramonita haemastoma
GACACAAAAACAGAGATCACACTCACAGTTCTAACCTCAAAACTAAACCACAGAGTGAACATTACTTTAAACAGCACAGCACAACCCCTATGCTGGTTCCCTAACCACCATAGTACTTACTACACACAGAAAAGATAAAGGAAAGCCCCTGACTTTACCAGACAAACCTGTTCTCTCCCAATCTGGACGGACTCAAAAGAAAGGGTTTTTGTTCTTTTCTTTTCTTTTCTTCCTTTCTTTTTTTTTTTCTCTCTCTCTCTCTTTCTTTTCTCTTCTCTTGTGAATTCTCGACCCCCACAGAGAAACTTATCTCTCTGCCTTTCAACCGCACTCCGTTGTCTGATTCTTATCGATCCAATCAGGCACCAGTTTTTCAATACCCTTTAGCGGCTGATTGATCCGGGGGTTGACTGGTAGGTGAGTGAGGGGTGGGGGGGAGGGGATCTGGGAGTTCGATCTGACATGGAGAATTTATGTGACATTGTAACGGCACGTTTGACTATAGAAAGATTGAAGGGCGGGGAGGGTGACTTTTTTATGTCTCTTTGTTAGTCACAGTGAGCTCTCTTGGTCTTTTTTTTTTTTTTTTTTTTTGGAGGGGGGGGGGGGGGGAGAGCCGTTTTCGTGTGCGGTTCTTTATTTAATTTGTGTGTGTGTGTGTGTGTGTGTGTGTGTGTGTGTGTGTGTGTGTGTGTGTGTGTGTGTGTGTGTGTGTGTGTGTGTGTGTGTGTGTGTAGATAGGAAGGAAAGTTCCCAGGTAAACAGGCAGACACGGAGACAGATGTGAATACATGGGTTGTAAATAGATAGATAGATAGATAGATAGATAGATAGATAGATAGATAGATATTGATAGATCAGATAGTAGCATAAAGGTAGATAGATAGATTGATAGATAGATAATAGATAGATAGATAATAGATAGATGAAAAACTATTCCGATCATCAATAGTAGCCCAAGGTTTGTCACAAAACTTGGCTCCAACAACAATAACAATACATACAAAAACTGATAACTTACATCACAACTACCTAACTAACTTTGAAGAAAACATCGTTTGTCAATGTCAACATCTGTACAAGTCAGTTTCACATTCGTCTTAAGGGCACTTGATCTCTCATTTTTCTCTCTCTCTCTCTCTCTCTCTCTCTCTCTCTCTCTCTCTCTCTCTCTCTCTCTCTCTCTCTCTCTCTTCTCTCTCTCTCTCTCTCTCTCTCTTCGCGCCCCCTTTACTTATCGGGTGGGTGGGGTGTCCCCTCCTGAAAACTGTGAACTGAGGCACCCCAAGTCATGACATAACACCCGGTCCTTGAACACAAAGCGGCTTTTCAGGTGCAGGCTGTTTGCTTCTGTACTAGGGTGTGTGTGTATGTACAAGCACGAAGAGATTGGGATCACGTTTGGGATTTAATCCATGTTTCCACAAAGTAACATTATATATATAGCACTGTTCCGAAACCACAGGTACCAGCACAGCCACATGAATACACACACACACACAACACACACGCGCGCGACCGCGCACGCGCCGCGCGCAAGCGCACACACACTACACACACACACACACACAAGCACGCACGCACTCACGCACACACACACACACGCACGCACACACACACACACGCGCCCGCGCACCCTCAGCAAGTGTGCACAATAATGTGTGTTCACACTCGAACAGAACATTAACACTCAACGCACAAACCAGCCAACACACGCATGAGTATATTTATTTGTGTGTGTGTGTGTGTGTGTGTGTGTGTGTGTGTGTGTGTGTGTGTGTGTGTGTGTGTGTGTGTTGGTCTGTGTGTGTGTGTGTGTGTCTGTCTGTCTGTCTGTCTGTCTGTCTGTCTGTCTGTCTGTGTACGTGGATGTGCAAGTGTGAATACATGCACACTCGTGCACACAATCTAAGTTTGTGCCAGTGATGCGCACATGCCAGTATTTGTATACGCGCATGTATAGGAATACAATACATACAACATTACGCAAAACTCTACGAATAAACGATCACAGACGTAACTCACTCTAAACTCTCACCTTACACACTGTCACCTATTCCACTCTACTATTTTAACACCACACCATCAAACCACGACAGCTCAAACCCCTGACTCAAACTAGAAGAAAAGAAAAGCAGGCAACCACTTTCATCACACCGACTCACCCACCGTCTATCTATCTATCTCTGCATGTCCAAGACTGTCCAAAACACACGACACGCATTGTCCAGCCAACATACGGACCCTGTCCGGTCAATATTTGGCCAGCTAGCCACAGTTCACAGTAGTGGCAGACAGGCTGCCAGATCAAACACTTCTGCCGACAGTGAAGTGCCAGACTAACCGTCCCGTCTGCTCTGCTCTGCCCTGGTCTGACCTGAACACCCAATGACGCACGGAGCTAGCTAGGTAGGCCTAGGCCTGTAGGCTACCTACCACACGCGACGCTTAGCCGTGGAGTGTGTTACATTACCGATTCTAGTTGTTTAGGAGTGAGTGTCGTTTTTCCTTACAATACCCCCCAAGAGCGGAGCAATAATAAGGCACAACAGTATTGAAAGAGGAAGCGAGGGTGTGAGTGGGGGTGGGGTGGGGGGCAGAGGGCAGACTAGACAGACACAGACAGACAGAGAGCTAGAGGCAGACAGAAAAGGCAAGGCAAAGAGACAAACTAAGGCAAAAATTCTTTATTTCAATGACTTGCGTTTTTTCTATATTTCTGTATTTTTTCTTCTTACTCTTTTTTCTTGCATCCAGTCCCTGCCTTTATTAGGAATTAATATCAATGTACACAAATAAGATACTAAGCTAGAAGGACAAACAAAATTTTTTTGCTTGATTTGTCTATAACGTTCATATTTACCTTGACATTAGTATTAAAAGTTATCGATAAGTTTTCTTTCTATTCGGCGTGTGTGGAAGGGGGGGGGGATGAAGTCAGTGGGAGACGACATGACTTGTGTCACAACCGCTACAACAATGCCAGAATTGTGTACAACGCGCACTATTCATTTACTAACATGACCTACACAGAGAATGATCAAAACGTGTTTTGATTTCAGAAGCGGATTAAGCCCTCGTAGAACTCAAAGCCAAGGTTTTGGAGATGGAGACTTGTGGCATATCTGAACATCTGGAACATTGGCAGACTGTACTGATGATCCCCTGTTTGCTTCAGAGGACTGACACTGCACTGAATGGGTCACAGTTCGAAGCGATGCGTCGGCAAAAGTCATGACCTTGAATGTTTATTGGCATGTGATCAATCCAAGGACATGATTTGCTATCTCTGCAAGGAACGCATGAGCTTGATTTGCTAGAAATACACCGTGGGGATGCTGGGTGATTGTCAGTGTAAACAGCATCCCCACATTCTGGAGATTATGTGCTGGGAACTCCCTCTTTTGTGTCACTCTCTTTGTTTCTGCCCTGTTTCTTTTCTTCTTGCCACTTCCTCCTCATCCATTTTCTGCCCTCTTGGTCTATTCTTCGATCTTTTTTCCAGAAAGACTGGAAAGATAGCAATTCTCTCCCACACTGAAGTTGGATGCACTGGGCCTGTCTTGACCTGCGCTTAACGCCAGTGCACCACATTTTCGCTCAACAAAGTTGAACACCCTGTAAGTCACCCCCCAAAATGCACACTGTCTCACTCATCCCACTGGCAATCACTGTAAGACTTTGAGTTTACTGGATAAGACGTTTGCATGTATAACAGTCTCTCGCAAAATAGGCAGCCATACACCAACTTCAGAGGAATTTTCTCCTTTCAAAGTAGGCTACAGGGTTTTTTATGCTAAAACACTATGCGGCACATCATGTGCAATAATCAAGAGAGCTGCTTGGTGGTGGTGGTTGTTTGATACAGTTCCTAAATTGGATAACTCCTGGAGGGCCTTCGGTGTACCACAGCATTTGTCAGGGCCTCCTGAGTTTGCTGAGTGTTCCACGAGGAAGAAGAAAAAATGTTAAAACACTAATCTGGCCTTTATTACTGTTGCCAACCTGATAGATAAAACAGAAGAAAAACAAACAAAAACACAAACAAGCAAACTCAAAACAACCCCCTCCCCCTAAAAAAAAACAAAAAACAAACAAACAAAAGCCACCAACCAAAAATTTAAAAAATAAACAAACAACAAAGAAACATAAACAAAAAAACAAAATAAACCCCACAAAACAAAAAACACCCCAACCCTCAACAAAAACCAACAACAAATAAACAAAATGGTAATGGGGATCATGGTGAAAGAACGTAAAACAGGGTGGGAAAAGAGGTGGTTTTCTGTGATCAATACTTACAGTGTAATCCGTTTTGTTTGTTTGTTTTTGTTTGGGGTGGGGATGGGGTTGATTGTTTGTTTTGCTGTTGTTGTTGCCTTGTTTTGTTGTTGTGTTTGTTTGTTTTTTGTTTTTTTTTTTTTTTTTTTTTGTTTTTTTTTTTTTTTGGGGGGGGGGGGGGGGTAATAGGAATACATGAAAATTACGCATTTTATTTGTGTGTTGAAACCAAACTTGCTGTCCTTGAATACAAGCCTGGTATTCTCCCATTATGCCAGGGGGCTGACACAGAGTCGGTAGGCCTAGGCCTAAGGTGAAAAAAAAAAAGGGGGGTGGGGGGGAGGGTAGGAAGAAAGAATAGAAAGAATGTCAACAGTTGCAGTTGGTTGCCTGTTGCATGAGGTCAAGATAAGGGAAGTAACTTCCAATAGTCTATAATCTCGATTTTCGCAAACCCAAGTGAAATAACTATTGACTTTATGGAATATAAAATATGTTTACGTTTATTGTGTTCTGCAATTATAACTTAAAGGTTTAGCATGTATTTCTGTTTTAAATAAATGCCTAAAAATGAAAACTGATAAGGATAAAATTTTGTAAAAAATCAATTATGGCCAGTGGAAAGTCAAAACCTGCATCGTCACGCAAACATGGCAGCTGCCGGGGATTGGTGTTTGATTGAGAGTGATCCAGGTGTCTTTACCGAGCTCATCAAAGGTTTTGGTAAGTGATTTATTACCTGAATGTTGTTTTTAAATAACCTCTCTTTGTAGATTACTTATCTATAAAGCGCGTGTCTTTTATACCGTCATAACGTGAAAGGTTGGTGAGCACGTTGTTATCGATTATCAAAAAGTTCACAAAATGAAAGGTTGTGTGCAACATTTGATTCACTGGAACACTTTGTCGTTCTGCTCTTCAATACGTTAAAATCAACACGTGTCACATTGTGGCATCGTCCTAGTGCGAGTGCGCGCTCAAAAGCTTATGCAATGCATTATAAATCATAATATTCCGTGGGGACGCCATAGATGACATGACAACCAGCCCTCACCATTTTCTGTCTTCTGCTTCTTTCAGTTTCACTTTAATTTAGTGCTTCACTCACACTCAGGCCTGTCTATTCTGAGCTGTTGTCCACAGATTACTTGTCTTTGCGCATTCTTCTACTTTTCTCAGTGCCTTGCATAACTTGTTTGTTCTGGGCAAACTCTTTTGATAATGATACTGATAGTAAGAACTGAGATGTAGTATCAGTATGTATTCATACTAGTATTACTTCGATTGTTTTCTCTTCACATTGATCAAGAGGTCTGCATAGGGCACATCATTTTGCCTGATTCTGTTCCTCACATCAATGTTGTAAATATGATATAATTTGCAAGAAAATCTACAAATGCTGAAGGAATTTTTGATAGTATCGTAAGTATGTCAGTTGTCATCTCCATAATGAAAAAAATAATGATTAATGTGCATGCAATATCATACACACATAGAAAGAATGTTTACTCTAGAGTTAGAAAAACTAAAGCTGTACTTGGTTATGTCGTGTCATTATGATACCATCACTGATTCAGTGATTCTATACAAAGTTACAAAAGAGAGACTCAGAGTGTGGTGTGTGTGTGTGTGTGTGTGTGGGGTGTGTGTGTGTGTGTGTGTGTGTGTGTGTGTGTGCGTGCGTGCGTGCATGTATGTGTGCATGTGTATGTGTGCACATGTATCTGTGCGCCTGTATGTATACATCATAATCATTACATGTGTGTCCTCAGGTTGCACAGGTGTTCAAGTGGAAGAAATATGGAGCTTGGACAAAGAGAACTTTGAACTTCTGAAGTAAGTAAAATGGCCATGAATATTAAAACGTAAAACTAGAAATACTCAATGAACCTTTTAAAAAATGTACATAAAGTAAAGATCAGAACTATATATTACAGTAATGTTGGTGGTTTCAGATAAAAGAATGGGGTCCTTTTGACATTGATTATATATATATATATAGCAATTTTAGCCACCTGTAAGTTTTCACTAGGCCTTGCAGAGAAAATTGTGAATGTAACAACAGTGGTATTGGGTAGCCTTGGCTTTAGCAGTGACATACAATGACATCAAACATTTTTTTTTAATTTCTTTATCTTTGGGATTAAAAAAAAAAAGTTTTTTATTTGTGAATCTGTTTCCCCTATAGGCTTATGTTATGGTCTTATTTTGTTAAGTCCTTGCTTTACTTCTTAAAACTTATGATTTTCTGCAGACCGGTGCATGGGCTGATCTTCCTGTTCAAGTGGGTGCCAGACAAAGAACCTGATGGCTCTGTGGTGCAGGACAGTCGTTTGGACAAAATCTTCTTTGCCAAGCAGGTAACACAGCTGTCTTTTACATGGCAGGAAGAAGTGAATGATGAGCTATGTTTGAACAGTGATGTTAAAACTTCAGTATAATATAATGTTGTTGAAACCATTGGCTCCCTTAATCTAGCCAATTGTAATTTGTTCAAGGACTCTGCAAATGTACTTATTTTAGATGTCATGTTAAACAACATATTACATGTCTTGTCATTATAATAATTAACTTATTAAGGTTATTACAATTCTTGAGAAAGTGTGAAGAGCTCAAATTTGTAAAAGTAGAGAAATGAGGTGGGGGGGGGGGGGGGGGGAGCCATGGAGCTCAGTGAAATATGAAGGCAATATTTTCACTTATGTTATTGATGGCATGCTTCCTCATTCCATCTCTGACAAGTTTTGTTTTGACGTGCTTGTTGATGTATTTGCATAGCATGTATGATATAAAAGGATTGTTGACTGTCTGCAGGTGATCAATAATGCCTGTGCCACTCAGGCCATTCTGAGCATTTTGATGAACTGCACCCACACAGACCTCACCTTGGGACCAGCACTGGTCTCCTTCAAGGAATTTTCACAGAACTTCGAGCCTGCTGTGAGTTTGTATTGTACCATTTTTCATTTGGTGCTGAACAACAAGGACACAAGTGAAATACAAGTTTTAGAAAATTGATTGAAAAATCTTGTTCATAAAATGATTTTTTGTTAAACATTTGCTATAATACGGATGTAGAAATGTGTTCGGACTATTCAAAGTTTGGTTTTTAACAACTGGTTGAACACCCAGACAGCAACTATTGTTGTCAGTTATATGAGCAAAAATGCATTACACTGCCATTAAGTACTTGAGAGTCAGGCCCAATGCATCCAACTACAGCACGGGAGAGAACTGTTATCTTTCAAGTCTTTCTGGAACAAAAGCAGGAGAATGGACTAAGATTCATGGGGATTTTTCCTCTGGAGTTAACATTTGTACCGATTCCACTTCCCCCAAAAGTCCTTTGGATGAGATTATAAACCGAGGCCCCATGTGCAAATGCATGCAGAACATCTTGCACACATGTTAAATCCTGTTCTACTTTTTGAAAGAGTAGGCCATTTGTGTGCTGGTGGGAACATGACGAAATTTACAAAACTGCATACACACGGGGACTGGATGTGAAAAAGCACATGAGTGTTTATTCTATTATCCTTGATATAAAAGAATAAATAAATAAAATCTCTCTGTCTCTGTCTCTCTGTCTCTTTGTCTCTCTCTCTGTCTCTCTGTCTCTCTCTCTCTCTGTCTCTCTCTCTCTCTGTCTCTCTCTCTGTCCCTCTGTCCCTCTGTCTGTCTCTCTCTCTGTCTGTCTGTCTGTCTGTCTCTCTCTCTCTCTCTCTCTCTCTCTCTCTCTCTCTCTCTTTTTTCTCTCTCTCTCTCTCTCTCTCTCTCTCTCTCTCTCTCTCTCTCTCTCTCTCTCTCTCTCTCTCTCTCTCTCTCTCTCTCTCTCTCTCATTCACTCACACACACACACACACACACACACACACACACACACACACACACACACACACACACATATGCTTGCACATAAGTATTCTCACATGGGCACTGGGGAAAGGTTACTGAAAGAAGAGAGCAAAGAGGTTTGTTTTTTTAATCTAGATTTCTGTGGACATGAGCTGACTGCTTTTATGTTAATTGATTGATTGATTGATTGAAGATTATTGATTGATTGAAGATTTTTCCCCTGTACAGTTACGAGGGTTGAGTCTCAGCAATTCAGACCTCATCAGAGAAGTCCACAACAGTTTTGCAAGGTAAAGCAAAGAGTGTGGTGATGTATGTTTGTATTCATGGTGTTCTGTTTTGTTGTTAGGTACTGATGTATAACAAATGGTCATGGCTGTATAGCCTGTATCTCAGTAAGTAGGTAGCGGCAGCCCCCGGCATATCCCGTCATCACAGCTGAAAAATGGCCGTTTTTCGATCTTTTCACTTCTTTATTACTCTGCTTCTGTTGTACTGATTAAATTTTTTTAAATATCAAATAAAAGTTCAATCTTTTCTCTTTTGATTGAGTGCATTTTTATTTCTGTGACTGATCTGAGATGAATACGCGAAGTGCGTGAATGAGGTGTGTGTTCCGCTAAAAAACGCTGTGCGGCCGCCATTTTCACGAACACGGACAAAGCTTCAAAAAGACATGCCCACTTTAAGTTCCCCGAGCATTCGCGATATACAATCAACTGTGCTATATCAGGTATCACTGTGTTCAGTATTTATGCTACAATACTGAAATGGGTAAACAATTATTGATTTATGGATAGTTTTTGCAAAAATTCCGTTTTTTTTGCGGCACACAATCTTCGTCGGCAAGTTCTAAAGAACCTGTAGCTTAAAATAGTCAATACCACAGGCGAAAATGAAACAAGACCACCTATTGGTTCTAATTTGTAAATGGGTTAATGTATTCATGGGCTGTCCTACATAAGCAAACCAACCAAAACAAAGTTTTCAAATCTTGGAAAGATCAGAAACATGGAGGCAAGAACGAACGATCGCTGCGAAACGATCATGTCGAAAATCGACGATTTTCTCGATTTACTGGATAGATATGATAAATTTGTGATTGTAGATCATTAATGTTATTGTTTATTTAGACACGGGTCGCGTAGTTTGAAAAAAATTTCATTAGATCATTAAAAACGAAGACTTTGAAAAGGGTAGAAACGATCGTCTTCGACAATCGGGCATGCGCAAACCGGAAAGAAGAAAACGTGTCCGATTTCCTTGGATATTTTCACGAAATTACTTCTTAAATTTATGGTGCTTATAAAATCAGATATTTTAAACATACTTATATTCAAACTTTTTTTTTTTTTTAAGGTCGTATAGTGAAATAGGTGTGTTATTGTACGTTTTATTGAGTGACCGGTCTAACCAAGAGGAGGTAATCCCGAGATCGCGATTCACTTCTTCGTGAAACAAACGTCGGTGAACCAGTTTAGGTCACGGTTTCATTTATGATTGATGAATTAAAAGTTTAAGTTTGTTACAGTTTTCATTTTTGTTTTTTGTTGTTGTTTTTTTGTTTTTGTTTTTTGGGGGGGGGGGGGGGTTGGGGCTGCATGACTTGGAATATTTTATGCAGCCTGAGTAGTAAATCACTAAAATGCCATATCAGTGTTGAATGAATTTCTTTTTTAGTAACTTGAACTAAAGCAGGTTTAGTTTCAGCACAGTAGTACCACAAGTAAGCTTGCTCTTTGTGATTTATGCAGTGTATCTAATAGCCATAGTCTTTTCTTTTCATTTTCCCAAGTCATTCTCCTTTTCATTTTCCCCAGTCATTCTCCTTTTCAGAGTTTCCATTATTATGTTTTTGTTTTGTTTTGACTCATTTGAGGGTTCACTATCTTTACTACTTGAATTAGTACTTTACTTTTATTTTCTGTTGATTGGTTTTATACTATTTCGAGATATTAAAAAAAGGCAGAATCCACTTAGGCTACTATTTTAATTGTGATTTTAAGAAAAGGATAAAGAAGTCAACACCGTTAAAAGTAAAATTGTGTTATATATCGGGTAATTTTTAACCTTCAGTGACTTTACAAAAATATGTGACACATCTACATTGATAGATACCATCCCCAATACCACAGTTCTGATACTAATGAGATGTTTATAAATTTCCCTATGTGTGTCAGTTTATTTCAAATTTCAATTTTCAAAATTTCAATTTTCAAAATTTTATTTCAAGAAAAACCCCCAAGGGGTACATGAAATTTGACAAAACCAATGCTTGCAGATATGGGCGTGTGAAAAATACTCACAACAAAAATCCTAACACAATGGATGGTATAAAAAAGAAAAAAGAAAGAGTATTCACAATACATTAGGAGAACAAAACACACCCCCCCCCCCACACACACACACACAAAGTTGTTCAGTTGTCACTCCTATTGTTTATCTATTCTTGTTATCAGATTTCTTTTAAACCTTTTGGCAGTTTTGCCTTTTGAAAGGAAGAAACAAATTCTTTTACACTAATTACAGTTTTTTTGCTGGTTTTCTTTTATTTTTAATTATTGTTTTTTTAATTTATTTTTTATTCCCTGAAATGCTGACACACAGATGGAAGTCAACTGAGCAAGCTGGGGTCCATTTTTCTGGCTACTGGAAAAGGTCGTTGTCCAAAGGTGCCTGTTGTAGAAATTTCCAATCATCTGCTGATTCAGTTATTGGTACTGAAGCAAGAGGGTGGGAAGACATTTGATGAAACAGCTTCATTTCTCAGTCAACTCATTCCGGATGCTGAACTTTCAAGGTTGCAGTATCATCTCATTAAGGAAGAAGAAAATGTGCAACTTCTTTAGGATAAGTCACAGAGAGATAGATTTCTGTCTGAGCCAGTTTATGTTGAACAGCTGGGTCCACTGTTTGCATAATTTGATAAAATTTGATGTTTCATAACATTTCTCTAGAATGTTCGCCACATTTTTGGGCACTTGGCGGCCATTTTGAATCCAAAATTACATTATGTAATGGATGAACAAATTCAACAAATGCATTTTTTAATAGCATATAAAACCATGTTTTACATCACCAAATTTCAAGTCAGTATCTCTACAGGTTCAAAAGTTATTGACAAAAAATCTACTGTGTACTGTATTTTGGTCCGTCGCAGGGCATTTTAAGGTTTTTAGCAAAATCAGACCCCAATATTTGAAACATTTGGTCAAGTACAGCCTTAGAAAAAATTGGGCATAGTCTATATTAACATATCTTTTGAACAATGTAAAAAAGTAACCATAAGATGCCATCTTATCCTTCCTGTTGGACCTCAAACATGGCCAATCGTGCAATTTGAACTGACTGCCAATCACACGATTAGGCATTTTCAACATAGTATATCTTTTTTTCCCTTCAAGATAGAGAGTTGATGTTTCTTGTAGGGATTATCAGTGTTACAGACATTGTATATAGAAATGTGCAGGAATGTGATTGCAGTGCTTTGCACAATAGGCCCTTTCAAAGTATGGCTTTCATATCATGAAAACACCCGAAAATGTTATGTCATCTTTGGACATCAATAACTTTTGAAAGAATAAAGATAAGAGACTTAATTTTTTTTTTATTGTGTTTGTTTTAAAAAGTTCTTTTTAAAAATACCAGTTTCATGCATGTATATGCTATAAAAAAAATTGGCTGCCGCTACCTACAGTAAGGTGGTAGAACAGGCAGTACAGCTCCAAGAAGTCTTCTATATGTGGGTCTTTTTCTTTACATGATAGGAAATCAGTTTTCTTGCTTCTTGTTGGATTATTTTGTGGCCAAATTCAGACATTCTTGAGTGCAATTCATCCTTTCCATTCCCCTTTAATTTTTTTTTTTTTTTTTTTAAAGAGAGAAGTATGGTGAAAATGTGGTACAGTAGGTGAAGCACAATTTGTTTCAGTTATGCTAGAAGTTTTTCAAGCTTTAAATTGAAACTAAACTAAAAAAAAAAAAAAAAAAAAAGGGTTTGAATAGCTTGGATGTAATTATCAGAGCCAGCTGTGTGTAAACAGTTTATACCTGTGCTGTGATAGGTATTCTTCATCTGTCCTTTCTTTGATTAGATTTTGTTTTTTGTGTGTACATACACATACTTGCATGTGTGTGTGTGGTGTGCGTGTGCGCATGCATGCGCATGCACGCACCTGAGTGTGTGTTCCAGAGTGTGTGGGTATGTATGGATATATGTTATGTGTGTACCATGTGAATGTGCACAAGTCACTTTTTCATACTTAC
The DNA here is from genome assembly GCA_030674155.1 of Stramonita haemastoma. NCBI lineage: Eukaryota > Metazoa > Mollusca > Gastropoda > Neogastropoda > Muricidae > Stramonita > Stramonita haemastoma. The sequence goes on from CM060316.1 coordinate 32,201,138, forward strand.
ATAATCATGAACTGAATGTCTGTTCCCACAAAGTCATCAAAACTTTCCAAAATATTACTTATAATAATGATAGTAATTTTCAGTATGTAAGGATAATATAATACTTTTTCATGTCTGTTAGCCTGATTTTGGTTTACTTTATACACAGACAATGTTGAAACCTGACAGGAAACAAGTGTAGCAGCAGTTGGTGTTAAAGGTGTCTTGATTGTTTCAGGCAACAGATGTTTGAGTTTGATGAGAAAATGGCCAAGAAAGATGACGATGTCTACCATTTTGTGGGCTACATTCCATTTGAAGGGCGTCTCTATGAGCTGGATGGATTGAAAGATGGACCAGTAGATTTAGGTGAGCACTGAGACTTGTTTGAATGATCGCTGTTCATGTTGTTCTGGTTTATAGTTTTGTATGGGTTTTTTTGTTCTTCAGCTCTGAGGATCACCAATGATGAGATTTTTGTGTATGTGACCTTTTCCCCCACCATTTAGGTAGCTGCATTCTGACTTCAGGCATGGTGTCTAAACAGAACACATGTGTGCTTGTCTTTAAAACTGTTGTCATCCATTCCTACCAGCACAAAATGGCTTACTCCTCCAAAAGGCAGAACTGATCTTTAACATATGCGCAAGGTGTTCTTCATGCATTTGCACATGTGGCCTCTGTTTGAAGTCTCATATGAAGGACTTACAACATTCTGTTTGATTGTCTTGTCAAACTGGGAAGAAAGGGCAAGGCAGGAATCAAACCCAAATTTAGTCAGTGTGCCACTGTGTTAGACAATAAATGGATTTCATTCTGGCTTATTTTCACACACAAACTTTGCTGTGCTCATTTGATATGCTGGGACAAGATGAATCAGTTTCTCATACAGACAAGTTGTATGAGCTGCTGATTTCTGGCTCCATCTAAGTATTTTCTGCCTTGTATATTGTCCATTTTCTAATTGTTGATGTTTTACAACACTAAAACAATTAGCCTTTATAACTTCTACCTGTTGGCTTCAAACTGTTGATATTTACTTGTTGCCTGCTGTGCCTGGAATTAGACATACAATCTCAAACAAACAACTGTTGTATTATTATGGTATGATGGTGACAGTTATCAAGTTAGATTTGTCAGGAGTGGAAAAGACCTACCTCCTTTTAAAGTGAATCTCAGCATAAAGTTTTGTTCACATTGTATTTGTGCCTATGAATGATAGCGCATGGCATATATGATTTACACAAAACTATTGTGTGGACTTTGTACAGATGATTTACTTTAAATGCACATTGATGTGAAGGATGAATACTTGTTGCAGGAGCTGTACCAGCAGATACCGAGTGGACAGATGTGGCTCGGCCAGTCATTGAAAAGCGCATGCAGAAGTAAGTAATGCTGTCTTTCCAGAAGTGTTCCTGTGAGGAGCAAATTTTGTCAGTCAGCCACCTGCTCTTAACTTTCTTCAAGCCTTTTGAGTGGTTGCAAATACATTCATTGATACAAAGTAGTCAATTAAAAGACATCTAAATCAAAGAAAAGAAGAAATAATTAGTTAAAAAACTATCTAGATTTAACAAGAAAAGAACAAGTATTTCTCAGTTTAAAAACAGCAACAAAACAAAGACCTTTTTAACCCTTTGCTGGGCACAGCAAAATCATTTGTCACCTTCCTGCCGGGCAGAGAAAATGGAGGTGGATGGCTTGTGAGTGGGTGTATGTATTTAACATGCAATAACTCTACAATGGTCGGGTGGATTTTGATGAAATAAAAACAGCAAGATGCAGAAATGAATAAAGAAATTGCTAATACCCAATTTTTGTCATTATTTTTATTTTCTTTTAGAATTATAATGCATAAACACACAAAGTCATTGATTGGTTTGTGTGTGTTACAGTTAGCGTTGCAATAACTTTAGAATGCGTGCATGGATTTTGATTAAATAAAAACTAAAACATTAAGAAACAAATATAGAAAAGATATTTTCAACCTACTGTTGGTTTTATAGTTTTTTTGATAAATGGTGCACGAACACATCGAACATTCCGACGATCGCCATTTTTGTTTACCGATGATCGCGATCAGCTTAACGTTTAAGTTTGAGCCGCTACCGTATCAAAATCCCGAATAGCAACCAAATAACAAAATATATCAAGTTCTGAACCATTGCCGAACTTAAAATCCGCGATAATTTCCCCAAATCTAAGAGTAGAATTCAAAACGCGTATCGGCCGTGTTAGATTTGACGATCAATTTTTGTCTCGAACTTCGCCGTAGTCAAAGTCGTCTCTCTCACTTCAGTCAACAAACTCAGAAGTGCACACACTACTAGGATCGATTACATCGATATTTGAGCCTAGATACACATCTCACAGCGTCATATTTTCGGCATGGAAGCTGTAAAAACGATCGTACATGTCGGGTTCGAAGATAGCATCCATCTTGGAAAAATTTGCGATTTTTTTTCCTCCAAAACTTGCAACAAACTCACTCCAATCGCCGCCATTTGTAATAAACATGCGGAAGTCTCGCGGGCAGTCTCGTGGCTTCTATATTTACGAGATTTGAAGCGAGATTGGCGGGAATTTCGAATGTATGATCGCTCTGAAGTGACGGTCATGTCGCCGGGCGCTTTGGGGCGTTTTGCCCAAGGACAGGGTCGGGCGCTTTGGGGCGTTGTGCCCAGCAAAGGGTTAAAAACAAAATTTATATAAAAGAAGCATGTCACATTTATGGTTTAATGAACAGTACCATTTTTCTCTCAGAAGCCAATCTTTACATGGCAGATGCATGGACTAGGACATTCACAATTCTGCCGTTTTTCACTTGGGAAAAAAAGTGTTCACTGATGCCATAGCTCCCCAAGAAATGAGTGAAGTGAAGAAAGCTTCTCTGTGATTACATCTGTCTTCATATGTCATTGTTCTCCCAAAACAGGGTTGTAGATTGCTACATTATTTGAATATTACTGTCTTATATTAAGCAGACATTTTCAGAATACATTCTTCCATAAAGCAAGTGTGTCTAGTTTAGATATGTGTGTTTGTATTACCAGCAGGTCATGAGTGGCAACTGAGTTTAATAATGAAGAAGACACCATGAACTGTGGTACCAACAGTACAAACGATAATAGAAAGACAGTGCAGTAATAAGTTAATTCAGAAGGTTTCTATCGGTAAATGTCTCATGAGATTTAACAAATACAGAGAGGAATTTCGTATATGAATATAATATGTTGCATTTTCATTTAGTGCATCCTTCTTCAGTCAAGCGTTCCTCTAAATAGAAGATTTTACCCAGGACTTTTTTTTAATACAAAAATATGCTATTTGAAATAAGGTGATGATCATCATATCTGTAATGACAGCTGCTGCTATTCATCTGTGGATTAAAATGAAAATTGGGGGGGGGAAATTTGTGCAGGTATAGTGCTGATGAGATTCACTTCAACCTGATGGCTGTGGTGTCAGACAGAAAGATGGTCTTTGAAAAGAAACTCACAGATCTTCAGAAACAGCTGGATGTAAGTCAGATAATGTTTTATTACTGCTTAGATTCTGTGGTGCTTCTCTTCTCTTCTCCTCTCCTCTTCTCTTCTCTTTTCTCTTCTCTCCTCTCCTCTCATCTCTTCTCCTCTTCTCTCCTCTCCTCTCCTCTCCTCTCCTCTCCTCTCCTCTTCTGCCTTCTCCTCTCCTGCCTTCTCCTCTCCTCTCCCCTTCCCTCCACTTCTCTTCTCATCTTTTGACTTCTCACCTCTTCCCTTTTTCCCCTCTCTTCTCTGCGTTCCCTTTTTGGGGTGGAATGCGTAGTGCCCGGTCTTCTCCTGTGCTTGTAGCTCAGCAGAAGGTCTGCACGCTGGCCTCAGCTGACACATTCCTACTTCAGAGCAGCTCCTCTGTTCAGGATGTATGCTGGGTATGTTTGTATTTCCGTAACCCACCAGATGCTGACATGAATTACAGGACCTTCAAAATGCATATTTGATCTTCTGCATGTGTTTATACACAAAGGAAATGAGGGCTTTAGAAGGTCCGCACTTTAAGTTGACCTGGTAGATCAAAATGCATATTTGATCATCTGCGTGTCTTTATACACAAACAAAATTAAGGCACTGGCAGGTCCAGACCTGTGCACCTTCCGTATTTTTCCGTATTTGTTCCGGAAAAAGTAGGAAAATACGGAAATACGATTTTATTAATCAAAATCCGATTTTTGTCAACGAAAAATCCGGAAATTGAAAACGTCGTCTTCTATCGTTCAGTGATGCCGTTCATCTCGCGTTATGTCGTCTGCTAGGCCCTCTCGTTCAGTTACTTATCTCCCCTGATGATGCATGCGCACAACAGTATCTTCAAAACAAAATGGCTGAAAGCGGCGTAAACTCTCGCGGAGAAACAGACCAAACTGATTCACTTATAAGCAAAGAAAGACGCGGAGTGAATGCAAAATGACGCTAACAGGCCAGGATGGGGCTAAAAGAGGTACAGTTGCCGATATAGATGCATAAGCAGCAAAATTGGCTGTTCGTTTTGCCGAGTAAGGTTTGAAACCTGCCCTACGTCTCTGCTACGTCTCTGCATCAGGCTACTCGCTAGTGAAAGTTGAACTTTCATTCGCAAGTGGTGTCGAAAATTGGAATGCGGTCGGAACATAGCAAACCACGGCTCTTCATTTATAGAAGCGCTGATTTCTTGGAAAATCATGGAACAGTAAAATTTCTTGCATCTTCGAAAAATCAGTTGATCGTTAAAACGGCAAAGTGACTTGTTCTGAAGTTACATCAAGACTCGCTCTGAAGTTATATCGTACCGAACACGGCTTCCGCTCTGGTGCTGTACTGGACAGCAGCAGAGCACACACATACACAGCACTTGTTTTCTGGCCATGCAAACTGTCATGGCGAGTCCTCTCCGAAATCAGATTAAAAATAAAATGAGAAAGGCATAAGATCTTCTTCAATCTTCACCAGAGAGTGTATCTGATCTCTCTCTCTCTCTCTCTCTCTCTCTCTCTCTCTCTCTCTCTCTCTCTCTCCCCTCTCTCTCTCTCTCTCTCTCTCTTCTCTCTCTCTCTCTGTCTCTCTCTGTCTCTCTCTGTCTCTCTGTCTCTCTGTCTCTGTCTTCTCTGTCTCTCTGTCTCTCTGTCTCTCTCTCGTCTGTCTCTCTCTCTCTCTCTCTCTCCTCTCTCTCTCTCTCTCTCTCTCTCTCTCTCTCTCTCTCTCTCTCTCTCTCTCTCTCTCTCTCTCTCTCTCTCTATTTGATCTTTACAAACAGGGCATTGCTTAACTTCGTTTAAACTATTATACCGCTGTGTATTATTGTTCAATGGTAGAACATTAAATCGAACTTGCGTAACTGCAACTCGAAAACAATATGTATCCATTTCGGTTATATACTTTTCTTTTTCAAAAATAGTTTTAAAGTTTCTATAACCATCATATCGCTCACGGTCTCTAATGGTGCCTGCCCATTCCTGAGCAAACCAATCTGTAAGTCTTTGTTTAAAGGCACATGCAAGAATATTTTTATGTCTCCTACACCTTGGTTTAACCAAACGATATTATACCCAGTAATACATAATATTTCCCTGATTTTAGAGACCCAACATTGTTTACCTTTTTTATCTAATTCTAACAACATATGATAAGCTTTATATGGTAATCTTTCAGAATTCATGTGTAGTAGTTTAAACCAAAATCTTATGCATGCAACATATGTATTTACATACAGTGGGTACCTGCCAAGATCTCCGTAAACCATCTTATTTGGTGTCCTGGCAGGCACACCTAAAAACCTTTTACAAGCAATTAAATGTACTTTTTCTATATGTTCTAATCTATGCAGCCCCCAAATTTCAGCTGAATATAACAATATTGGTTGGATTTTAATATCAAAAATTTTAAATAATGACTTAACTGTCATTTCCTTGCACCTCTGGAAAACTTTGTTAAGCTGTATAACTGCTTTTTTGCCTTTAGTAACTAAATGTGATGTACCTCTCTTTGCGCTAATCGTAGGTGTAAAGTTAAATCCCAAATAACAATAATTGTTCACTACATCTAATTTTTTATTATGAAAAAAACATTTTTCATGTTTTCCTAAGTATCCACCTTTTCTAAATACCATAATCTTAGTTTTGTCTATGTTTACATTTAATTTCATATTTTCACAGCAAGTTTCTAAAACCCTTAGTTGATTTTGTAAGCCTGAAGGTGTAGTTGACATTAATGCCACGTCATCAGCAAATAACAAAATAAACAACTCAAAAATATCTGGAAACATCTGAGCCCCATGCTTACCTTTTTCAGTCATAAGATTTGCTAACTGATTAATAAACATAGAAAACAATGCGGGGCCCTATCTATGAAGACTTAAGAACCAAGTGTCTTAAAAGATTCCAAAAGACTTCCTTTCTATGTACTACTCAAAGCCTCTGTACCTACTGATAGATACAATTTATCACGTTTTATCTTTCATGCAACCAATAGAAGAAATAGGATAACTTTCTAGAAATTGATATTTGTATTGATGAATAATGCATCTACAACAGTGTCGTTTACGATACGTGTGAATTGTTCCGTGATTAATGGTTAAGAAATGGCTTATATATAACTTTCTTGCTTTATTATTACTCATACAATATTTCATATACATATACGTTGATGGTAATATGTTTATAACACCTATGTCATATGCACACACTCTATGCCCACCACTCTTTTGTATTGTGGCCTAAGGCCGATGTACATTAAATAATTTCAGTTTCAGTTCAGTTCTCTCTCTCTCTCTCTCTCTCTCTCTCTCTCTCTCTCTCTCTCTCTCTCTCTCTCTCTCTCTCTCTCTCTCTCTCTCTCCTCTCTCTCTCTCTCTCTCTCAGTGGTACACACAAACTTATATTACCGCTACCCAGAATACATCTTTTTAAAACAAATTTGACATCTCTGGTTGTTCTTTATGGAAGGTCTGAGTCTCTCTCTCTCTCTCTCTCTCTCTCTCTCTCTCTCCTCTCTCTCTCTCTCTCTCTCTCTCTCTCTCTCTCTCTCTCTCTCTCTCCACACACACACACACACACACACACACACACACACACACACATTTGCCTCCACATTGCACAAAATGGTGCCTGGAGAGGCCTCCAAATTACCTTTAAAATGCGAAAAATCGTTTTCGGCTGGGGGGCTTCGCCCCCCTGGGCCCCCCAGCAAGGCTTTGCCCCTGCACCCCACCAGGGCCTAAGCGGCCCCTGGACCCCGGCTTAATTTCCTGGTTTTTTTTCTCTCCCAATTCTACGCTCTGTATATTACATCACTTAAGTCATCAGACCTGTCCAGATTTGCTAGTTGATAAAAGAAAAAGCTTATGAGCTTTTGTACAATGGAAAGAAATTGGAAGGGGGATGAGCAAACAAATAGAGATACAAAAACCCAATTAAAAAAAAAGACATTTATGCTTCATGTTGAAAAAGTGTCACGAACAACGCGCAAAAATACTGAAACTCAGTGAAAAATACTGAAAATTGCCATGAAAATACTGAAATCAGTAGTAAGGGGGTGCACAGGTCTGCAGGTCTGCACTTTAAGTTGTCCTGGGATATCTTAAAAATCCCCTGAGATCGTAAAAATCCCCACCCTTAGCCCACCTCATGCGCTGCCAAGATTTGAACCCACAACTTCATTGGCCCATGGGATTGAAGTGAAATAGTCTTAACCACTTGGCTATAGTGTCCATCTTGTTGCTTATGATTGTATTTAAATTTAAACGCTCATGGCCCCAGTGCAACCTTTATTTTGTGGAGTATTTTGCACCTGTATACATGGACATTGGCAGATCTTGTCCTCATACTGACATACATGTTGGTGTGCATATTTACACTCATGCGGATCTAGTAAACACAAAATATTGTAACTTGTGATAGATAGCATGACACAGCACAACAAAACAAAGAATGAGATGGAATCTGTAAGTACTTAATACTAGTGTTGTGGTATGTTACTGTGTGTTTGTCATTATATGACTGTTGTTGCAGCAAGGTGGCATGGACACAGATGACTTGCAGTCAGAAATCAGTCGCCTGAACTTCCTGCTGCAGGAAGAGGAAAGAAAAAGAAAGCAGTACAAGGTGTGTGTGTGTGTGTGTGGTGTGTGTGTGTGTGTGTGTGTGTGTGTGTGTGTGTGGTGTGTGTGTGTGTGTGTTTAAATGTCTATCCACTAAAAAGTTATATTAGACAGTGGTGTGTGTATGTGTGTGTGTGTTGTTGTTGTTGTTGTTCAATTTAAAGTCTTTTCACTTTGGTCATATTAGGCTAAACAAACTAACAAAAACCCTATCATAAAATATCATGGAAGACTTGGAAATAATCCTAACGACATTAATAATCAATGGCTTTCGCAAAACTATGTTCAATGGTTTCCTTTGAATTTCAATACCATATTCATTGTAAACTAAATTTAAAACTGAACATGAAAGATGTACATGTCTGTTTAGGTAGATGGTAGGGGACTGTTGAGAGAAGCAGGTGACAGTAGGCCTTGCTGATATTCTCTGTCAGAGTAGAATGGCCTGTTTCGTTTTGTATTCTGCTGCTCATTTTCTCAGCATATACTGGAGTAGTTGTATTTTACATCAGATTTTGATTTGATGTGTATGTATGATGTGGGTTGTTGGGGGGGAGTTGTTTTTATACCTCACCTAGAGCTCCGAGGTTCACCAAAGGTCAGACTTTTCATATTTGACCATTTTTACCCACCATTAAGGTAGCCACATTCTGACTTCGGGGTATGGATATGTTTGACTCATGTTCTGTGGTGTTTAGTCTCAAGATGGAAATTGTAAAATCAAGTTGTTTTTTTTCTCCATTTTTTACAGATAGAAAATATACGCCGAAGACATAACTACCTGCCATTCATAATGGAGTTGTTGAAGATCCTGGCAACAGAGAAGAAGCTGTTGCCTTTGATAGAAAAGGTAGGTGTCCAATTTTACCAAGTGTGTTTGGTTTTGATAAAATATGAATGCATGTTTGGTTTGTGTATAGACACAGAATACTTTGATTTTATGTAAATTTTTTGTTATGAAGGCTTACAACTCAAACCCAGGTGGTATTTTCTATCACAGTTATAGAAAATGAAGTCATATCTTAATTGTATTGTTAATGGTGTGCATGTGTGTGCATATTTTAGATGTTTGTTTATTTTGTGTTTTGAAAAAGTGTTTCTCTTTTTGTGTTTTCTCAACAGATTAATTCAATTAAATACTCTAGTTGTACAGTTGTTGGTTTTGAATTTGTATAAATTGCATAGAAGTCCATACAAGTACATGTGTGTATACGCACATATATGGCTGTCACTAATACATGTGTGAATGCCCCCCTCCCCTTTCCCCTGAACAACACACTCACACAAAACATTCAAATTTATTTACACACTATGAAAAATCTGTTTATATATAGTCACTTACATTGTTTTTAAGTTTCGATAGTGCAGCAGTGAAATGTCAAAAAATGTGGGGGAAGAGAGAATATGTGATTTTCTCTGTGTGTTCACCTTTTTCTTTTCTGTTTCAACAGGCAAAAGAAGTAGCAGCTCAGAAAAGAAATGAGAAGGAAAAGGCGCAACAAAAGTTGGAATCTCAGGTACAAATTCAATATGAAAAATGAAAACTCATCTCCTCTTTGGATTTTTCAGGGGGTGGGGGTGGGCGTTTGTTGTGTGTTGTTTTTATATGAAGATTTATTTTTAAGATATGTGTTGAAATCTGAAATTAAAGGTAAAAAAAGGATTAATGGTTTGTGTCGTCAGTGTAAATGACTAGTGGTGATACTCTTTTTCAATCTCTTGGAAGTGATGAGAGAAATAAACATATAACTGTGGAATAGTTCAGATGAGCGTTAATATTGCTCACCATGTTTGAAGGCTGCTTTCACTCTGGAATAGAAGAGGATGAGTTCTCTGTCAATTTTCAAACTCTGAAAGGCAATCAGATAGTTGAGTTTGTGGTATTACTATTTGTCAGCCTGTTTCTCAACACACACTGTTTTACTTGTTCATTTTTGTATTGATTCTGTGCCAGTGTTAATACTAATGATTTTGCACATAGTGTCCTTGAGTTTAGCTGCGGAAAAAGTATTTTCGAAACTGGAGTAAAAAGGATGGATTCAGTATTGTTAAATCATGACTTGTTCGTTTATGAATTATTTATATTGCATTAACAAGCAAGTATGTCATTGTTGCATCATGTATGTGTACAATATTGACAAATGTGACGCTCCACCACGAAATGAGTCGCTTAGCACATTACCCAATTTTGCGCTAGGAGCCTTTAAAGGCAGGTGGGGGTCAAGTTGTCAATTTTGTGATTTTGATTGATTATTCAACTAGATCTGTTTATTTATCTTATAATGAAATATCAAGGTATAATTTTTATTCCTTTTGCTTTTAACCCTCTAGCGCCTGAATGTACTTCTAGGCTAATGAAAATTATTTCCTGTGAAAATATAATGTTGAATACACCAAACTAGCACATTCCTGTAGTCAGTTTTTAAAAAATCAAAAAATGGTGAAGTTAGAAAAATTATCATATATGATAAGAGCGGCTTTTGAGGGTACATAGACTGATTTTATCATATATGATAAATTGTATCTGAAACAACAGTTTATTGTGGATTTATTGAGATGACTATATACAAATGACTACTCTATAGCATTCACTTCTAGTCAAGGGGTTTCTTGTCACTTGGGGGGTCAAATGGCATGTCCATCCCGCTGGGAGTCATGGTCAACGCTGAAGCAAGTTTCTTCACTTCATCTGGTATGACATCAACAAGGTGTTGACCAAGGAACTCAGCCAGCAGAATCTTATCCTCTGCATTGTCACCCACACTGTCTCTGGCTAGAAGCTGGGCTAAAGGACTGGCATCTTCTGCTAGTGTTGCTTGTTGAAGACTTGCCAGAGGGTGTCATCCTCCATGTCACTCATACTTTCACTTGTTGATGGTGTATCTTGCTGCTTGTGCACCCGACACTGATTTTCTTTCTTCACCACTTTTGTTTGGCCTCTGATGAGCATTTCATCATCCTTTCCTTCTTCAGTATCATCATCTGCTGGCATCCACTCATTTCCACTGCTCCCAGAAAGATTAAAATCACTGTCATCACCAGTCACCAACCGGAAAATTTTGGTGACAGGAATTTGTGCTGCCATGCTGAAAACAGACAATAACATGCAGAATTAAGTTACTTTTCTTCATATACTACTCACATCCAGAATTAATAACAAGCATTTATTCACACACACACACACACAAACACACACACACACACACAAACACACACACACACACACACACACACACACACACACACACACACACACACACACACACCAATCACAGCAGAAAACAATAATATTTTCCAAACATTAGAAAAAAATTATGTAGAAACATTATAAATTAAGTTTGATATCAAAATATTTCTTCAAAACAATCATCAAAAGCAGCTAATACAGTTTTTTTGAAAAGAGCTTTTGCAACCACTAAGACCGTTTTTATCATATCTGATAAATTTTGGAAGAGTTATCTTTCCCTGAAGATTCCACAAAAGCCATTCTTATCAAATATGATAAACCAAATTTAGTGCCCTGTATTGACTAATATTATTATGCATCATATGAAATAATTAATGCTGTCATTCTATATATACTAGTGATTTATTAAAGCAAAATAATAGTATATGAGTACTCACATGTGTGTATACCAGAGGCTCAAACTCAGGGGATCGTAAGGTGGTTGCTTCCTCCTTGCAGTCACCTTAGAAAGTGAAGTGTACAGAATAAACTATGCCATGCTGAGGACTGGGTCTATTGCACAGCTGGACTTCTTGCCTGTCTAGAGATGGTTATCTGGGAGGGAAGGGTCAGTGTCCACTTAGGTGAGCACCAGGGGGCCTCTAATTGGGTTTATCATATCTGTAGGCTTCGGCGCTAGAGGGTTAAATGTGTTTTGAAAATACCAAAGCACTCATTCTGACAACCTGTTACTAAAATAAACTTGCCCGTTTCTCATTTTGTCACATCCTGCAGTCTATCATTTCAATTTGTAATAATATTGCACAGAATTGACTGATTTTCAATCTGTTTTGTGTATTTGATAGCCACTTTATTGCACATTAATAACATGTCAAGGAAGGAAGGAAGGTGGCAGAATGGTTAAGACGTTCGCCTGCCAATATGTAAATCGTGAGTTTCTGGGTTCGAACCCAGCCTCGCCCTTTCTTCCCAGTTTGACGAAAAAATCGAACTGAATGTCAAAGTCATTCGGATGAGACTCGAAACCGAGGCCCCGTGTGCGAATGCACGCAGAACATCTTGCGCACACGTTAAAACCCCGTTCCACCTTTCGGAAGAGTAGGCCATCGTGTGCCGGTAGGAGCGGATGACAAAATTATAACAAACCAGCATGCACACAGGTGTCGTGTTTAGACACCATCCCTGAAGAAAAATCGGGGAGTTGGAGTTGGGGATCTTTGCGCCTGGTGGCAGCATGATCTGTGGCTCTGTAGGTCAAATGCAAGCGCTTTGATTTGTCTTTACAAGAGATAGCGCTATACAAATTCCATGTATTAATTAATTAATGTCAATAACTAAAAATTGACCTCATGTGCACTCCGTCTCATTATGTGGTGGAGCGTCACAAATAGTATTTGTCATAGAGTATTGCGAATTTGCATTTGTCTGTTTTTTTTGTGCAGGCTTCCCAGTAGCAGAAGGGCACACAAAATTTCCACAACAGTGCAAGCTGAATGACTGTGTTGTGTTGTTGATTGGACTCTTTCTTTGTGTTATTGTCAAATAAATGGTGCATAGATCCCTTTTTCATAGCAGGACCATTTTCTCTGGGTTTTATTCCTCTGTGGATGGGTATGGGTATAAGAGTGCATGTTTGGGAATATGCAGGTGTGTGTGTGTGTGTGTGTGTGTGTGTGTGTGTGTGTGTGTGTGTGTGTGTGTGTGTGTGTGTGTGTGTGAGATAGAGAGATATGAATGTTAAAGTTACAAAAGTTATATGTTTTGGGGGGGGGGGGGTTGGTTGTTGTTTTTTAATGAGTCACAAAAGGTGTATTCACTTCCTTTTTTTTTTTTTCTTTTTTTTCAAGTTTTATATATTTGTTTTCTTGAATGATTGCATTGCCTATATTGTTCACACATCTATTGGTATGTCTCAAGTTGTAAAAAATTAGACAAAGAAACAAAACAAGCACATAAGCATATCATTATAATTATGAGTGTATGAATGTTAGCATTATATGTTTAATGCTCTATGCTCATAAAATACATTCATTTCCTGGTAAGGACACATGATTTAAGTTGCAGTGCTAGTATTTTAATTAAAACCTCATGCATCTGATTGGTATACTTTGTGTGTATTTGAATTTGTGTGTGTGTGTGTGTGTGTGTGTGTGTGTGTGTGTGTGTGTGTGTGTGTGTGTGTGTGTGTGTGTGTGTTTCTATGAAGATATCAGTTTTTGTGGCTGTTTTGGTGCAGTGGATAACACAAGAAACATATAGCTGAACATTGAAGGGTTTCACCCCATCACTGACCTGTCTGATTTGTGGGAATTGTGCCAGTTTCTACTCAGCATCGTTGAATATGCAGTGGGTGTGAAGGAAAGACAAAGACCATACAGTCGTGAATCATCCACATTGTACATGTTGCTGTGTGAATGCAACTCTTACAGCAAGGCTGGCTTAGCACAAGTAAAAGAACCCACGGAAACAATTAGAGAGTTGTCTCTGGCAAAATTTCTTAGAAAAAAGCCCCTCTGATTGGGCAACAAATACATATGCAACATGCTCTCCCCTTGGAGAGCGTCCCAAATTTCATGCAGAGAAACCTGCTATACAACACAATGTTAGATCAATACTACCATTATTGAACACCACCTGGCAACAAGGCTGAACCTCTTCTTGTTGTTTGTTTGGCTGTGCATAGATTAGGTCTGTGGATGGTGAGATGTCTTTGAAAGAAAGTCAAAACAAGAATGTACATGTGTGGAGAGATCAAAATGAGCAGCACTAGAATAGCTGATCTGGGACATAAAAAAGTTAAAGCAGCACAAAAACACTGTAAACTTTCTTTTTATATCTGCGCAAAACCCCCTTGAACTTACTTATATCTATTCTCTGGTATGTATTATAATACCATCCACACATGAAGATAGGAAATGTCTCAAAGTAAAAAATAACAAATGTCACAGAGGTAAAACAATTGTGACAAAACTTTCTCTACTCTCTCTCTCTCTCCTCTCTCTCTCTCTCTCTCTCTCTCTCTCTCTCTCTCTCTCTCTCTCTCTCTCTCTCTCTCTCTCTCTCTCTCAAGAATGCTTTATCAAAGACAAATGTCACAGTTTAGAGTTTCATGGAAACCTTGTAGTTTGGCAAAGTTTGCTGTTGACCAAAACAAGCTGTTCATGCCAACTGGAGCTCTGTAATAATAACAAAAGTCACATGCATATGAATTTGTTCCAACCCCAAAAATATTGGAATTCTGTGCAGACAATACACTTACAACCGCTGTAAACTATTAAAAAATACCACCAGTTAATCTGAACAAACCTCAAAAATGAAAACTGTACCAGTATCTGAAAAGATGATTTAAAGATGGAGACAATCCTAAACGATGTGTATACATGTATGTTAACTCTGTGTGTGTGTGTGTGTGTGTGTGTGTGTGTGTGTGCGCATGTGCATGTGAGTGTGCGTGTGTGTGTGTGTGTGCGCGCGTGCATGTGTGTAACAAAGAGTAATGAAAGAAAACTAGTGTAGATAACCATTACAGCTCCTTCATCACTGCAAGAATGATTCCAAAGATTAACAGATTTTTGAAAAGATAAACAGTAAACAAAAATCATATAGATAAATAGAAGAGAACATTATGAATACAGAATTTTGATGGCAGCATTGGAGGCCCTTTTGAAGTAAGGACCAATGGATTTGCCAGACCTGACTCGAGTTTCGACTCCAGGATGAGCCATCGTCACAAGTCTTGGCGATGGTCTTGTTTAATTAGCCATCCCTGGTACACTAAGATTCTGGGTAGCATTGGCTGTGTATAGGCTACAAATGTACAGACCACTTGAACTGCAAAGAAAAGCTAATTTGTTGGCATCAATGTTTTAAGTGTACTACGACAGCAACATTGGAGGGTGGTTTCGAACAACAGTTGGAATCAGGCAGGGTTGTCTACTCTCGCCCACTCTTTTCAACATCTTCCTTGAGAGAATCATGGCTGATGCATTGGAACCTCATGAAGGATCAGTCAGCATTGGTGGCAGAATGATCACAAACCTCCACTTCACAGATAGCATTAACGGACTAGCAGGATCAGAATAATAGCTTGCCAGCCTAACTACACCTGAATAAGGCCTCTAAAACATACAGTATGGAAATCGGTGCAGATAAGACCAAACTGTTGACTAATAGATGCTACGGGCATCATCACTGATATCAGGGTCAATGACCAGAAGCTTGGAAACAGTTCAAAGCTTCAAGTACTTAGGAGCCATTGTATCAGACCAGAGGTCCAAGCCAGAGGTAGTATGCAGAATTGCACAAACAATAACGGCTCTGTCAAAATTGAACACCATCTGGAGAGAGAAAAATATCTCACTCAACACCAAGATTTGACTTATGCGTCCCTTGTTCTATCCATATTCCTGTAGTGTATGCCTGTGAATCGTAGACACTGACAGTAGATTTGGAGAGAAGAGAACAAGCGGTGGAGACGAGATGCTTCTGAGGACTCCTTGGCATCTACAAAGACCACATAAGCAACTTAGACGTGCACAACAGAATCCAGCAAACCATTGGGCCCTATGAAAACCTTCTAACAATCGTAAAGGAGAGTAAACTTAAATGGTATGGGCATGTCACAAGATCAAAAGGACTTGCAAAAACAATACTGCAAGGCACTGTCCAAAGAGGAAAAAAAAGAGGCAGACCAAGGAAGAGATGGTACGACAACATCGGCAAATGGACGGGCCTAGAACTCGACAAAACCCTGAGAAAGGCAGAACAAAGAGGAATGGAGGGAACTGGTAAGGTTGTCAAGTCTTCAGGGGTGCCCTATGGTCGCCAGACTACGTGACAGGATGACTCCACTTTCCCCAAAAGTCCTTCGGATGAGACTATAAACTGAGGCCCCGTGTGCGAATGCATGCAGAACGTCTTGCACACACTTTAAATCCTGTTCCACTTTTTGTAAGAGTAGGCCATCGTGTGCCGGTGGGAACAGATGACTTTTACAAAACTGCATACACACGGGGACTGGGTGTAAAAAAGCATATGGATGCTTATTTCATTATCCTTGATATAAAAGAAAAAATAAACAAACATATAATTATATGTAGATTTATGTTTATACACGCGTGCGTGTGTGTTGTAATGATATGCTGGTGTAATTCTGCACAATATGTTGTAAAATATCAAACAGTCACATGCACACACACACACATACACACACACATATGCCCCATAATATTAATACCACCAACAAAACTGAAGTGTGATAATTTTTTTTTTAAGCACACATTAAATTGGGCCTGCTATACAAAGGTATAAGACTGGTTCTGTCCCATAGCTGATTTTTGTGACATTCACTTTAAATGTAGAAAATTGTACTGATATTGTCAAAATAAGACAAAAAAAATATGCCGTGACCAGGATTCGAACCTGGGTTATCGCGGCCACAACGCGAGGTCCTAACCACTAGACTATCACGGCTCCGTCATCTTAATCAATTTCAAATTTTATATAGTAAATTCTTTGTTTATCTTTTCTCAGTCCTTGTGCCTCACTTTATTATAAGTGATTATTTTTTGTTTTTAACATTTTGAGCATTTCGTTTATCACTTATTATTTACACTGCAATCAAATTTTTACGCTATAATTATATTGTTATAACAGCGTCTTTAGAAGCCAGGCGGAAAATGCCGGACAACTCCGAAGTTGGTGATTGTAGATTGTTTACTGTAGCAGCGGTCATTCCCATCACGCTGAAGCACTTCCGGGTCGCACATAGTTTCAACATGGTAGCCATCAGCAAACGATTTGTGAAGATTTGGGCATCATAGTTACCACGGTAACTGAATTTGACGTCTGTATCAAGGCAGTTTTGAGCTAGCACAGGTAACTTATTATTTTGCATGTGAATGAAAATGAATCAATCCATTTTTTAATGTTATGATAGCTTTTATTTTTCAGCAGTTGTCAACCATCCACTGATTTCAGTTTGTACTAATTGTAGATCTAATAGTCTCGAATGTCATCCATATAAAGTTTCTTATGAAGGCAGAGGTATTTTGCCCAGATTTTGTAGGATATAGGGAATTTTTAAGCATACTTCACCGAACTTTATTGGGCTGATGGCAAAGAGAATTGGAAGACCACTTGCCTTCATGTTTCGAGTACATTTCTCATAGAGCGGCAGCCTTTTTTTTTTTTATCACATAAATGACAATTGACAGATATGAAGGTGAAGTTAAATCATCAATAAAAACATCCATCATAAACATTGTTAGTGGTGTAAAAAATTGTGTTACTCATCAGTCTATACCCAACATTGATATATAAAATGAAAGATACTTTTAAGTTATAATCCCCAGGAGGGGGGGGGGGGGGGGGGGGGGGGAACCAAACAAACTCAGTGTGTGTGTGTGTGTGTGTGTTTATATGGTTCATATGCTTGTCAAAAAGTATCATTTGTCATTTGCATGAAGATTAAGACAAGTGTTCTTAGAATTTTAGATGTTAACTGAAAAAAATTAGAGTCATGTGTGCCACAGCAGTACCATTTTGGAAATTGCCAAGTAATTTGCGTTGTAGAGATTGTTACTATACCAATTTATAT
This sequence comes from Stramonita haemastoma, assembly GCA_030674155.1. NCBI lineage: Eukaryota > Metazoa > Mollusca > Gastropoda > Neogastropoda > Muricidae > Stramonita > Stramonita haemastoma. The sequence continues at coordinate 32,219,017 of CM060316.1, forward strand.
ATGAAATGGAAGTTTCTGTTAACCAGCCAGGTGGTAACTTTAATGGTGCTTTTCTTCATCTTACATGAACTGCTGGGTCACTCTTCTGAAACCTATGCAGGAGAGGGGTGTCATATTCATAGCCAAATAAAAATTGTTCTAATTTGTTTTGGGGTGTGTAACTTGACATATTTAATCAAAAGTGGTACAACTATCAGCACAATCAAGAACTATGTGCTACAACTAGGAATTACATCCATAAACTGATTTGTTTCTTGAAAAATCCACCATTTACAATCTCAATTTTGTTACATTGCCGTAGGAGTGGTTTGCATTTGCTAAAATTCTAACTTCAGGTACCAATTAGATAGAACAGCTGCACTGAAAACTAAAGATGACCAAACATGCAAACAATTATATTGCATTTTATACCTTATTTGGATTCTAACACATGACTTTTTAAATTAAAAAAAAAAAAATGTTCGCGCGTAACCGCGGTGTCGCATTCATGACCTGCCTTGTGCAATGAAACTTCTAGTCTTATCAAGTGTGAGCAGCCTACTTTCCATTTGTTCTCAAAATAAAACTTATTCTTATGAATTATGGATGTTTAACAGACTTGTAAGTCGGAAAGTTTTTATACAATAAGCACTCCAACAAAAATTATGTCAGTGGTGTCTCAAAAATCGCGTTACAACCGAGACGACAAAAGGATTATATTTTCTCAAATTCAATCCCTGAGGCTGTTTAGCGGAAGAATATTAAGGAATCCAATGCATAACATCATTTTCTCTCCCCTTCTAGATGAGACTATGCGCTGATTGGTTCTGCCATGTTAAAATGAAATCTTTTTCTGCATATAAAATAAAAAATATTTCCTTCTTATGGTGTCATCTGTTACGCGCAAACGTTTTCAACTCATTGGATAAAGTATTGTTTTTTTAAAGTTCTCAGAGAGTAATCAATTTACTTTTGATTTTACCTGATCAAGCAATCATAAATCTCTTAAAAACAGTTGAAAACAGCATCAAATGCAGATTTTGATTTTTCCCAAACCATGTAACAAAATTGTACAGGTTTCAGAAGAGTGACCCTGCTACTATTTCAGTGTTTGTCAGCTGTTGTTTTCCACTTTACAACAATGCCTTGCAATGAATGCTAGCACATCACATGGGGACTTGATGTAAAAAAAGCACTTTGGTGCTTATTCCATTATCCTAAAAATGATAGAACAAATAACTAAATAAAATGATGAATAAATAAATAGATTGTTGTTAGTCCTTAGGGTTTCATATATTTTGTTGAGAAAAGCTTGGATGATAATGTTAATATTCATGAAGTTTGGTTTTAATTCATGAAGTTTGGTTTCTGCTGCTTTCGGTGTTTTTAAAAGTTTTTTTGCGGGCGTTTTTGTTTTTTTCTTTCATTCATCATATGGATAAGTGAATCCCTGTGAAGAAGGCAGCTGTGCATTGCAGGTCCTCCAAATCATCATACAGCTTCTTGGCTACCGGGATGAGGTCATGCTAGATCCTCTTTCAGAGGGCCTTATGTAGTGGGCGGCACTGCAGCATATTCTGTTCCTTGGCTGCCAGTCTGAGTCTTGCAAGGGCTCTGTTCTGTGTGGCATATATGTACATGGAGTTTCATGTACCGACAGCAGTTAAAACACTTGTGGCCTGTCTTGAGTCTGAATATATACAGACCTGTTTTCGGTGTGTGAGCAGGTAGTAGGAATCTGACCTATAGCAGTGTGGATGTTGTATCCACCTGTTTTACTGCATGGCCTTGATTCAGACATTGTCCACCGGTTCTTGCCTTGAGCCATTCTTTGCCAGGAAGTCAATAGTCTCATTGCCAAGCACAATGCAGTAGGAGGGGATCCACTGCGAGATTACTGTATGACTCCTGCAGAGGGAGGCAAGAGTGGATAGGTTGTTTAGGTCAGTATTTCTGTTGGGTTGTAAAGTCTGTAAGACAGACATGATGTTGGTCAAGAAGACAACTCTGTGGGATGTATACATGTATATATCGGCTGACCGTGATGTGGGCTGCTGCTGCTCTTTTTCTGACTTCTGCCTCAGTGTTGTAGTTTGTGGAGGAGAGACCAGTTGCAAAACTAATCCTATCTCCTCTTTCTTTAAGACTCAGGATTTAGATCCCAGCTTCACCACTTTGAACTGCATAAGTGTTTATTATTCTGCTTTTCCTTGAAATTAGTGCCAGGTTGTATGTTACCAAAGGCATTTTTGTAAATAACATTTTTTGCAAAACTTTCAAGTAATTGATTTTTTTTTTATAGCTTTTGTGAATGATGGCAGTGATTGATCATTACACCAAAGGCAATACTGGCTGTCTGAAGTAAATACTTTCAAGAATTTGTTCAGTGTGAAAATAACTGTGTGTACTGTCCATGGGATTCTATTGATTAAGCGACCTCCATTTGTCACCATTGGCTGACTTTCATCATTCAGTGAAAAAATAGGAAGGAAAGCAAAATGATGTAATTCCAGTTTTTGAGAATGCAAGCTTAAATGAAGCTAGATAAATTGCTTGTGATACTTGATGTATACAATGCTTTTTGTGTGAATCAGTATGATGAAATAAGGAATGATTCAGTCTAGAAAGTGTCATCCACTTTTGTAATATCTTAGAAAGAGTGAAGAATTCACATTTTCAAAATGTGCAGGACCACTTTTGAATTGATCCATGAAGATTTCATTCAGCCAAGAAGCTGAACTGTGAACTGTGGCCAAGAATCTATTTCTATGGAAAAAAAATAGTTGTAGTATACAGAAGCATGTTGTGGACACAACTGTCAAGTTGATAGAAACTTTTGAGTCCTGGTCTGAGTTGTCCTGATTTATTTGGTTTTAATTTCCGTGAATTCCATTATGAAAATTTCACAATTTCCCAGCCTGGCTTGTATGTAGACATGCTGGTACCTTACTTTCTTTTCATGTGTTCACATAAACAAGATCAAATGTTTGCACAAAAAGAGTCACAAATTAGAGTCAGCAACATGTTCAACTTTCAAAGAAAGAAGAAAAAAAGAAACACTTAGACATACAGAAAGAAACCTAAACAACAAAAAATTCACATAAGAAGTACTATATATCTTTTATCCTGACCATCCTGTTTTTCTGTCTCTGTTGGGCTGTTGGTTGTTTTGTTTTTGTTTTTCTTTTCTTTTTTTAATTTCAGTGATAATGGAATAAGTTCTTATGTCCTTTTTTTTTTTTTTTTACATCCTGTTCCCTTGTGTCTGCAGTTCTGTAAATTTTGTCATCCATTCCCTCCGACACAAATGGCCAACTCTTCGAAAACACAGAACAGGTTTTAACATGTGCTGCACCATAGAAATATTTTCAGCCTGTATTAGCTTACAAGTCAGTATTCATCAGTATTCATGCATTTATTCCTATGAACCAGTCCTTTACGGCTTTTGTCTATAACAAATTGTCTTTGTTTTCCAATGATTTTCAGCACCAGCTGTGCAGCTGAAGAGTAAACCATGGCAGTGTACTTTGACCACCGACTGGACAGTGCCGGACCCTCAGGTATCAACAATGAAATTTCCTGGTACAAAGGTGGAGCAGCCCTCCTGGCAGTGGCATCATATAGTGAAGATACAGGAGGAACCCTCAACATATTCAATGAAGAGGTAGGCATCAGTAAACTTCTATGTTACAATGTTCAGGGTTAAATTAGTTGAACAGTTGAGAGAATAGTAGTAAGTGGCCTTTTCAAACACACATGCACACATACACACACACACATACACACATGCACACATACACATAACACCCCATCACACACATACACACACACACATACACACACCACATGTACACACACACACAACACACACACACACACACACACACACACACACACACACACACACACACACACACACACACACACACACACACACACACATTTCCACAGAGGAAGAGAGAGAGAGAGAGAGAGAGAGAGAGAGAGAGAGAGAGAGAGAGAGAGAGAGAGAGAGAGAGAGAGTAACGATATAAACATTCAATGATTTCTCATGTGAAAATCCAGGGTGAAAAAATTCCACACCGTCCCATCACCAACCAGACACAGATCTGCAGTGTCACCTGGCACCCGACGCGTAAGATTGTGGCAGTGGGGTGGCAGAACGGGGAGATTGCCATGTGGAATGAGCAGGAGCATGAACTGATAGAGCCTCCCCATCTGCACAAAGGAGAGATCACCTTTCTGCGATGGAGCTCCAGCGGCAGTCGTTTTGTGTCTGGAGACAATGTGAGTATTATTTTGGCTTTGTGTGGGGGGGGGTTGGTGTTTTGTTTGTTGGTTGGTTTTGTTACTTTTGTTTCTTAGCTTGATTTTTTTTTTTAACTGGAAAAAACATTTCTCTTTCGCCTCTCCTTCTCTTTGTTTTTTAGTAACGGTGTTTGTAATAGAGTAGTAGCGATGATAGTACCACAGTCACAGTCGTATCAAGAGGAAGTTACCTGTTATATTGAATGGTTTGAAGTTCAATGTTTATCATATTCATGAAAAAAGTTTGAAAGATGAGCATTATTAGATTTTTTGATTGATCACAGCAAAGCCGTTTCGCATAATAGCACTAAATGATAGGACTTGCTTTTTTCTCTTTCGGTCTTATATTTTAATTCTCTGAATGAAAACTACTTGTTGAAAATCCCTCCCCTTTCAAGAGGATTATGAACAAAAATAAAAAAGGGGGGATGGGGGTGGGTGGGGGGGGATGGGGAAGTTAAAGCCTTATGATCACCCAATTAAGTGTACGATATTTCTGCTGCTGTGGACTACTAGCCGGCTGGAAGTTAAAAAGTTTGCCAGCCACTGGACCTTGAGTATTGGCACTAATTTGTCTGTAAGAATTGGCTTTACCTCTTTCTGAGTTTCGCCTTCATGGGCAAATTTAGCAATATTTCTGCAGCATGGAGTCTAGAACTCGGTTGGATTGGAAGCACATGCTAAGAAGCTAAGAATACCATTGTGGAATCTCAAGGATACTCTCATTATGAAATATTGATGCAAAGAGCAGTTCTAAACAGCAGCTCCTAGTATTAGGAAAGACTGATGATCACATGCCAATTTTTTCTATGAGAAGGAAACGTGTATGCTTTTGTTTGCAAATCAGTTTCTGAAAAGCTTAGTATAACTGTCAGATAGTGTGATATACTGAAGACATTATGATTGTCTGGGGATTGTGTGTGTTTCAGTCTGGCATGCTGATGGTGTGGCGCTCTGACAGCCGTGGACGCCTGGGTCAGGAGCCCGTTCAGCATCACCTGCAGGAACCTGTGGAACAAATCGTCTTCCGGCCTCCTCCGCCACAAGATCCATCCATGTAAAGTTTTCAGTGACCTTCCTAGAAAGTTTGAGTTGTAATAGTACTGAAGCTGTATTGCTACATATAAACTTTGAATTGGAAGGGGGGAAAAAAAGTTAGCCTCTGCAAGCTATAACAAATGCCAAGGGTGAGTAGCGATGGCTAGAGTTATGTCCATTTGTCTTTGATGAAATTTATTCCATTCTATTTTCCTGTTTAAATTTATCATTGTAAAACAAAACAGACAAACAAATTAAAAGAGATTCAGTAAAAGAAAGGGGTGATTCATAAACATTGATGAAGGGTTTGAAAAGTACTTGTTCAGTTTTATCCCTACAATCTTAAACAGATTTCATGAATTTCATTCATATTGTTCTTGAAACTTGAATTTGCAAAAATCATATTAACTATATATAGTGTTTGTATGGGTATGTGTGTATGTGTAGATGCGCAGGAGTTTTCTTCTATAGATGTGTTTGTATGCTTGTGCTTTTGGACATATGTGTACATCTTTGGGTATGTTTGTGCTTCTATACATAAATGCTTGTTTGTGTTTGTACAAACAGGTGCACATGTGCGCATGGCTTTGTGTGTGTGTGTGTGTGTGTGTGTGTGTTCATATGTGAATTAAGAAGTGCTGGTTTTATATGTTTGTGTCTGTGCTTGCACAGATTTGTGTGTGTGTGTGTGTGTGTGTGTGTGTTCATATGTGAATAGTTTGTGCTGGTTTACATGTTTGTGTCTGTACTCGCACAGATTTGTGTGTGTGTGCGTGTGCGTGTGTGTGTGCATGCATGCATGTGTGTTCATATGTGAATAGTTTGTGCTGGTTTACATGTTTGTGTCTGTGCTCGCACAGATTCATAAAGACCCTGTTGGTTGATGACCAAAGATGATTACTCTCAGGGATATAGCCAGTCTGGCCCGTGCTGCTGTGAGTGGTGATGAGAGTGCCCTGGACATGTTCAACTGGAAGCGAGGGGGGAAAGCAGGCAAAGTGACCACCCCTTTCGGGCCCCAGGAGTCTCTCTGCTTCTTCGTAGGAGGAGCCACAGGTATGCTTATCATCTTTTGGGCTGCAGTTTGCTGACATTTTGTGTATAGATCATATGGGAGAGACTGGGTCTAGTTTTCAGTCCATCTTGAAAATATAGGTAAACAAAGGAACAAATATGCAATTGCTCTACTCCACACTTTTAGGTGTGTGTTGTTAATTCTTTTTATCTCTCAGCTGGCCATACAAAATATACTTGACTTGATAACTGAAATTATGATTTGTCAGAACAGAATTTGTTTACATGAACTATTATTCCTAAAGTGATTCCAAGCATATCAAAACTGAAATTCAGGAGGGATGCTTTCATGACAGCTCTCACTACCACCATAGCTGTAGTAGCAATAGCATTAAC
>CM060316.1:32225851-32247695 GCA_030674155.1 Stramonita haemastoma
TGTGTGGTGTGTGTGTGTGTGTGAGTGCATGCGTGGCAGCATGCATGCATGTGTGAGTATGTGCACATATGCATGTATGTGTGTTTGTGACATTTGTGGTACTAATTTTATTATGTTTTGTAATTATTCTTGCATTTAATTATTTTCCATATGGAACTTAATAACAAAATGAGTGAGCATGTGATATTTTAAGTGCATATAATTCTCACACCCATAGGCAAAATAACAGGCAACAAAATCCTTTGTAAGACATTTAAAAGATAACTTTCAATATTGGACAATCAGAAATTATTTGTGATTTAAGTTTTTTTCAATATTCACAATAAATGGCTGAATGCTTGGCTGTTGTAACAGGCAAGTAACTTTGGTAGGTTCTGAACAGTGAACAGTGATTTTATCTGTCTCCAAGCTGTGGTACTGATAGAAAGCGGTGGATTGTGACAGGTTGTGGGATCTGGAGCACAATGACAACTACGTCCTGAGCTTGGAGGGGCACAGCAGCTAGACCAGAATGAATCTCTCCTCTGTGTGGGCTACAGTGCTGAGAAAAGTGAGTGGTTTTTCTTTTCCTATCAGATCGCTTTAGTATCATTCAATTTATGGGGTACTTCACACAAGCCTATTAGCTTTTTGCGTGTACCATGAGTTTGTGTAATGTTTGTGGGTTGACACAAATAAGCAAGATTTTTTTTCTCTCTTGGGACTGGTGTCATTGCCTGTGATATCAGAACAGCTATTTCATTGATTTGATTGAGAAGGTAGTTGAAAGAGATTCACAGTTTGATATGATTTTATAGGGGTTTTTTTTGTTTTTTTTAAAAGGTTGATGTGACTCTGTCTATGAGAGTTTTCTTTGCTATGCAAATGCAACAGATAAGATCAATCTTTATTATTGGTAGTCACTGACCAAGAACTTTATCTTTGTAACCATCTGGTATTAGTTTTGTTGTTGTATTAGTGCAGAATGATCAGATAACTGAGGTTTCTGCTTAGATTAATGTCTATGCTTATGCATGTGTTTATATATTAGTAAATGGTACGCATATACATATACATGATAGAGCTCTATGGATTGATTCTTGGGAAACTTTGAAGGAAAATCTTGTATGTCAACTTATGAGAGGGGGAAAAAAAGCAAAAAATGGTGCTGTGTATCAAAGTTTAATCTTTCTATGGACACCAAATACAGTTTCAATTTTTTTTTAAAAATCTGATGCAGTGGAAAATATGGAGGAAAATACATCACACACAAAATATAGTGTTATACAATGCTGTACAATACAACACACTGTAATCTTTTAGAACGTATTGGTGTGTATGTGAGTATGTATGGGGTGTTGCATTTTCTTTCTTTCAGGATCATCACACATATACTGGTTGGCTCATTAACTGAAATATGTTTTGTTTCTGTTTTTTTGTTTTTTTAACAGTATAAACTGTCTTGATTCAGATATTAATAATTTAAAAAAGACATAATTGATGGCCTGTTATAGCAGACATGATGATGGTGTTAGTGGTTATGATGATGATTAGCGAAACTGAAAGTTTGTGTTGTGCAGGCATCCTGGCAGCAGGAACCAACATGGGCAACATCGCCCTGTGGAAATTCACCCCTTCACCCCCTGGCAAGAAAAAGGAAGGGGAAGAACTCTGGACACTCATGGCTCCTGCAGCAGTGGAGGGCCCTGTTCGCACAGTTGAGGTATGTCACAGTTTACACCATAAGGAAAGGTTCAGTAGTAGAGAGAATGAAGACAAAGAGGGAGATAAAGGGGTGGACAGATGATGGAATGGACAGACAGATTGATGGAGGGAAAGAATAAATAACATGGTTAGACGGGAAATATTGTCATTCGGTGACAAAAAACAATGACAAAAAAACAATGTTTTAATTTAATTCTGTCCATTGTCATTCACTGACAAAAATCCTCTTTGAGGGCCTGTAAGTATAAATGGTATCTCCCCTTTCTAGAAATTCTGTGCTAGTAATTCACTCTTTTCCACCCCTCTTTGTTTCTGCCTTGTTTCTTTTCTTTCTGTCACCTCCTTTTTGTCTGTTTTCTGCCTTCTTGGTCCATTCTCCTGCCTTTGACAGAAAGATTTCGAAGATAACAATTCTCTCCCATGCCAAAGTCGGATGTGCTGGGCCTGACTTGTCAGAAGTTTAACAGCTGCACAACACATTTTCACTCATATGACAGATAACAGAAGTTGCTCTCTGAGCATTGGATGAAGAAGAAGCAAGTGACAAAAAACCCAACAAGCAGTCAAGCTGACTTCACAGAGAATAGGAGAGGAACACTTTACAGTGAATAAGAAAAGTAGAGAACTATAGCAGAGAAGTTCTGTCTACTGTTTCTTAAAATAAAAGAACTCTGTTTGAAAGCCACACTCTGTAATGCCTCAGTCATTTATCACATCACACCTTGAGCTATCAGCAGCCTGAATTTTTGTCTGCTCTGTACTCATGTGGAACTTGTTTTTGCTTGTGTGAACTTGCATATTTGCAAATAGTCTCATGAAAGGGTATGTTGCTTCATGTCAGCAAATCACAAAACGTAATCATTTACCTTTGCCATGAGTGACTACTGACTATGATGTTTTAGCAACAACTGCAGCAGTTATGGCAGTCTGGACACTGTGTTGTGTGTGGTGTTTCAGTGGTGCCATCAGAAGAGCCTGTTAGCTGTCAATACCATCGCCAACGTCTTCATCCTCAGCGAGCAGGTCATGAGCTCCAGTTTCCATTCACAGACTGCTGTCGTGCAGTACGCCCCAAGTGCCCTCGCTATTGAACTCTTTGCCAATGGCAGCCATCATGACCTCAAAACAGACATCCAGGTCAAGGGCATCTACACAACTAAGGTAAATGAATGAATTATATAATGGTGAAGAAAGAGAAAACCTTTGAGGTTTGAACTGGGAAAGTCTCATCACCTTTTTCATGTTGAATATGTGTGAGTCATGTCTTGATCCTTCTTTGATATGCCGAGAACTTCCCCAGTGAAAAAGGAGAATTGTTGACATGAATTCTCATGTGGTGATTCTTCAGATTTTGTGTGATCTACCTTTATGCTTGATGTTATCATATCATGTTGATTTTGTTCCAGATATGATATCAACACACATCTTCTAAGAAAGAAAAAGAAAATGCACATCAGTTTGTACCTGAATGGTAGCAATTAACTTCATGATTGCTCAAAAGCATTATCTCATTTTATTGAGCTGAATGGATATCTGTGTCTGTGACCATAGTCAACACTATACACTCACCTCTGGACATGTTTGTATGTATGTGTGTGGCAATGAAAGTGTATTACTGTGACTGACTGTGTGCTTTCAGGATGCACTGGCTGTGTGGAATGGCAAACGAGTGATTCTGTATGAGTATTCAGCAGATAAAGCCACACTGAAAGCAGCAGGTAAGATTCATTGTGTGTATTGTGACCAGAGCTACCCATGTACTTGTAGTTCTTAATTGTTTAATGCATGATCCTAGTCTATTATTTGATGAGTGACCAGATGAACGCTTCTATTATCACAGTTATAATTAGCTTCATTGTGGTAATTGTCAGTACAATTACTTACATTTGTATTGAAACTGTGGAAGTGAGGATTGATGAAATGGGTGATGCCATATGTTTACAATTAACTTTATTATTCTTTTGTGTTGTGATGAGTTGTTCTATTAAATGGTAAAACACTTTTTTTGAACTGTTGAATAATTTGAAAGATTATTCTTTGATAACTGAGGGATTACTGAAGATAAACAGAATAAGACAAAAATGGTAATTGGATGCCAGAAGATGCCAGTTTACAACTGCTAGCGGTGATGGCTGAATGCAAAATGATAAATTAAAAATGGTGACTGTGTTGACAAAAGCTTGTGATAACAAAAGTTTGATGATAAAAGCTTGTGATGACAAAAGCTGCCAGTTGATCACATGATGTGGAATGATGGTTGTGTGCAGGTCAATTCATGACGGAGGCCATGGTGATTGTGGTGTACGAACAGAACATCTACACCATAGAGCAGGGCAAAGTTCAAGTCCGGACTTTCCAGGTGGGTACGCTTCAGCAAAACCACACACTGAGATCAGAGCAATTAGCATTTTATAAAATTGACCTTGGTCCATCTGGTAATCGATGTTGATAAAAGCCTCAAACTGTAAGAAGCCAGCACTTAATAGTAAACTTTAAGGAATTTGTCATACCAAGATTGGAGGTCCACCTCAAGACATTTCTGATTCACAACAACATTTTTACAGTCTTTAGTCATATCCTAAACACACAGACAAGAAAAAGGTGGCAGGATGGTTTAGACGTTCACCTGCCAACTAGAAGTTCATGATGTTCTCTGTTCAATTCCCTGCCCTGCTCTTTCTTCCCAGTTTGACAGAAAATCAAACTGAATGTCAAGCCTTTCGAACGAGACTATAAACTAGCCAGACCCATGTGCTTACAGACTTGTGCCCATCAAAAGAACCAATGACATTTGAAATTCGAAAATAGCAGGGGTACTTCCTGACTGTCATGGCAAAACTGATGGATTCGGTGCTAACTCACAGCATACAAATCCAATATCACTCAGTCAAGAGTGCTATATTTAGTGCTTCCTTTCCTTTTACCTTTTACCTAGTCCAAGTGTGGTCAGTTCCTACTATAATTAGCACCAGCTGGCCCCATCTAGGCTGGGATGGGATGGATTAATTAGTAGCTGAGAGGAGCTGAAAGTGGGGAAAACTGACAGCTGTGAACTATATCCTCGAAGTTGGAATGTGGCTACCTTAGTGGTTGACAACAACAAAAATGGGTGCACACACAACAATCTCACCATTGGTGAACCTCAAAACTTGAGTTGAGGAATTGGAAGGGACTGGGGGGGGGAACATTCCAAAAAATCCACAGACACATTAGTGATGACTACTTGTTTTGTTCCATGTTCTCACAGGGCACAGTGAAGCAGTTGATGACCTTTGCGGAGCCTGAAGGTCACCCCGTGAGTTTGGATGTGTGTGGTCACTACCTGGTAGTGGCGACTGACGTGGGCATTGTTCGTGTCTACGATCTGTCCCGCCGTGAAGCCAAGGCCCACACCAACCCCAAGAACCTGGCAGACATTGTGCCTGGCTTTGGGTCTGTCGTGTCCGCCAAAGTCTGCTGCAATGGCAGTCGTGTTAGCGTCCTCATCAAAACTGTGAGTTCATTGATATATATATGTGTGTGTGTGTGTGGTGTGTGTGTTGTTGTGTGTGTGTGTGTGTGTGTGTGTGTTGTGCGCGCACGTGTGCGTGTGTGCATGCTGGTCGTGTCGTGCGTGCGTGTTTGTTTTCTCTTGGGTGTATGTATGATAAGTTAGTCATATTCAGTGTGTTAATGATATTTGAATTTGTGTGTCTGCATAACATTATAGAGAGATAGATAGGTGTGTGTGTGTGTGTGTTATGTGTGTGATGTTTTAATGTATGTGCATATGCGTGTACATATGCATGCTTAATGAAGCATCAATATCCTGCAAAGTATCTTAAGAATTATCACCATATCAAAAGTTTATCAAAACAAAAAAGCTTTTATACTTCTTGGTTTATACAAATGAAAACAAAGAAACCAAATTTTATGAAAAACTTACAGGATAGTAAGTTTTTTCTTTTTTTTTTGTTTCTAGGCTAGGGCTCCAAGGTTTACCAGAGGTAATATTTTGCGTACACAACCGTTTTTTTCCCCCTACCATTCAGGTAGCTCCATTCTGACTTTGGGGGACAGATGATAGTATAATCATGGTGCTGCCTACTTTTCTCTGATGTTGTAACAACCTCTCTCTTGCCTTGCAGAATGACGGCAACGCTGACCCCAAGCTGTACTTCTGGGACGTGGAACTGGACACTGTGCAGTACTTCAACTTTGAGACAGGGCGGGGGGAGCAGGATGACTACCCCACAGGGCTGAGGGCCAGGATGAAGACAAAGACACCAATGATGCTGAGAGGTGGGGGAGGGATTGGCCGTAGAATGTTTGTGTTTGATAGGGTAGGGGTAGGGGGGAGGATTTTGGCTGTAGAGTGTGTGTGTGTGTGTCTTTGTGTGTGTTTGTGTGTGTTTGTGTGTGTGTTAGGAGTGTGTGTGTGTGTGTCTTGTGTGTCTTTGTGTGTGTTAGTGTGTGTGTGTGTGTGTGGTGGTGTGTGGTGGTGTGTGTGTGTGTGTGTGGGAGAGAGAGAGAGAGAGAGAGAGAGAAAGTCATAGCCAAGGTCAAAAGTCAAACTTTTATTTTCAGATGGTACATTAAAAAAGCACCCAAAACAAGATAAAGCAAATAAAACAAAAACTAACACATGCACACACACACAACATGCACGCACGCACGCACATGCGCATGCATGCACAGACACAGACACACACAACAGAACAACACACACACACACACACACACACAACACACACACACACCACACACACACACACAGACACACACACACACACACACACACACACACACACACACACACACAACACCACACACACTCACACACACACTCACACACACACACTCACACACACACATATAATCACACCCAAAGATATACAATTACACACACACACACACACACACACACACACACACACACACACACACATCACACACAACACCACACACAAACACACACACACACATACAACATACTACACATCACACACACACACACACACCACACACACACACACACACACACACACACACACACACACACACACACAACACACACACATCATCACACACACACAGCTAAGTTTCTCCTGGAGTAATCAGTGCTGACTCCACTCTCCAAAAGTCTTGCATGAACTTTAAACCCAGGCCCGTGTGCGAACGCACGCAGAACATCTTGCGCACATGTTAAATCCTGTTCCGCTTTTTGTAAGAGTAGGCCATCGTGTGCCGGTAGGAACAGATGACATTACAAAAGTGCATACACACGGGACTGGATGTAAAAAGCACAAGAGTACTTATCCCATTATCCTCGATATAAAAGAATAAATAAATAAATCAATAATCAATCAAAAACACCACACACACACACACCACACACACACACACACACACACACCTAAAAAAAAATCCTTTCAAACATCCAAACATTTTTTTCTTAAATAAAAAAAAAGATAACTCACTCAGAATGATTGATCCTTCCTCAGGGGTAAGAACCAGGCAGCCAAAGACATTGCGGGCCGCTACCCCATCTCCCACTACTGGGACGACGAGGAATCCAAACTGCTGGTGTGTGAGGCCCGCGTGCTGAACAAAGACCCCAGCAAAGACAGCAAGGACGTCAAGAAGAGACACTCTCTCACCAAGGCTGTGGAAGAAGGGCCCGTAAGTGTACCTGTTTTTGTATTGGGTTGGGTTGGGGATTTTTTTTTGGGGGGGGGGGGGGGGGGGGGGATGAAGGTGTGTGTTGTGGTGTGTGTGTGTGTGTGTGATTGTAATGTGTGAATGAGTGTTTGAGTGTGGATCTGTGTGTGTGTGGTCTTTAAGTGTGTTTAAGGTGTGTGTTTTATATATGTGTGTTTGAGGGGGGGGGGGAGGGGATACTCACACATGTCTTGCAATATGTGTATGAATACAACAAGAGCAGTAATGACCATGAACATAAGGTATTAAAAAATAAACCCAATACTGAGTGGTTAAGACAGACTGGTGATCTGCAGCAACCTGAGGGGCAGGTTTGAGTCATTGCCAAACTGTCCATTGGAGGGGAATTTCTTCCCCTCGGGGTTAGTTAACATGGGATCTGATCCCATTCCCCTCCAAGGTCTCATACAATACTATAAACCTTGTGAAATCCTACATGCAGACACACAAAAAAACACCTTGCTCACATATTGCAAGGCCTTCAGGTAAGGCTAAGAACCTAGTGAAGTCCTACATGCAATGTAACACACAGAAAACATGTTGCTCACATAGCAAACGCAACACACACACAACATCTTGCTCACATAGTAAAAACCAATTCAGTTTCTGTCACAGAGTAGACCAGCTGTGGCCATTGGTATGGTTTATGTGGACATACATAGCATACAGGTTGCATCTTGGAGAAGGATGGGTTTCACCAGGTTCAACTTGCCTCAGAGACATTGCCTGCAAAATTCACTACAGTATATTCTTCTTCTTTGTCATTATCTCAAATGCTCAGACAGTAACAAATCATGCAACAGTAGAAGTAATCAAAACAACTTTTGTGACTGATATTTGCTAACAGAAAGTAGTCATGGTTTTAGTGCTTGTCATTTTTTCAGTGTAATCACATAATAATGGAAGATGTGTGGCATACACTTGCATGTCATGTGTGTGTTTGTGTGAGTGTGTAGGTGGAGACGATGGTGGTGTCGCTGTTCTGCACCTCAGAGAAAGGTGTGCTGATACAGGACAGCTACTCGACCCCCAGCAGTACACCACCCTCATGGGCATTGAGGTGCCCTACCACTACTTTGTCAGAAAGGTTCGTGCTCTTTCTCCCCGCTTGCTTATAGCTTATGCTGCTTTTTGCATGTGTTTTTGCTGTCTTACTGCTTCTTTGGAATGTCTGTCTGTTTTTTCTGTCTGTCTACCTAGTGTGTCCTGCATTTCTTTTTATCTTAATTCCACCCATCCATCCCCTGACACCGAACCCTCAAAATGTTAGTCTTTGTCCAAAAAAGTGTTATTGTCACTATTTCTCTGTGTCTCTCTGTTTGTATCATTTGCTGTGTCTGTCTCTCTGTCTCTGTCTGTCTGTCTGTCTGTCTGTCTCTCTCTCTCTCTCTCTCTCTCTCTCTCTCTCTCTCTCTCTCTCTCTCTCTCTCTCTCTCTCTCTCTCTCTCTCTCTCTCTCTCTCTCCAGTTTTATCTTGGCTGACAGTGTGTGACAGAGACTTGACACAAGAAAGACTCAGAATGTCGTAACAAATCTGGGCATTAAAGAGTTTCGTATTTGGCTGTACATTAAGAAGTTCAAGGCCATGATTTTATTGTCATGGAATGGCATCGCTCTGTGACATTCCATTGCTGTATGAGCTTAGCAGCGTAAATAATAAAATTATTGTTCCTCTCTCTCTCTCTCTCTCTCTCTCTCTCTCTCTCTCCTCTCTCTCTCTCTCTCTCTCTCTCTCATCTCTCTCTCTCTCTTCTCTCTCTCTCTCTCTCCCCCCCCCATCACAGACAGTGAACCAAGGGCCTGAGGAAGGGGGTCAGGAGCCCACAGACAGCATCGTCAACCCGGAGACAGGGACCATCATCTACCCCAAGCTGGTGTCCCGGAAGATCATGCGGGATTTCGTGGGGCTGGAGGCCAGCGACAAGCCCACCCGAGATGCCATGATGAACTTCAGCTTCCACCTCACCACGGCAACATGGACGAGGCCTTCAAGTCCATCAAGCTCATCAAGAGGTCAGTTCGTGGCGGAAATATTTTTTTCAGCGTCTGTCTGTCTGTCTGTCTGTCTCTGTCTCTGTCTCTGTCTCTCTCTCTCTCTCTCTCTCTCTCTCTCTCTCTCTCTCTCTCTCTCTCTCTCACTCTTTTTGTTCTTTGACCACAGCTGTCAGTTTCTCCCCACTTTTGGCTGCTCTGAGCTGGTATCTGTTTCATCCCAGCTGGTGCTAATTATAGCAGGAACTGACCACTTGGTCTTGGTAAAAGAAAGGGGCTAATTTTAGCTCTGGATTCTTCACTGAGTTATGTTGGATTTGCTCTCTGTTCGGCTAGAGTTCCAAGGTTTATCAATGGTAAGATTTTTGTGTATGTGACAAGGTTTGTTTTTTTTTCCCCCTCCCATCATTTAGGTAACTGCATTCCGACTTCTGTGATGGTGTCTAAATATGACATCTATGTGCATATGGGGGGTTTATTTGGTTCACATCTGTTCCTGCCAGCACATAATGGCCTACTTTTCTGAAAGGCAGAACAGGGTTTTTAATGTGTGCTCAAGATGTTCTCTGTGTGTTCACACATTGGCCTCGTTTATAGTCTCATCCGAAGGACTTTGACATTTAGTTCCATTTTTTCATCATACCGGGAAGAAAGGGGGAGGCTGGGAATCAAACAAAGAACCTCACTGTTTACTTGTTTGTTGGCGAATGTCTTAGCCATCCTGCCACCCTCCTCCCTATAAATTCACATGTGTTGGTGGGAAATTGTGTAAATTTTGCTTGGTGTGACTCTTCCTTGGTACAGACTTTTTGGGGGGATTTTTTTTTTTTTTTTTAAATTTTGTTTTTCTTTTGAGCAGATCTTCTTTGTTAAAGCTATCAGTATGTGATGACTTTAATGAGCACTATTAGTGCATGCATGATGTTGAAGGTGTTAAGCTCTTTTTGACTGATGAAGATTTTCTGTTTTGTTACCACAGCTTCTTTGTCCTGAGGTCTGGTGTATGATCTTTATGCTTGAGTTCCATTTTACCTGTTTTCTATGAACTGTTGAAACTGTTATTGCTACTGTTGAATCTGTTGTTTGTATGTTGTGTTAGACAGAAGGTAGTAGCTAATGAACCCTTTCGAGTTCATACTTCCAAAGAGTTGATTCTTCAGCTCTGTAGATTGAAAGACATTGTTAGGCCTATGGGTTTGAAATCAAACGGTCTTAACCTCTTGGCTACGGCATCCGTCATTCTGTTGTTGTACTCAGCCTGTTAGAGGGTGTATTTGCCGTATGATGTTGATCTTTTTGTTCTTGTTTTGGGTTTGTTTGTTTTTTAATTGGGGGGGGGGGGGGGAAGGATGTTGGTAGCTTTTTTGTTTCTTTCATTGCTGTTTACTGGAACTTGGATGAGTTGGAAACTATGATTTCATATCTTCTTTGTCAGTGATCTGCATGCATTCAAAAATGAAATGAACTTAGGTTTGGCCATTCATATTTTGCTCTTATGGTTTGAGTTTTGTTGCATATAAACACAAGCGTTTCTAATTCAGAGTTTGTATCGTGATAACATAGCCAGTGTTTGCTACATACAGTGTAGGTTATGTAGTTCCTATAAGTCAGTTATTGTGTGAAAACTTGTGAAAATCAATTGAAAATTATATTGTAGCTATATACATTTGCATCCTTTAAAAATAAGGGGAAAAAATTGCTTCAGATAGAAAGAGAAGAAGAAAATAACTCTTTGTAAAGCATACTGCCACACAGCAGCATCCATACATGTAACTCAAAACTTTCCAAAGTAAAAACAGCTTATACCCATCTCAGTTCTAATATTGAACAAGGATTTAACAATTACAACAACAAACAAGGACTGACTGAACAAAGAGGAGAGAGAGAGAGAGAGAGAGAGAGGAGAGAGAGAGAGAGAGAGAGAGAGAGAGAAGAGAGAGATTTGATTGAATGTAGAAAGAAGAGTGCATCCCCTTCCCTGTATAAAAAAAAATATTCTGTATTGTAAATTGTATGGTATAACATGTCATGATAACCCTGGTGCATGTGTGTGTGTGCATGTGTGTATGTACGTGCATGCATGCACCCATGCTTGCATGCACCCATGCTTGCATGTTTTTATGCATGGGTGTCCATATGGGGATGAAGGAAACCAAAACAAAATTTTAAAGAGTGGGAAATGGTAGCCTGGGTCTGTGATATTGATTTGGGCCATTTTATGTTTACCTGTTCATTGCTTTTAAACTATGCTTGCTTGTAACTCCTGTGAATTTCTCACGCTTTTGAGATATTAAAGAGTTAATATCTTTTTTTTTTTACTATGTAAATGTCTGAAGTAACCTACTAGGTTGGTTTTTTTTTGTTTATTTAAGTTGAAATGTGAAGGGGTTTTTTATGTAGCTTGAGCATAAACCAAAATTATTGTATTTCTAAATTTTTGTGTAGAAAATATCTGAACCATTGACTATGTGTTCAGTAATTTTGAATAGAGAGAACTGTAAAAACCTTTTTACTGGTTGTTTTCCAAGTGATGAGAAAAGAATCAACTGTCCGACATTGTTCATGGGCTGTTCTATCTTTTTAAATCACACACACACACAAAAATACAAGTCATGACAATAGAATGGTGTGTGTGTCAGACAATGTAATGGGCTGTTCACCTGTTTAAACAAACCTCAACTTTTTTCCCCAACAGAAGTAATGAGGAGGTGTTAATGTTACCGTATGTGTGGTGCCTGCAGTGAGTCCGTGTGGGAGAACATGGCCAAGATGTGCGTGAAGAGCCGGCGCCTGGATGTGGCCAGCGTGTGTCTGGGCAACATGGGCCATGCGCGGGGAGCCAAGGCCCTGAGGGAGGCCTTGAAGGAGCCAGAGCTGGATGCCCGCGTGGCCGTTCTGGCCATACAGCTGGGCCTGCATGTAGGTGGCCGGCCATGTGGCTTCACTTTTTTTTTATAAATGCGCTTTCATGCATGCATACACACAATCTTTCCTCTTGCCAGCTTATGTCGAGAAAGATCCTATTTGTCTCCTGTCTACATGCGAATATGCTCAAAACACGCAACTGTTTGCAGATAGACACACGTGCACACATGCACGCACACGCGCGCACGCACACACACACACACACACACACACACACACACACACACACACACACACACACACACACACACACACACACTCAAAATCTGTCTCTGTCTCTGTCTCTGTCTCTCTCTGTCTCTCTCTGTCTCTCTCTCTCTCTCTCTCTCTCTCTCTCTCTCTCTCTCTCTCTCCTCTCTCTCAAACCATTTTGTATTAGCTAGAAATGACTGGAAATCCAGATGCAGACAGCGGCCTTACAATATCATTCATCCTGTGTATGGTTGTTTACAGGAGGATGGGGAGAGGCTACTGAAGAACTGCAAGCGGTACGATCTGCTGAATGAGTTCTACCAGAACAGCGGGCAGTGGGGCAAGGTGAGCCTGATCTGTCCCAAAGGAGATTGATTTGTCAGGAATATAATGATAATAATAATGATAATGATAATAATAATGATGATGATGATGATGATGATGATATATGGAATTTATATAGCGCTATATCTTGCAAAAACATTCCAAAGCGCTTGCATTTGACCCACTCTTTCCCAAGCAACCAATAACAATAGTTTAAAAAAATTTGAGCGTGCACATACATATGTGCGCATACACACATAAAGGTTATATACACTTTGGCAGGGTGATGGGGATTTCAGATATATGGACAGATATGAGATGAAAGCAGGAGGAGAAAATCTTAGGTTTGAAATAAATGAGTCTTGAGGTTGGATTTAAAGGGTTGGATTTTACATATGGCTGCTGAGCATTGTACAGGACAGATTGATAGGGCTTCCTATAAAGTGGCAGAATGTTTGTGCAATGTTTGCCAGGATTGTAACTGACTTTTCTCTTGAATTTCTTTAAGTATAGTTATGATACTGGCCAGCTTTTGATACAGAAGGATTTTTTCATTTTATTTTAGACTTTTAAACCCGTTGACTGCCTTAGCACGTCATATGACGTGCTACTGATAGCGCACTCCCAGTGCCTTACGTGCACCGATTTTCTCGATTTTTCCTAACTTCGTTTTAAGGTCCATTCCAAAACAGTTGATATTTTAAGCTTGTGTGGGATTCCCTCTACCCATATATGGTTGGGAAATCCCGTTGCGTGGACGGAAAGTCTGTTTTTTCCTCAGTTTTGTTGGCTGACTGGAGCAGTTTTTTATTTTTATTTGTTTATTTTTGGATGATTCAGGCATGTTTATAAATTCCAACTTGGCCTTCAGATTAGTTTGATTTAATGCAGAATTCAATTCTGTGCAAAAGTTGTACACACGTCAATATCAAATTGTTGGTAGTTTAGATGCTAGATTTATTACCCCATTTGGGCAAAAGTCCTTTGGCAAAGCAGATTCAGGTTCTGGTTCTTTATATGGGCAGTCAAAGGGTTAAAACAAAGTGGATTTTTGGATTTAATGAAAGTTTTCAGGTATGTTTGTTTTTAGTTGTGTGTGTGTGTGTGTGTGTGTGTGTGTGTGTGTGTGTGTGTGTGTGTGTGTGTGTGTGAGAGAGATATGATTACAAATATAAACAAGGAAACAATCATAAACCATAAGAAAAAGCACATCTAGCAGCTGAACCCTTATTTTTAGTAGTCCTAAAATGTTTAGGCAAATTACATGGCAGAACCATGCTTTTGTAGTATGTTTGTGTTGTGCCATTTTTGTTTGTTATACTCAGTAGTGTTTTAATGTGAGCTACAAATTGTGTGTAGGCACTGGAAACGGCAGAGATGTACGATCGCATTCACCTGCGATCTACATACTACAACTACGCACGCCATCTGGAAGAAAGGGGAGACACCAATGGAGCCATTCCCAAGTAAGTTTTGTGTCTCAGTCTTCTGGCTTTGTGGTTGTCAGTGACTGATATCTGTGTGTGTGTGTGTGTGTGTGTGTGTGTGTGTGTGTGTGTGTGTGAGAGAGAGAGAGAGAGAGAGAGAGAGGAGAGAGAGAGAGAGAGAGAGAGAGAGAGAGAGAGAGCACATTCTTTTTGTTTGGGTTTGCTTTATGTATAGACATCTTAAAAATGTTGCATGGTATTGTACTTTTGTATATTGAGTTAATATGTGATAGGTTTTTGTTATATGTTGTTTTATGGAATATTTTCTAGCCGTCTTTTTTAGTTCTTTGGCAAGAGTTCCAAGGTTCACGAGTGGTGAGATTTTGCATACGCAATCATTTTTTGCCCACCATTAAAGTAGCAGCATTATGACTTTGGGGATGATGTCTAAACATGACACTAGTGTGCATGCATTTAAATAAAATTGTCATCCATTCCTACTGGCATGCAAGTAGCCTACTCCTCTGAAAGGCAGAACAGCTATTAACGTGTGCATGATATGTTCTGCATGGGATTGTACACAGGACTTCCGTTTATAGCCTGATTGAAAGGACTTTTGAAGGGAGTGGAGTCGGCACTGATATCAACTCAAGGGGACAAATCCCCTCGAGTGGGGGCCTTGGTAGTGGCTTGAACCAGGGCTGTCAGGTCACAAGTTCAGCTCTCTAACCACTAGGCTGACCTGCCCCCCTCTATCCCCCTGAGCTAGCCAGTAAACCAGCTGGATAAGGTGAAGAAAACATATCATGTTAGCACAGTTTTGATAGCCACCTTAGATTTTAATTGTAACGATGCATACAAAGTGTGTACTCAACATTAGCATAGCTGGTTGGAGTTCAGACATTTTCACACCTAAAAGATGATCAAAGAGAGAGTATGGAGAGACGAGGGGGTACACAGCACTTCTATGTTCACTGTCTGGTTTGTGCTTAAGGTGTGAAGTGACTGTTTTCAGCTATGAGAAGTCGGAGACTCATCGTTTTGAGGTGCCCCGCATGCTGGTGGACGACCCTGACCAGCTGGAGCAGTACATCAGCAAGAGCAAGGACAAGTAAGGACTCCGCACTCTGTGCCTGCTGGCTTTGGTCATCATCATCATCATCATCATCATCATCATCATCATCATCATCATCATCATCATCATCATCATCATTTGTAACTCTGTATTCTGTGTCTGCTGGCTTTGGTCATCATCATCATGATCATCATCATCATCATCATCATCATCATCATCATCATCATCACATGTAATTCTGTATTCTGTGTCTACTGGCTTTGATGCCAGCCTGTAGTATGTTTCCATGTATGTGATGAGTATCAGATGTGTTTCACTTTTTAGTTTTGATTTTTTTTTTTTTTAATATTGCAGTTTTAAAATAAAAAAAATAAAAAAACTAACAGACATGTAAACTGCATTTATATCAAGAGTGACTTGACTCTAGCAGATACCAGAATTTTTATCCTATCAAAATCTTGTGTGAAAATCTATTAGATTCTCCTGGACATTTTATTTGAATGTGCAAAGCGCAGTTCTCATCGCAATTTGAAAATTAAAAATCATTGAAGAACACAGCTAGCCTGCAACAAAGAAAAAAAGGCTAAGATTCATTATATTGCAGACAACAAAATTATAGAAGAAAGGTGATCCTTCCTAGCTGCCTGCAGTGTCTCAGCAGCTGTGTTGTGTTGGTTCAGAACCCTGCGGCGATGGTGGGCCCAGTACATGGAGAGCACAGGAGACATGGAGACAGCCATCCAGTACTATGAAACCTCCCAGGATTTCTTCTCCCTCGTTCGTGTCTACTGCTACTGTGGAGACATGGAGAAGGTCAGAATGAGGGAATTTTGCTGGCAGTGTCTGTGGGTTTGGTTGTTCTTAGGCATGATTTCGCTTGTTGGTCAGTTTTGTGGGTGATGGAAAGTGTTAAGAAATGCATGGAAGAAGTGTGCTAGTAGTGCAAGATAGATCAATTTTGTGAAAATCTCAGTTTAGAAGAATAGACTGATAAATGTTTGTTTTCATCATCCTGGTTGAGATAGCTTGAGATGCGATGATGAATATGCTCACATCATAACATGTGGAATGTGTGTATGCTGTGATGGTGTTCTAGCATTGAGTTCGTTATGAAATAGGTGGACATGATTGTCCATGTACATTGCCACTGTGTATTGAAAAAATTTGCAAATCTTCTGCTTAGATTATTTGATTTGTTGAGAGCAGTGGTCCTAGTAGTTCAGGACAGCATCTCTCCAAATACTTTAATTGTTTTTGTGAAATTATATATGATATACCACTGCTGATATTTCTCCAGGATGGCATAGCACATCATGAGTTAGCATTGTCTTTAAGTTGATGACAGTTTAAAACAAATAGACATGTATGTGGTGATGATAATCACCACCTGTACCATGTTTATTCCAGGCTGCCAAGGTGTGTAATGACACAGGGGACAAGGCAGCATGCTACTACCTGGCCCGACAGTATGAGAACCAAGACCAGATCAAAGAGTCCATCCACTTCTTCACTCGCGCTCAGGCCTTTGGCAGTGCCATCCGCCTCTGCAAGGTATAGTGTCCATGTGCATGTGTGTGTGTGCATGCTGTACATCTGTGTGTGAGTGTGTGTGAGTGCATGTGTGGTTGGTGGTGTTGTGTTGTATGTGTGTGTGTGTGTGTGTGTGTGTGTGTGTGTGTGTGTGTGTGTGTGTGTTGTGTGTTTGAGATAGTCTGATATTGTATTGGAGGATGTGGTGTGTTGTGTTGTTTACTTAGCACCAGGTGTGTACATGTACACTTGAATGAATGAATTTAGGATGGGAATTTTAGCCCATCAAGAGGCCAACAAGCATGTATGTATGTGCACAGGAACATACTCAAATAAATATGTGCTTACATGAATTGTTTGCACATACACACACACATGCACACACACACACACGCACGCACGCACACACACAGGCACATGCACACACACACACACGCACGCACGCACACACGCAAGCACGCGCACGCAAACACACATGTGCTTGCACGCACGCACGCAACACACACACACACACACACACACACACACACACACACACACACACACACACACTCACACTCACAGTGCCTCTTCATGGGGGTATGGCTATAGGAGAAGAGAGACTCTTCCTGTGCTCATAAAAAATGTCTTTTTTTTTATTTACTAAAGTTTTTGTTTGTCAGTGTTCTTTACTTTGTCACATTTTTCTTGTCTGCTAGGGTTAAGTTGCATTCACAACTAAGACCATCTACACTTTGCGTGGGTAGAACTCTGTGAGTTATTTTCTTTTTGAACTGAGATGGAAAAGCTACCATGTTTTATTCACTCTGTATGCAGATATATCAAAAGTGAACATATCTGTTATATTTGCAGTACACACAGAAGCTTGAATTTGAAGGGATAGGAGCTTGGATTTAAGATTAGCTAGTGCTCTTGGCCTCTGATGAGTAGGCCAAAAAGATCCTCTGTGTGGAGTCGTTGTTTTCCACATATGTTGATGAAGGTGATGAGATGTGGTTGTGGTGATGTGGGTGGGCAGGAGCACGGGTTTGAAGACCAGCTGGTGAACCTGGCCCTAATGGGTCGGCCGGAGGACATGATGGAGGCCGCCAGATACTACGAGCAGCGCCAGGACACCCTGGATAGAGCTGTCATGCTGTACCATAAGGTGAGGAGGACTGCTGGCAGATTTTCTCTGTGGTGTGTGTGTGTGTGTGTGTGTGTGTGTGTGTGTGTGTGTGTGTGTGTGTGTGTGTGTGTGTGTGAAAAGAAATAGAACAAATAAAAACTAACATGTATAACAGCTGTAAGTTCTTGCATGTGACTGGCCTGATATGACTGACAACCAACCCGTGTTTGGCAGGCGGGCAATTTCTCCAAAGCCCTGGACCTGGCCTTCAGTGCCAAACAGTTTGGGGCTCTGCAGATGATCTCCAGTGACCTGGATGAGCGAGCTGACCCCGAACTGTTGGAGCGCTGCGCCAACTTCTTCATCGACAACGGACAGCACGACAAGGCTGTGGATCTCTTGGCCATCGGCAAAAAGGTCTGTGGAGGGAGGGATAAATATATGTGCTATGCTGTATGCCTTTTGCCCTAAGGTTACTTTTCTTTTTTAATTTGTTGAAAAATTCTTCATTGATTTTGTTTATGAAAGAAAATCCATTCCCTCCAAAAGGAAAGGAAAAATAATCCGATCATGTCTTCATGCCTAATTCGGATGTGCCTAGCCTGATTTTTCAGGCACTTAATAGCTGCACAATGCATTTTCGCTCCTATGACAGACAATAGTTGCTGCTGAGCAGCTGACGAAGAAGAAGATCATGTTATGAACATCTGTTACAATGATAAAGAGAAAAGTAGTTTGATGGCACTGAAAGCTGTGCATTTTATTGTTTGAGAAGAAAGTGGATATGTACCATCTTCTTCCTGGACAGGCTTCACAAGGTTCAACCTGTCATAAGACGCACTGCCTGAAAACTACAGTGCAGTTTCCCACTAACTTCTCAAGGAGTTACAGGAGAAGTCAAGTCGTCACAGACTGGTGACACCATGTAGTGATATCATGTTGGTGTTCCTGTGTTTTTCTCTCGGTATATATATGTGTGTGTGTGTGTGTGTGTGGGCGCGCACGTGCGCCTGCATGCATATTGCTGACTGCTGGCTGTGTGTGGTGGCAGTACTGGGAGGCGGTGAAGATCTGCATGGACCAGCACGTGGAGATCACGGAGGAGCTGGCGGAGAAGCTGACCCCGGGCAAGGAGGGGATGTGGAGGGGACAGCATGGAGCGCATCAAGCTGCTGGAGGCCCTGGGGGAGGTCTGCATGCTGCAGGGGCAGTACCACTGGCCACCAAGAAGTTCACCCAGGCAGGCAACAAAGTCAAGGTCAGTGCACGGGACGGGTTTGCTGTTTTATGGGTTTTTTAGAAATAAAATAGTCTTGTTTATATACTCTGTCTTCTCCCCATGTGGATGCCGGGAATCTCTCTGTCAGTATGAATAGCATTTCCACCTTCTGTGCTAGGATTTCCCGCTTTTCTACTTCTCTCTTTTTGCATTGTTTCTTTTCTTCCTGTCATTTCCTTGTCCATTTTCTGCCTTCTTGGTCCATTATCCAGCCTTTTTTCCCAGAAAGACTTGAAAGATAACAGTTCTCTCCCATGCTGAAGTTAGATGTGCTGGGCCTGACTTGTCAGACTCTTAAAGGCAGTGCAATGCAATTTTGTGTGACAGAAAAACAGCAGTTGCTGTCTGAGTGTTTAATGAAGAAGACAAATGTCCCATCTGTTGGTGTCTCAGACATTCATTGCTTGCTAGGAACAACATTTTTGAATTGCCAACAACAGCAGAAAAACAAAGTCAGTGTTTCTCATGGGGAATCAGGGGTGGCTGACTCCCTTATGGGAATGGTATAAGCTGGTCTACAGACCTGTCAGGTTCATTCATATTAAAACAAAACACATGTGGATAAATGGAGAATTGTTGTAATTGAAGCTGGTCTACAGACCTGTCAGGTTCATTCATATTAAAACAAAACACATGTGGATAAATGGAGAATTGTTGTAATTGAAGCTGGTCTACAGACCTGTCAGGTTCATTCATATTAAAACAAAACACACATTGTTGGTATTAATGGAGAAATGTGTATGTTTTAATTGAAATCAGATCTTCCATGGCTTACTCCCTTTGCATATTTATATTGGTACAGCCAGTGGCTGACTGGGGGTTTTAGGGGGTTTTGTGCCTTTTTTTTCGGAGGGGGCGATAAATGTATATTTTTGTCTTGCTGAAGTTTGGGAACATGACCTCTCTCACCTCATATATATAAGAATACACCAACAGAAAATGTTACTATTGCAGTAAATGTGTACATGCACCAGCGATTGAGGGAAGGAGGATAGTGATATATTTGCGCGTATTTTATGTGTGTGCCTGTTCATTCTCATTCACGTTCTGAAACTTGTATGTACTCAGTGTCAGAAACATTAACAACACTATAGTTTACTGTCAAGAGATATGAAGAAAAACCAGTAGACAAACTCTCTCTCCTTAATTCAAGCAGACTAAAAACAAAAATCCTTTGAAACAAGTTGATACTAGTAGAAGGACCACAGAAAACTGTACCTGGGAGTTCTTTTCTGTTACAGCTTATAATATTTGTTGATATATGAAGAAGTGGGGAGTTATTTTCCGTTACAGCTTGTAATGTGTGTTGATATATGATGAAGACAGCAGATCTGATCTGTGATGTAATTATTTCTCATTTTCAGGCCATGAAGGCTCTGCTGAAGTCGGGCGACACAGAGAAGATCGTGTTCTTCGCTGGTGTCTCTCGACAGAAGGAAATCTATGTGATGGCTGCCAACTACTTGCAGTCTCTGGACTGGCGTAAAGACCCTGAAATCATGAAGAACATCATTGGCTTCTACACCAAAGGGCGGGCTCTGGACTCCCTGGCTTCATTCTATGAGGCTTGCTCTCAGGTATGGTCTTGACAATGCCACTGCCTTCATAATTTGAAATCCCGTCACCCATGCAAAGTGTATAACCTTTATAAGTGTGTGCGCACGGGCGTGTTTGTTTGTGTGCATGTGTGTGTGTGTGTGTGCGTGTGTGCACATTCGAATTTGTTAAAATTATTGTTGTTGATTGCTTGTGTCTTGTATAGGTCGAATGCAAGTGCTTTGATTTGTTTTTTGCAAGATATAGCACTATATAAATTCCATGTAATATTATTATAAATCATCTCAGTTCTAGGCCATTGTAGTAGAAAGATAACTGTACCCAATAAGGAAAGAATGAGCCCAAAAGTCGTTGAAATTTTAAAAGATATTGGGAATATGTATAATTAACCTGCAAAGTGCATGCATGCAAGGACTGTCACATAAGGCAGTCTATATATGCATATATGTACACACTTGTGGATATCAGACTGTTTGATTTTTAAAACAAACGGTATAGGTGTAAGAAGCAGATGTGTTGTATTGCTGGTGCAGGTGGAGATAGACGAGTACCAGAACTATGAAAAGGCCCTGGGAGCTCTGGGAGAGGCCTACAAGTGCATGAGCAAGGCCCAGGGAGACGAGGTGACGAAGGAAGAACGCCTCGGACAGCTCAAACAGAAGATGACCCTCATCAAGAAGTTCATCACTGCTCGCAGGTTGGTTATTGACACAGAAGTTGTGGTCACAATTTAGTGTTTGAGCATGCTAGAGAATGTGGCAGGAGTACCTGTAATTTCATTGATGTTGCCTTCTCATTTTCTGCAAAGTCCCCTGTGTGCTGCATCCATACCACTTAACTCCCAGTTCCTTTTATATAGCTAGCTGCAGCAGTGCCTTGTTGTACTCTCACAATCATCAAGTCATAAGGATCTATGTGTCAACCGTCTTAGCCCCATAATGGCTGCAGCCAACAGCAACAAAACTGCCTCTAGATTTTGATCTGGCCGCAGCCGGCAGTTGGTCCTGGTCGCATGAGCGGTATTTCTAACT
>CM060316.1:32247795-32250295 GCA_030674155.1 Stramonita haemastoma
AACTCTACTGCTCCCCTACAAACTAAGTCCTTCAGCTGAGACTATGAACTCTGGGCTCGTGTGTCATGCACCAACGTTAAAAAGCTATCCACTCATCTTTTGTAGAAGACTTGGAAATATCTTAATGAGCAAGTCAAAGAAATTATTATTCAATAATGTCGGTCTGTAACAACACTGATAAAGGCTAATCTAAAACATTTATAAAGATCAATCTTTAACATGTTTATGGGGATTTTTTTGTTATAACTTGGATAAACAGTCTGTAACAGCTCGTTTGTATAAACAAGGGTTGACTTCACCTTCACCTGTCCTGTAGTCTGTTATAGACTGTTAGGGCACCACTGAAGTATTTGCTACCAGCTTCTTCCACTCCTCGCGGTTCTTAGCTTTCTGTAGAATGCCTATCGACTAAAGGCTTGTGCGTATTTTGTAAAGCCCAGTTGTTTTTTCCCTTTAACATCTAGATCATGAAGTATCTTGAACGGTTTAAAAAGTAGCATGCTCTCATCCATATGCAGAATCTTAATCCAATATCTAATGCACCTTATAGCAAAATGAACAGATAGGAGATATCTATTGTTTTAACCATGAATAAGATCATTAGGTGTATAAATCGATGTAAGCCTAAAAACTGCTTTAAAGCAAAGAGGTGCACTGATTCACAGTGCGTTACAGCTGCATCCAAACCCCAAATATCTGCACCATATAACACAGTGGGTTGTATATGTGCATCAAAATATTTTAATGAACAAATCAAAGAAATTATTATCTAATAATTGTTTTTTTTCTCCAAACAAGTAACTCGCTTCCTTTACCTTGACTTGCCAGACCTTTACATGGAATTGCTAAACTAAGCTTTTTAGTAAAACAGATATATAGACATAATCACTGGCATGAATTTCCATTGTACAAACATTTTTTAAGAACTGCTAAATAACCATCTTTTCTGAATACGATGACATTATTGTTATTCAGCCCTTAAGATCCAGTGATGTTGCAGCACTGCCTTTTTTTTTTTATATCGAGGATAACGGAATAAGCAAACATGTGCTTTTTTTCATCCGGTCCCCGTGTGTATGCAGTTTTGTAAATATTGTCATCTGTTCCCACCGGCACACGATGGCCTACTCTTACGAAAAGCGGAACAGGATTTAACGTGTGCGCAAGATGTTCTGCGTGCGTTCGCACACGGGGCCTCGGTTTAAAGTCTCATCCGAAGGACTGCTTGAGAGAGAGAGAGAGAGAGAGAGAGAGAGAGAGAGAGAGAGAGAGAGAGAGAGAGAGAGAGAGAGAGAGAGAGAGAGAGAGAGAGAGAGAGAGAGAGAGAGAGAGAGAGAGAGAAGAGAAGGCAAGGCAAGGCAAGGCAAGGCAAGCAGGCAAGGCAAATATTCTTTTATTCCAGGATAATGAATAAGCACTCGTGTGCTACTTTTTACACCCAGTACCCGCCCTTTTCAGGGATAACATCAAGATAAGAAAAACAACCTATAACGAAACAAGAACAATAATAATGATCCAAATACCAAGAGCAAGAAACCATACCAAATATCAAACAACAGGCAAGAAATAAGACAGAAATACAATAATAAGGTAATTATATAAAAAGGCACTCATTCATAAACGAAAATAAGAAGTAAAAATCAATGATGATTTTGATTTGAAAAAAAAAGCGCAATAGTTAAAGAGCAAACATGAAAATATGATGAGGTAAATGACTGAAAACATCAATCCACCACCATCTATCATGAATAAGCACTATTGTGCTTTTTTTACGTCCAGTCCCCTTGTGTATGCAGTTTTGTAAATGTCATCTACTCCCACCGGCACACGATGGCCTACTCTTACGAAAAGTGGAATAGGATTTAACGTGTACGCAAGATGTTCTGCGTGCGTTCGCACACGGGGCCTCGATTTAAAGTGTCATCCGAAGGACTTTTGGGGAGAGTGGAGTCAGCACTGATGTTAACTCCACGAGAAAAATCTCCTCGACTCGAACCTGGATCGTCAAATTGCCAGCACAATGTTCTGACCACTAGGCTATCCGTTCCCAGAGAGAGAGAGAGAGAGAGAGAGAGAGAGAGAGAGAGAGAGAGAGAGAGAGAGAGAGAGAGAGAGAGAGAGAGAGAGAGAGAGAGAGAGAGAGAGAGAGAGAGAGAGAGAGAGAGAGAGAGAGAGAGAGAGAGAGAGAGAGAGAGAGAGAGAGAGAGAGAGAGAGAGAGAGAGAGAGAGAGAGAGAGAGATGCTTTATTTATTCCTGCATTTGGAAGGGGTGGAAAAAGACCTGAGAAAGATCATAGACACACGAAACTGAAGCTTAGACCATTACAGTGAACATGCTTATTATTTCATCAATACCTCATGTATTGGCAATAAAAATTCACGGTTATTCAAAGCAGTCTAGGGAAGGCTAAGTTTGTTTCATGGAATAACAGTTTAGTTGCTGTAAACAACTAATGGGGAAAAACAAACAAACAAACAAACAACAACAACAACACACCGA
>CM060316.1:32255295-32260295 GCA_030674155.1 Stramonita haemastoma
ACTCTTTATCAACTCGATCAGAGCAAACGTGTGTGTGTGTGTGTTGTGTGTGTGTGTGTGTGTGTGTGTGTGTGTGTGTGTGTGTGTGTGTGTGTGTTAGGGGGAGGATGGCGAGGTTGCGTTTGATTTGTTTCAAGTCTGTTCAACTAACTAATATTAGACTAATATAAAAAAAATAAAAGGATGATGAAATCAAAGATAAATGCAGCAAATGAATGAAATGATATAATGAATCGTTTAATTGCGATAAAGACATACATTTTTTTAAAGATCCTCAGCTGGAGCTCCAAGGTTCACCAATTGAGACTTTGGGTATGCCACCGTTTTTGCCCACCATGAAGGTAGCTGCTTTTCGACTTTGTGGGGTACCCATAGGCCCTACGTATAAAACAGACTAAAAAAAAAAAAAAAAAAGAATAAAAAAAGATGATGAAATAAATACAAATGAAATATATCAGACAGGAGAGAGAGAGAGAGAGGAGAGAGAGAGAGAGAGAGAGAGAGAGAGAGAGAGAGAGAGAGAGAGAGAGAGGAGAGAGAAGAGAGAGAGAGAGAGAGAGAGAGACAAATCGTGTAAAGCAAAGCTGCATGTCACCCATAGCCTGGCGACATGATTTTCGTCACAAAAAAGTCCAGCTGAGATACTGACTGTATCATGAAACAGGATGAAGGGGACGGTAGTGTACAGTATTTTTGTAAGCACAAGGAGTGCTGCATCTACTCAACACTTTCATTAAGTGTTGCGGTTATGACTCTCTCTCTCTCTCTCTCTCTCTCTCTCTCTCTCTCTCTCTCTCTCTCTCTCTCTCTCTCTCTCTTTCTTTATGTGTTGCGTCATACTCATAGCTTAATTTAAGTTAATATAGCTAGCTGGTTGGCGACCTGTTGTGCATCCGCGCGCGCGCGCGCGTTTGTTTTGTTTGTTTTTCATTTAAAGTTTGTTCACTCTATGTGATATTAGACTTCAACAAGAATTAAAAGTAGCTAAAACAAGCCCAACAATTAAAACAATTAAATTCAAAAGAAAACTTGTAACAGAACATTAATACCAGACCGAGAAATAACTTTAGCAATATCCCGGATTTCTGGTCTACGAGTGAGTAAACCCACAGATTCTCTTTTTACGCGCGCGCGCGCGTGTGTATGTGTGTGTGTGTGTGTGTGTGTGTGTTGTGAGACAGACAGACAGACAGAGAGAGAGAGAGAGAGGAGAGAGGAGGGAGAGAGAGAGAGAGAGAGGAGAGAGAGAGAGAGAGAGAGAGAGAAGAGAGAGAGAGAGAGATTGCTATGTAGGCCTATGTGATTTGTTTGCTTCATTAATTCTGTACATTATTATCGTTATCAATATTATTATAATGTCAGTCAGATTTAATCTTACGTTTGTTAATAACACACACACACACACACACACATACACACACACAACGTGACGCGCGCGATCGTGTGTGTGTGTGTGTGTGTGTGTGTGTGTGTGTGTGTGTGTGTGTGTGTGTGTGTGTCGTGCGTGCGTGCGTGGTGTGTGTGTGTGTGTGTGTACACGTGTACGTGTGTGTACGCCTGCCCGCGCGAGGGCAGAAAAGCAACTTATATGGATTACTATCCAAAGATATATATATCCCTGACCAAGAATTAATCCACACGTACCCCAAAAAAATTCGGTGAGAAAGTATGTGCCGCCCCATTGACCTTGACACGACATAGCAGTGTGGAGCGGTATGACTTGATGATTAGGCCTTGACCTGTGTGACCTACCTGTCAGACTGTCGGGGTACCACAGGTATGAAGCAAGAATCGCCTAGTAAGTGCACAGCCTGAGCGGCAGTAGGTCCGCACTTCTATCGTTGACGTCTGTTCGGGTTGTAGGTCAACTGAGGACTCTGTCGTCTCAAGATTAGTAGCCACTCAAAAAGATGACAGCGTGTTAGAAGGTCAGAGATAATTTTTTCCCGCTTGCGCTTTTGAGGGTATGTGTGGCAGACATCTTTTAGGAAGCCCCTCACCCCACCCACCCACAAAGTAAAAAAACAAACCAAAACAATAAAATAAAAAAGCCAACAAAAAACAAAAACCGATTGAGAGGGGATATTATATTCATTGTGTTTATTCCAGATGATCACAAAGACCATACTCTTCATCGAATGTTCAGACAACTATCCTTGTCTGTCGCAAAGACTAGGCTATATTTTCAGGGCTGCCGCCAGAACACTTTCAAAAAATCGAAGAAACCCTCTACAAATTCTCAGAAATCCACTGCTTTTAACAAGTGCATTAAATTATTTATTTATCGTTTTTATAAAGCGTGCTATCTGACATTTAACCGTCACCCAAAGTTATAGTCTAATGCTTCATGGCTCACTCATTTTAGCCTGTGAATCACTGTCGGTCAGACCGGAAACCCTGTGCACACTTTAGATCTAACCTAGATGCCGGGGAAAAGATTGCGCCTGTCACAGTTTCTAAATGCCGCGCCTGGCCATTTTCTTTCTTCTTCTTCTTGTTCTTCATTTAAATGAGACAGAGGTTGTTATGCAATGTCGGGCACATGCAACAAAGGAAGTAAATCTCCACTTAAGTTTTAAGCGTGACCATGTTTTGATGTCGGCCTTGGCCTTGGCCTTGGCACTTTTGCCTACGTCACTGATTGACAAACTAAAAGGCCAAGGTCGATGTACTTTTTCATTTAATTGTTGATTCATTCATTGCTTTATCCAGTTACATGATCGGTGAGAAGTATGGCTAAAAGTAATGGGGTGCCAGAATCCATTAGTAAAATTACCGTGCAGGGTTTGTTTTTCTCTGTTTTCTCACCCACATGTGCTGACGATATTAAGTAATAGTGGCAGTACGGTGTTCAGTGCTACTGTATGGCCTACGCACTTGTTCATTGTTCTGCTTTTGTCGAAAAAAAGCTGATCCTGATTTCTGTTATTTTGAAGTGTTTTTAGTGTGATAGTGTGTGTGTTAGTGTTAGTGTGTGTTTGTGTGCGGCGCTTGCGCGCGTGCTTATTTTATTCTTTTATTTCGAGGATAATGGAATAAGCACTTATGTGCATTTTTACACCCCGTCCCCGTGTGTATGCTGCTTTGTAAATTTTGTCATCCGTTCCCACCGGCACACAGTGGCCCACTCTTCCGACGTGTGTACACACATGTGAGCATGCGTGCACGCACGCTTGCGTGCTTGGGCACGCGTGCATATTATGTGCAATTTCTTGAGCACCTTGACAGGGTGTGTATGCCCAAAGATGATAACACTGACATGTACATGAAAACTGGCTGGCGAAAGGAACACAGTGAGACTCTACAGTAACCTATTAACGATCATTGCCAGAAGTGTTCCGATAACAAGATTGATCCACTGTGCACGTGCCCCTGATAGCAGCTTTCCTAACGAGGTTACATGAACCGCCGGAGAGAAGGAACTTGCCATAGGCCTGCACCAGACTAAATCAGGGACAGCTAGAGTTTACCACCAGAATTGTGGCGCTGCTTCAGCTTTTTCTTGTATTCTTTTCAGTTTCATGTTCTTTTCCCCCGTAAAGTGTTGGTGATTATAAACAGTTGAAGTACGTTGTTTCCTTTTCGCCTTTTTTGGGGGTGGGGGGTAGTATTTTCTGTGTTGTGTGTGTGTGTGTGTGTGTGTGGTGTGTGTGTGTGTGTGTGTGTGTGTGTGTGTGTGTGTGTGCTTGTACAGTGTGTGAGGCTTAAATATTCACTCCTTTGTTTTTCTTGTTTTGTGGTCGGAAGAAAGGTCTGATATTTGTGGGGGGGGGGGGGGGGGGGGGGTAAATCTCAGTGTCTTCAGCGTGACTATAAGTAAGCGAATGTGTGTGTGTGTGTGGTGTGTGTGTGTGTGTGTGTGTGTGTGTGTGTGTGTGTGTGTGTGTGTGTATGTCTGGAAGTAACAAAGAACAGCCACAAGGGAATGCTTTATTCTGCTCTCTGGCTGCCAGAACAGGATAAGGCAATGCGAGGTTTGTCTGGAATCGAAAGCAGCCGTGTGTTTTGTATGCATTGAATAGTGACACAGGGGTTCCCACTGACGCATACGATACGGGCCAATATGCGTTGTCCTATTATGTTGTTATTGATCGGGGAATTGGGGAGATTTGTTGGTTTTGAGTTCCTTACAGATTGGATTTTTTATTTTTTATTTTTTTTATTTTTTATTTTTGCTGTGATACTATTTAATGGCCTCTGTGGTCAGTGAGGCTATAATCAAGATTGGATCGATTTGGTTTTGGCGGTGATGGGGGTGGGTGGTGGTGAAGATGCGTGTGTGTTTGTTCATTCTTCGATTTAAGGGCTTTTCGCTGTTAGTGGTATCAGATGAAAGGAGAGAGAGAGAGAAAGGTAAAGGAGAAAAGCAGGTGCCTGTGAGTGACTTACACATTGTGTTTTGTCACTTTTAAATGTGTGTGTGGCGTGGTGGTGTTGTGTGCCCGTGTGTGCCGTGTGTGTGCGTGTGCGTGCGTGTGTGTGTGTGTGTGTGTGTGTGTGAGAGAGAGAGTAGAGAGGGGGAGAGAGAGAGAGAGAGAGAGAGGAGAGAGAGAGAGAGAGATTTATGAGCGTCTTTATCAGAAAACATACATGTGCATAATCAGGAGCTGCTGATAGACTTAGTGAATGTATAGCATCTATAGCCTCTTCGCCAGTGTGAAAAAAACGAGCTCAGAATAGTTTAGCCGAACAACGGAGTAGTATAGTTTTTGCCGTATAGTTTCACTGCTTCGGCATATGCTGTGCCTAGACCAGGTTTGCAGAACGTAAAAAAGGTAAGGTTAAATGCGTTTCCAGAACCTATGCGGTCGTCAGGGAGCAGCGAGTTGTCAGAGACCTCAGCTTCTCCAGGGGCCAGCATATTGAGGGTTCAGCGGGAGATGAGTTGGAATGAGGGGCCGTGCTCTCTTCTCTCTCTCTCTCTCTTCTCTCTCTCTCTCTCTCTCTCTCTCTCTCTCTCTCTCTCTCTCTCTCTCTCTCTCTCTCTCTCTCTCTCTCTC
>CM060316.1:32267795-32270295 GCA_030674155.1 Stramonita haemastoma
AGTCCGAATTTGAAAGTATCAAATATAGGCTTTTGGCGAAGTGAGAGAGGGAGGTCATTCCATACGGATAGACCGGCAAAAGAGAAAGATCAATGGCCAACAGTGGTTATATTACGTAGTGGAAGAAAAACAAATCTTGGCTCTCTGGTAGCATTGACCTATAACTAACAGCAGCAGGTGTGCATATATAGCCTGCCTGCCTGTCTGGCCTACTACACTGTGCGCGAAGTGAGTGGTGTGGTGTGGCGTGGTGGATTTGGGGATGAAGGGACAGAATGGTGGTGTTGGTCAGTGTGTAACGCTGGTGTATCTATCGATCTGTCAGCCTCTTCTCAATCTAACCTTGAATTCATCGATTCTTCTTGTTTGAGCTGGCTTTCTCTTTGGCTTGTTATCACGGTGGTTGTTTTTATATCGTAGTGAGGGGGGGGGGAGAGGGGGGGGGAGTGAGAGAGAGAGAGAGAGAGAGAGAGGGAGAGAGAGAGGAGATGAGGAGAGAGAGAGAGAGAGAGCATGTGTGTGTGAGGGGGGGGGGTGTAGGGGGATGGGTGAGTGGGGGACGGAGTTGTGTGGCAATATGTGTGTGTGTGTGTGTGTGTGTGTGTGTGTGTGTGTGTGTGTGTGTGTGTGTGTGTGTGTGTGTGTAGGGGGGATATGGTTGTGGGTGGGTACGTGTGTGGTGGTGGCGGTGTGTGTGTGTGTATGCGCGCGCGCGCGCGTGTGTGCGTAAAAAGAAAAGTTTCTACATTTTGAAACTGTGGCTTTCTTGAGACATAGACACTGGCGAACACACGTGCAAACATACACAGAAACACAGCATATAAAAATTCTGGGTCACACAAACAAACAAACTCGAGACGTGTACCTACATACACGCGAAAGCTGTCAGAGAATAAACTGCTTTGATCGAACACTCTTACACTTTTTAAAAAAGAAAAATCGTTTTGACTCATTGGCAAAGTGCCATAATGCCATAAAGGCTTGTTTCTTTAAGGTATTGGTTCGACTGAACAGCCGCATAGGGCGGTAGTGCCAGATTATTTTTCCCTTCCGTGTGGACAGAAAAGCCACACGGCCTGTACTGAACGGAGCGAATTGTATGGCTTTGCCTGGTATCTTCAGTCAGCTTTCTGGAACTCTTTTTTTTTTTTAAAATTTTTATTTCATTTTAGTTTTTCGTTTCTACGGTGTCTACAGAGAGAGTTTTTTTTTACCGTCAGGGAAAGGACTTGTGCTTTTCCATACCCAGTCCAGTCTCAATCTAAGAGGCACCTGAAGCTCCATTGGTGCAGCTATTGCCATGTTAGGTGCAGCTTCGTTAAATGCAGGGTTGTTTGTTTTCGGTATATTCGCCGAGTCTTGTTAATCTCTCTCTCTCTCTCTCTTCTCTCTCTCTTCTCTCTCTCTCTCTCTCTCTTCTCTCTCTCTCTCTCTCTCCCCCTCTTCTTTCTTCCCTCCCTTCCTCCCTCCCCTCCTCTTTTACCCCCTTCAATAATTGTGTGCGTTGGACAGAATTTATGACATCCTTGTTTCTGCAACCCACCTGATGCTGACACGAGTACAGGTTTTGTTTTCTTTTTTCTTTTTTTTAAATTATTATTATCTATCATCAATCAACACACTTACCCTTTTGTTCTCCAAGTTTTACACACGCAAAGACAAATAAGGTATTTGCAGGTCTTCACATAAAGCTGACCCTGAAGATCGAAGCAAAAAGTCATGACTCATAACCTACCAGGTAGGATTGATATGAGAGCCGAACGCTTGAAGCTTTGCCCATTGTATTGACCAGTTAAGTCAAACCCATGGGTTTATGTTCCGCTGTTTAGAACCAAGGTCAGGCCTATTATAGTGGAGGCCTCCTACAGAGTGTTTATCTAGAGATATATACTGTTTGCTCACACCGTTATCTTAAACCACTTTTCCAAGGCTAGAACCCCCCCCCCTCCCCCCGGAAGACCCCGCACCCCCACTCCTGGGGGATTTCCAACCGAAATCTCTGTCCGGCCTGAGGGGACCCGTCCCCTCTCCCCCCCCCCCCCCCCCCCCCCAGTCCTGAGCCCCCTTTCTCCCCTCTGCCTTCCCCCACAACCACCCCATTCCTCTTCAGGTTTCTTCTTCTTTTTTTTTGTTCCTCGGTTAGAGCTCTGAGGTTCACCAATGGTGAGATTTTGCGTATGCCACCTTTTTGGCCCACCATGAAGGTAGCCACATTCTGATTCGGGGATGTAAGCTGGATATGCTCGTGTTCCCATAACCCAACGACCGCTGAATGAGTTACGGGGTCTTTAACGTGCATATTAATCGATCTTTTGCATGTGTATATTCACGGAGGGAATGAAGGCAGAGGCAAGTCTGCACTTGAAGTTGACCCGGGAGAAGGTAAAAAAAAAATCACCACCCTTATTGATTCACCAGACGCCACCTATAGGCCTATTCGAATCCACGATCCATGGGATTAAAATCGAACGGTCGGAGCCACTTGGCTGTAGTGTCCGTT
>CM060316.1:32272795-32287795 GCA_030674155.1 Stramonita haemastoma
TGTATATATACCCACAAAGGAATGAATATTCACTGATGTGTGCTGTGTTGTGTGAACATGGAACCTATATAGATCTACTGACGATACAAGCTAACCTCTTACAGCCGGGAGCAGTCTGTTGGAATGAACGTCACTGGTTTCTGCGTGTCTTGGCACTACGTACAATATGTTGTGGTGGGATCATGCGTATAGTCCACTTGCCGAGTGAGAGCTGTATTGATGGAAACCGATAGATAACATAGCCTATGTGTGCCGCTTTGCGTGTTCGCATGTGTACTTGCGTTTACGCGTGCTAACACATGTGCGCATATGCCTCGCTCCGTGTGTATTACATGCAGATAGAACGATTACCCATGAAAAAGAACAACGAATTGCTTACAGTCCAGGTTTTAATGTACTTTTTCAGTTAATCACCTCCCCAAAAAAAATCTACTGTTGTCTACTGCAAAACAAAACAAGATTTTTTTTAATCGTATAAAACCCCAAACGAACAATACAAAAACGAAAGGTTACAAAAATTAATATCAAACAAAACAAGAGTCCCTAGAGCTCTTTTTTTCTCAATGTGTGTGTGTGTGTGTGGGGGGGGGGGGGTGTCTATTTGTTTACAAAACCTGTCAAAGAGTAGGATTGTTGTGACTGTGATTGCTTAAAAAAATAAGCTGTAGGTTTTCTATGTTTAAGCAGCGTATTCTTCTCTGTCAAGTAGCAAAGATATTCGTTCATGCCAAGGATTCTTCAGAGAGAGAGAGAGAGAGAGAGAGAGAGAGAGAGAGAGAGAGGAGAGAGAGAGAGAAAGAGACAGAGAGAGAGGAGAGAGGAGAGTGTGTGTGTGTGTGTGTAAAGTATTTTCTGAAGAACGGACGAAAGAACAAAACAAAAAAAAAGGAAACCATCACCACTTCACATCATTAGTGCAAATTTTTTTTTAATAGACTACACGTAGGCCTACA
The DNA here is from genome assembly GCA_030674155.1 of Stramonita haemastoma. Classification (NCBI taxonomy): domain Eukaryota; kingdom Metazoa; phylum Mollusca; class Gastropoda; order Neogastropoda; family Muricidae; genus Stramonita; species Stramonita haemastoma. The sequence continues at coordinate 32,273,749 of CM060316.1, forward strand.
GCGAGGAAAAGACTGGAAAGTGAAGCAGCGCTATGTAAGTCAGTTTGCCCCTTGGCAACTGCTGGAAGCTCGGCTACATCTGCTATGTATAGATGTGATGCATGGAGGGTCATTGAATTATGCAGTCAGTGTTGCTGAAGGAAGATGGTCAGGGGTGTTGTTTTTTCTTTCTTGTCTCACAGTCTTTTCTTTTTTCTGTCTGTTCATTATTCTGTCTGTTCATAATTCTTTCTTTCTTTCTTTTCTTTTCTTTACTTTTCTTTTCTATCTTTCTTTCTTCTTTCTTTCTTTCTTTCTTTCTTTCTTTCTTTTTGTCTGTATTTCTTTCTTTTTCCCAAGGCGTGTTGGGAATCTGTGTATGGCATTGTTTGGTTGGTTATTGGTTGTTTTTCTTTTTAAAAATAAACTGTGGCGTGTTTTGGTGTCTTTTCATCTTTCTATCTGTCGCCCTTTCTCGTCTTAGTTGAGATGGTGGTTGTTGTTGTTTGTGGTGGTGATGGTGATAGTGGTGATGATGGTGGTGGTGATGGTAGTGGTATGAACCATTATGATCTTTTTAAGTTTCAATTTTTTATTTCTTTGTCACATTTCTTTAACCAACAAAAAACCCATCTCTGTTATTAATGTATTGACCTCTCTGATGGTGCGTTCTTCAGCAGACGATGGCGAGATAAGCAGACGACTCCATGGGCACAACACGGGGCAATGGCTACCGAGTTGACAGCCCCCGCTCTGCCCTACCTCCTCCTCCCCTAAACTCAACGGCTGCACCCCCGTGGCTCCCCACCCCTCCCCTCAGAAGAAGACTCCACCCGCCTCTCTCCTGCCAAGCCCCCAGCAGGGAGCCGGCGGCCCGGGGATCGGGTCATTAGACACCGGAGACACAAAGACACAGGCTGCAGAAACCCTCAGGTTTGTCACTGTCCTTACCAAGTTTCTTTCCCCCCATATCCACCTAATCCTGACTTCAGTGAAAGAAAAACAAACTATAATGGTACGAGCACGTCACTTGAACATCTGGACAGGCCAGGACTGTCCTACAGGGAACAGTACAAAGAGGGAGACGAAGAGGCAGACAGAGAAAACGATGGGAAGACAACACCAGAGAGTGGACTGGCCTTGGGTGGAACGATTTGCTATAGAAAGCAGAGGACCGCAGGGAGTGGAGGAAGCTGGTTGCAAAATCTTCATTGGTTCCCCCACGGTTTACGAGACTACGGGATAGGTGAATGTGAATCCACCATAGAAATACAATCATTACACAATCACCTGTCCCACAGGCCTATACGTTGGGACACCACTAAAGATTTTTCAACCGGCTTCTTCCTCTTCTCGTGGTTCTCAGATTTCAGTAGTACATATGTCGTTCCACTCAAGGCCGGTTCACTCTCTGATGTCGTCTTCCTATCGTTTTCTCTGTCTGCCTCTGTCTCCTTCCCTGTGGCACAGTCTTGGCCAGTCCAGATGTTTGTGTGACGTGCCTGTATCACCTTAGTCTGCGTTTAATTTTTCACTGAAGGCAAACATACATGTATAGCCCACAGCTAGTCTCGTTCTGTCACAGTTCACCTGTTATACTTTCTGAAAAAGTAAGCCATTGTGTGCAGGTGGGAAAATGACAAACCGTATACACATGGGGACTGGATGTTAAAAAAGCACATATGTGCTTATTTCTAGAAGATTCTTTATCCTCAAAATAAAAGAATGAAATGAATAATTAGTTTCATAGTCAGCGATGCAATTAAATTATCAGTGATACGCCGCCCTAAGCCCCCCGACTAAAAGAGGTTCTGCGCTGTCACTGGGTAACTTTGATGGTATTTACTAGTGCTGGTCTGGTTCTGCAGAAACCAGATTCTACAAGCTATAAAGCCTGCACTGATGACATAAATGTGTTTGTAGACTATGCAGTTGGGGGGGAGGGGGAGGATGGTGAGAGATAGTTTCATGGTCAGAGCGCTGCGCTGGTGATCTGACGGCCTGGGTTCGAGCCACCACTGTCTCAACTGTACAAGGGTATAATTATGTCCCAGGAGCTAACATCATTAGCGACTCCCTCCTCAGGAATTCCTTCGGATGAGCTTTATAAACTGAATACATGACATGTTTGTCCATCGTGTTCGACAATGACCTCCAAACAGCAGAAGAGACAGCTGCTGTTCCGGAAATTGGGCAGAAATTTGATTATTATAGTGGAGATGTCTTGCCCACAGTACATCCCCTCTCTCTCGGCCGAGAGAGCATACAGACAGTCAGCGTTGGAGATGTTCTCCAAAGGCCAACTAGCCCCTAGGGCTGCAGCACATAAAGACTTTGCAAGTCAAGCCTCCTAGTCAGAGAGTCATAGTCGATCACAAAAGGCTAAGCTGTAAAGGGAATTCCATGAGTGGGAAAGCCACTTATCATCCAGATCTCACATTGCTGTTGCCCTCAACGTCAATGGTTTAATTAATCAAGAACAGTGATAAACCCAGGCGCTGAAGGCATTGATTTGTTTCAACCAAAGAATGATATATTTACAGGGTGTATTTTCGGTGTTCCAGGTTCGGAAGGGAATCGGGTCATGCGTGTTCGTGCTGGGTATCCCCTGCCTCATTGCCGGCCTCATTCTCACCATCGTGTCTTCCACGGACGATGGCGGAGATGACCGAAAATACCCGAGGGCTTTTCCTGTGCTGGGACCGGTGTTGCTGGCCCTGTCTGTTATCTGCTTCCTGACCGGGATCCTGCTCTACAACATCGCCATTTTGAAGGTGAGAAAAATCTGTAAAAAAAACAAAAATTGTCAGATTTTTTTCTTCCTAGTTTTCTTTTTCTTTTGGGGAGAGGCAATGAAGAGGGGTTATTTTTTCCCCAAGCTTCAAAGAAAAGAATTTCTCATTTTATATTATGCCAAAGTCGGATGCTCTGGGCCTGACTTGACAGCAACGTAACGCATTTTCGCTCATATGACAGACAATAGTTGGAATCTGAAACGTTCTAATGTGCAGTCGTTATTGTCTCTTAGATATCTAGCTTCTACATGAACAAATGATGAAACAAATAAAATAATCGGAAAAAATTCAGAAGGCTTTGAAATCAAAGAAAATACAAAATCCTGAAAACTTTTCATAAAAAGCATGTATCTTTATACACATCCACCCAAAAACAGAGACAGACAGACAGACAGACAGAGAGAGAGAGGCAGAGATAGAGAGACAGAGAGAGAAAGAGTGCAAAGCTTATCTAGACGAAGAAAAAAAAAACCTCTAAAGGAATGAAGCAAACATTCCAATCAGAAAACCATACTGTAATTCATAAACATACATAATTATAACCACCCAGATTCCACAACAGACAAACTATCAATAAATGCGGTTTTCGTTTCTGTTGATGTTTCAGGTTTATTCGTTCATTTGTATGTATATACACCAAAAATGTATCAGTTTTCATTGCTGTTGATGAAAACCGATGATTGATTGTTAATGATGATGATGATGCAGCACGAAAAAAACTGACTAGCCTGTTCTCTGCTCCTACCAGCACTTGCAAGACTGCCTGGGATTCTCAGAGAGAGACAGCCTCTGTCGCCGGCGGTTCCCGCGCTTGTGCGCGTGGTTCAAACCCGACCCCAACCTGGCCCGCAACCAGATGGCCATCAGCAACCTCCAGACCGCTCCCGCCCGCTCCGCCATGCGCAGGATGCCCAACCCTGACCTCGCAGCCATGGAAACGGAAGGTCAAGGTCTGCACCATGACAACGACCTTCAACTTCAACATCACCACCACCACCATCACCACCTACACCCAGCAGTGCCGAGACGGAAGAGGGCGGTGACTTTCTCACAAGGGGATGATGATGAAGGGGGTTTTGTGGGGTTGAGATTAAACAGCACAGGGAGTGAGGCGGACCGTTTTTCGGTACAGTCAGAGAATGGAAATGGCGGGGGCAACAGTAGTCTGAACGGACATTCACCCTCCACCTCTCTATTGTCTCTGCGACACTGTCGAATCTACCCACGGGACGAGGTTTTTTGGACAGAAAGCTCAGCCGACTCGAGAGGGGAAGAGGGAGAGAAGGGGGCGGTAGAGGAGGAGGGGGAAGGGGAGGAGAGGGGTAAAGGTGGGGGAGATTGTGATGATGATGATGGGAAAAGGTCAGGGGTGAATTCTTCCAGTAGTGGGCAGGCGTCGGTGGAGGTGGTTGGGGGAGATGGGGGAGGTAGGAATAGGGGTCGTGTGTCATTGAGGAGTATTGATGAGGAGGGGGTGTGATGGTGTGTGGAGTGTGGGTGTAGTGAGGTGTGTGTGTGTGTGTGTGTGTGTGTGTGTGTGTGGCAGTGTGTGTGTAGTGTGTGTGTGTGTGTGTGTGTGTGCGTGTGTGTGTGTGTGTGTGTGTGTGTGTGTGTGTGTGAGTGTGTGTGTGTGTGTGTGTGTGTGTGTGTGTGTGTGTGTGTGTGTGTGTGTGTGATTTTACGTCTGTTCACTTAAAGTGGCATTAGACGACACATGCGTGCGTGTATGTGTGTGTGCTTGCGCGTGAGTGGGAATGTGCCAGAAAATGAGTCCGTGAAACCTGTGTATGCCATTTTGTGCATGAGTGTGTGTGTGTATGCACACATTCAAAGAAAGGAATGTTTGGTATAATTGTATACATTTTCCCCTAAAAAAAAGCGGGGGAGGGGGAGGGGGGAAGGGCACTTGCTACTAATCTCCAGTGTTTACTTTGTCGGCGTTTTAATCATCAAAATGTTAGGTAAGTTTTTAATCAGTTCATTTTTTTTCACAATAACGAATTGTTAAAGGATCAAAAGATCTCCAGTTTCTGTCAGTATACCTGGTAAGCAGAGAGGCCAGTCCATTGTTTGATTTTCTTGTCTGTCTGAAACAAGTCCCCTGTGGGGATGCTGGGGTCCTGTCAGTATAAATTGCATCCCTTCCTTCTCGAAAATCTGTCTTAGGAATTTCCTCTTTTCTATCCCTCTCTTTGTTTCTGCCTTGTCCCTTTTTTCTTCTTTCACCTCCTTCTTGTCTATTTCCTTCCTTCTTGGTCCACTTTCCTGACTTTTTTCCACAGAAAGACTTAAAGAATAGTAATTTTCTCCCATGCCGAAGTCAGATGCGCTGGGCCTGACTTGTCATGTTTAACGGTACCGCGACGCATTTTCGCTCATATGCCAGACAACGATAATTGCTGTTTGAGCATTTGACAAAGAAGAAGAAGAAGAAGAAGGAGAAAAAGAAGAATGTAAACTAGTATGACTGTATGTGCAAGGTACATGCGTGTACCTCATCAGTCGTACATTACCTGTGCTTGACTGTTTGTCTGTCAGTGCGTAGCTGCATCTGTCTGTCTGTCAGTGTGTAGGTCTGTCTGTCTGTACGTCCGTCTGTCAGTGTGTAGGTCGGTCGGTCTGTCTGTCTGTCTGTAAGTTTGTCTATCTGTCTGTCAATGTGTAGGTGTGTCTGTACGGTAACTGCAATCACGTACAAAACGATCTGAGTAAAAGTGGGTTGTGGCAGAAGATGTGGTATGACAAGATTGGTGTGGAGTACAGACAGTGTGTGTTGTAACCGCTGATGGTGCGCATCAGCATTCAAGCTGACAGAAGAAGATAAATAGTGTGGAATTGGATACTTACTTGCTGAATGTAGGCCAGTTCACAGATTGGATCATTGACTTGTCAGCTGTGTGTGTATTTCAGATGTGATAACCTTTATGTGTGTTGTGTGTCTTAGTTCTTCAGTGTAACGTCCTTCCACAGTGATATCAGATATGAGTGAGTGAGTGAGTGAGTGAGTGTGTGTGTGTGTGTGTGTGTGTGTGTGTGTGTGTGTGTGTGTGTGTGTGTGTGTGTGTGTGAGAAGAGAGAGAGAGAGAGAGTTTGTGTAGAGAGAGAGAAACCTTGTGTTGTGTGCGTGCGTGCGTGCGTGGTGCGTGTGTGTGGTGCGTGTGTGCTGTGTGTGTGTGTGTGTGTGTGTGTGTGTGTGTGTGTGTGTGTGGGAATTTCCTTTCAGGGATGATTTACAGTCGTAGCTTATCTTTATCCGTCAAGTTATGTGAGAGACAAAAACTCTTTTTTATATGTTGCTTTTCTTTTAACTATTGTCTTTGCGTCTTTTTTCCCTTACTGTGCCATTTTTTTTTCTTAGGAAAAAAAATCATGGAAATTTTGGCATGATGTGATGTGAAATGTTGTTTATAAGACAGTGTGCTGATATGGATACTTGTGTAATTCATGATGTTTTAACAATTTTGTTTGTTTTAAAATGCTTATGGTTCATATTTTCTTGTGTTTAATTACAAGTATTAATCATTCACTTCAGCACATATGCTCAGCGTTTCTTTCTTCAAGCATTTGTTTTTAGTATCAATATCATTTTCTTATCATTGTTGTCATTATTATTATTATTAACATCGTGCAGCTGGTTTTATGGAATTCAATCTACAGAATTCACTTTTTTTCAGTGTTCATTTTTCATACTAATTTCGGTTTGCTTTTCAAATGAGGATTCAGGGAAGTGAGTGGGTTTTTTTTTCTTCACGCTGTGGTAAAATACCAACAGTTCGTTTCCACACGCACCACACACACACACACACACACACACACACACACACACACACACACACACACACACACACACACACACACACACACACACACACACACACACACACACTTCAATTTGATGACATAATTATTCAGCATTGATACCTGTTTCATAAAACAAACAACAAACAAAAGAAGATCGTGGAATGAAGAAGGAAAGAAATGTATGTGCTGTACTATTTTTGACAGAGACAAGACACAAACAATACAACGCAAAGCATGGCACAGAAGGCCTGTAAACCTGACCAAATCGATACAGTGTTTCTGGCACTGGGGAATATCTTTTTTGTATTGATGATGAATTATGCATTAGGAATCTTGTATGTGACGTGGTAGGTGTTTTTCGTTTTTTGTATTTTTCTTTTTCATTTTTCCTTAAAATCTTTTTTGTTCACTTTGGTTCTTATCTTTATCTATAAATTTTCAGTGCTATGACAGTTCTGATTTGCCTTTGTGTTTGGCAGGGCTATAAACCAAGATGATTGCATTGGCAGTGCAGTGATCGTGGCTGTAAGCATAGACAGTTTTATAGGCTTTGTGTATCATAGATTTATTGATTTACATTTTGGGGTGATTTTCATGTACCTTGTAACCAGTGTTTTTTTTTGTGATGTTATCTGTCAAGACCAAGCATCAAGAAGTCATTTGTTCTTATCGCCTGCTTTTTCAAAAGCAAATCTGACTTTTTTGTGTGTATCTCACTGAAATTAATCCGTCTTATATATTTTCTAACATGTATGTTCTTGTTGTCATTTATCATCTTTAGAATCTACTCTTCACTAAGGTACTGATATTTTTCTGAATCCTCAATAATGTATTGCTATTGTTTTGAATAATAGATGGCGATATTTTTTCGTCGCCAGGTCACTCATGATTTACACCTGTTTGTAGTGATTCAGATTTTTACCTGTTTGTGTTGCTAAAATTGAAAACATCGTTTTGGCCACGTTTTAGTCGATAGATTTGATCATTTTTCCCCCTAAAATTTACTTTGAAAACATTATTATCAACCACCCTGTATTCTTGTCACCAAATTGGTTGTATACCGCGCAGAAGATTTACCAGTTGTTAGGGACCAGCACTGAGTTAGTTCCCTTGCCCTTCAGAGACTTCACACATAATAATTATTGTGTCGTCCCCGGAGAGGCCATTTGCCTGTCTGTCATGTGTGAAAGGTTATCTGTGAAAAGAGCGAACTCATCAAAAAGGTAGCAATGTGATATTCAGTTTTGTGGGCGTGCAACATACCTGGCTCCCTCTGCATATATTTATTTGAAGTGGAGCCTACGTTTTTGGTCAGTGGAACTGAGAGGCAAGAAGCAGAATGAACTGCCTCACTAGAAGGCTACAACCAGCTGTGAAACGTTTAGTTTTTCTTTTTCTCTTCTCTGGAGTAGGCTGGTATGATTACGTTTTCCATAGCCCACCAAACGCAGACAGATTATAAACGTGCATTTCTTGCGTGGATCTTATGCATGCATGTATAGGCTAAACCACGAAAGGAATCAAGGCATTGGCAGGTCTGGATTTTGATTTAACATTGGGAAATCATAAAAAAATCATCTTCTTTAATTCACCAAACACAGCTGCCAAGATTTGAACCAACGACTTGATGGAGAGACTGGAATGGAAGCTCGCCACTCTGTCCACTTGGCAGTAGCAGCTGATTTCTAGGTTTGTTATGGGGTTGTGAATGGACAAGTGACTCTGTATAACAGTACAGGAAACGATATTTGTGAACATGTAAAGTAGTTGTGAACGTAAAACTGCCACGATGTAGTGTATTGAACATCATAGACTTAAGTTGTGAATGTAAGATTTACACGATGAAGTATATTGAACATCATAGACTTCAGTTGTGAATGTAAGACTTACAGATGAAGTATATTGAGCATCATAGACTTAAGTTGTGAATTAAGACTTACACGTGTGTATATTGAACATCCAAATAGTGGTGAATGAAATAATCTCAAACTAAGTTGTGAAGGTAAAACTTATAGAAGTAATAAAACCATTTTTAAAAATCTTATTATTGACTTGAAACATTAATTGGGTCTGAATAAATACGTCATTTAAAAAATAGTACCTTATGATCCAGAAAATAAACAAGAAATGATATGTCAAGCATAATATGTATGTTCTTTAAACTGCATTGAACCCCTTGATGTACTTTGACTATGGGGAAAAGGTTTGAAGCCAATGCAAAGACTGGTGTGGAAATAGTTTGTTCAAATTATACTGTATATGTACACGATTCATTAGCAAACTGTAGCAAAACCCTTGAAGACACCCAAGCCAACTCAACTCAGAAAACACCTCATTGTTCACACCGAGAGTGACAGTTATGTGCGTACATGTACAGTTAACTTCCTGTATCATATGGTTTACTGGACCTATGAACCATGCTATGTGCATCCTGTTGTACAACGCTGACACAGTCCACCATCATTCCATATGACGTAAAAAAAAGCCATTGTCAAGCACACACACACACACACACACACACACACACACACACACACAACACACACACACACACACACACACACACACACACATGATGTTATCTTGTATATATAAGCTCTAGCGTTTGTCATAATGATAATCTGGTTTGGGTTTTTTTGCTGCCTCATTTCTGTGATGTTCCAGTCCTACTGTTCCCACGCCGCTCATGTTGATCTTTTTGCCCCAGCCATACCCAGATTCGTTTTGTCGCACTTCAAGTTCAAAGTCCACAGGAAACTTAGGCCGCCACAGAGCCACCAGTTAGAGATAAACTTCTGTTGGTCACTTTTGCGGTGTTCAATGGTGCCTGTTCTGAAGTAACATACCAAGACACCACCTGCGAACCCCTACTTATGACAGTAATAACTTAGGCTGCAGAGTCAGGCTGATTGAGACGCTCACCCGAGTAGAGGTAGCAACCACCACAACATTCCTCCAATGAACGTCTCCCACGAACCTTCAGCTCTGAAGGGTTTGACTCAAACTCACCACAGGCACAGAAGTGTATGGGGAAACCGAAATGGAGATCACCATGAGACCAGAGCAACGGGGTCACCGAAATATTTTTTTAATTTTATTGCATGATGATTATTGCCAATGATGCTGTTGTGGAAGTGCATGTGCGTTGAGACTATTTGACAGGGTTGTACTCAATGCTTTCTATCACAATATATCCTGGCAACAACCGGGCCCGAAAGGTACAGACACCTGCGCAGGTAGTTTGAGTTAACAGTCTCAATCGCATCCTTAAAGTGATTGAAGCTTGACTGTATGGTCCCAGTCTTCCAAATGAACCCACAGCACACTCACTCTGGGTAGGAGCCAGGAGGAGTCAGAAAAATCCTTATGAATCTTTTGGGATACGAAGCCTCGGCCTTCAGCAGGCAACCCAAGACGCCAACCACTCACTGCCACCATAGGGTTTTGTCTAATCATGATTATTTATCGCTGCATGTCCATCTTCAAAGACAAGAGGATTTTCAAACAATCATTATGTTCGTTTACATTCACACACGTTTAGAAGGACCAGATAATGTGATTAATTTGACTTTATTCCAGAGTCCAGATATCATTGACAACCAGTGTTCTGCAGTCCTATATTGTTGTTTGTATTGTTCGTAACCTTACCATCAGGTGGTTATGCGGATTCAATACTACAAATTTTTTTGTTAATGGTACAAATATGTCTGATTATGTCGTTGCTCAATTTTATTAGTGTAAACACAATTATCTTGATTGTACATGCAGCTTCAGGGAGGCCATTGTGATTGTTTTTCCATTGATAACTTTTTTTCCCCAAAGGATATTGTCTCCCTTTTACTTGATATTGTGTGAAAATGATAATTCTTTCCCTTCTGTCAGTATGTTAAGATAGTGTGATATTATCCCTTTCAATGGTATGTTGTTATACTCCTCATCCGCGCGCGCGCGCACACACACACACACACACACACACACACACACACCACGCACGCACGCACGCACGCACGCACACACGCACGCACACACGCACACACATACATACACACACGCACAAACACACACAACACACACACACACGCACGCACGCACGTACACACACACACACATACACCATACAACCGTGCGCGCGCACGCACGCACAGCAAACACAACACAACACACACAGCGCGCGTCCATGTTGCCTCTTGTTCATGTCGAGTGCCCCCATTACTGCTAGTTTATATATGATTATGTGCTGGTTGTGTCTGCTCAATGAAGCCGTCATTTCGGATCACTAATTGTCGTACACACTCAAGGTCTATTTTCGTTCGCGCGTGGGTTGTTTAATTAAAGTGACCTTGTGATGTGTGGTTATTCTACATGTGCCAATAAGTCTCCAAAGTGAGTGACAATAAATCCAACTGACCAATGTGTGTTTGACTCTTTCAATCTTTTTGTATCCTGCCTGTCTGTCTGTCTGTCTGTCTGGTGTACACTTTGTGTATCTCGTGTGTATGATTGCTGAATTTGTGTGTGTGTGTGTGTGTGTGTGTGTGTGTGTGTGTGTGTGTGTGTGTGTGTGTGTGTGTGTGTGTGTGTGTGTGTAGTCTTTATCAACCTCTTTCAAATGACTGCAAACTGTCAAATTCTTTGCAAACACCTCGTTACATTATAGATTTTTCATTTCATGGCCATTGTTGTGTTTATTTTTTGGCTATTCGAATTTCAGTGTCTAATATGTACAATATTTGTCGAAGTCACAGGGGATTTTTGGTTTGTTTTGTTTTCCAAATGATAAACTGAATAAATGAGACATTGCTTTTTGTCGTAAAGCCGTCCCTCAAAATCATACAAAAATAAAAGTGTTGTATCATAAAAGCATCACACATAACGATTGTGACGATTATCTTTATGATGGAGATGATGATGATAACAATAATCACAATAATAATAAAAAATGACAAATAATAATAAATATTAATACTCAAACTGAAATGCTTTTTCAGTGAATGCATTCATAACACTTTACATCCGCACCCATTGTCTTATCTCACTCACACACACATGCGCGCGCGCGCACACACCACACACACACACACACACACACACACACCACACACCACACACACACACTCATGCAACACAATGCTATGTCTTGTTACAGCTTATACATTGAAATTGTACGGTAACCACCCTGAAGTTAGTTATCAGGAAAATACATGTGTGTGTGCGTGCGTGCGCGCAGCGCACGCGCGCGTGTGTTTATTCTTTTATCTCGAGGATTATGGAATTAGCACTCAAGTGCTTTTTTGCATCATGTGTATGCAGTTTTGTCAATTTTGTTATCCTTTTCCACCGCACACAATGGCCTACTCTTCCGAAAAGTGGAACGGGTTTTAACGTGTCTGCAAGATGTTTTGTGTGTGTGTGTGTGTGTGTGTGTGTGTGTGTGTGTGTGTGTGTGTGTGTGTGTGTGTGTGTGATGGTTGTGGTGGTGCTGGTGTATGTGTGTGGAGGTGGGGGTGGTGGTGGTTTGTTGGGGTGTGGTTTGTGTGTGTGTTGGTGTGTGTGTGTATGTGTAGCTTGTGGGCGCGCAATATCAATACTCAAACTGAAATGTGTGTGTGTGTTGTGTGTGTGTGTGTGTGTGTGTGTGTGTGTGTGTGTGTGTGTGTGTGTGTGTGTGTGTGTGCTGTTTGTGTATGTGTGTGTGAGTGCCTGCACATACATGTTTTCACCCACATTGAAATTTTTAATAAACACACAACTCCTCAAATACCGGACAGTCAGCAGAGCGCGTCAGGCACGTAACAAACCACACACACACAGATGCCCGTGTAGCCTACATAGGGCCTAGTATCCTAGACATACATAGACCGGTTCTGCGCCATGTTATCCATGTGACACGAACAATTATCCCCCTCTCAACCCTCCCCCTTCTCTCTTTTTCTCTCCTGGCACTCCATCCCCCACCCTCTCCTTACCTCCTCTAGGCTACCAGCTTTTGCGCGCGTAACGTGCAGTTGTTTGCCCTTTAGGGCCTAATACACTTGGTAGCCGAGGCCTACACGACACACTGAACTGCAAAACCCTGCGCACCCAGTCATTCAGTTTGAAGCTCAACTACTACAAACCGCGTTGGAGACACACAACAGCTTGCCCGGTAAGTTTTTCCTGTATCTTCTTCTCCTTATTCTGTCCTTCCTGCTTTCCTTCCTTCTTTCTTTGTTTCATTTATTCTGTTAGTTTTGTAGTATGTTGCAGTAAAGTGATTTTGATTTAATATTTTTTGTGGAGCTACTGGGCTCTGAGATGTGGATGTAGGCTATGGGGAGAAAAGGGCGTAGATTGTTGGGCTCATGGCTAGAATCACTGTATAGATGTATGCATGCGTAGCTTTTTGCTCTTTCTGCAACTGCCTCTCTGAATGCAGTGCTGGTTGTATGGCTGTGTGTGTGTTGTTGTTGTTGTCAAATTATAATCCTTTCCAGAATTTCTTATTATATCAGGACTGTGGACAGAACTGTGTGTGTGTGTGTGTGTGTGTGTGTGTGTGTTGTGGTTGTTGTGGTGCGGTGGGCGGTGGTGTGTGTGTGCGTGCGCCGCGCGCGCGCGCGCGTGCGTGTGTGTGATATGTGTAAGCCCAGTGTGAAGGAGATTATTTTGAAAGCCAAGTTCGTAACTGCAGAAGTAGTTTGTTGTTGTTGTTGTTGTTGTGTGTGTGTGTGGTTGTTGCAGAAGTAATTGTTGTTGTTGTGTGTGTGTGTGTGTGTGTGTGTTTGTGTGAGAGAGTGTTGTGTGTGTGTGTGTGTGTGTGTGTGTGTGTGTGTGTGTGTGTGTGTGTGTGTGTGTGTGTGTGTGTGTGTGTGTGTGTTTCATTCTTCGACTAAGGCCCGAGATTCATCAATGGTGAGATTGCTGTGTATACAACCAGTGTTTTTCACCATTTAGGTAGCCGCATTCGCACTTCGGGGATAATATCTAAACACAACACCTGTGTGTGCATCTGTATTAAAAAAAAAGTCATCCGTTCCTACCGGCACGAAATGGCTTACAGGTGAACATCTTGACCATCCGGCCACCTTCCTTCTTGGGTTATTTCGGAACTTTACTGTGTTGCAGTATAGTAGTAGTAGTAGTAGTAGTAGTAGTAGTAGTAGTAGTAGTAGTAGTAGTAGTAATAGTGGCAACAGCAGAGGTCGTCCAAGTAGTAGTAGTAGTAGTAGTGCAACAGCAGTGGTCGTCCAAGTAGTAGTAGTAGTAGTAGTAGTATGTGGCAACAGCAGTGGTCGTCCAAGTAGTAGTAGTAGTAGTGGCAGTGGTGGTGGCTATAGAAGCAGAAGCCGTAGTAGCAGTAGTCGAAGTAGGCTAGTAGTAGTAGTAGTAGTAGTAGTAGTAGTAGTAGTAGTAGTAGTAGTATAGTAGTGTCGTGGCAACAGCAGCAGCAGTAGTAGTAGTAGTAGTAGTAATGGTGGTGGTGGTAGTGTGTG
>CM060316.1:32296213-32301213 GCA_030674155.1 Stramonita haemastoma
GTGCTTTTTTTACATCCAGTCCCCGTGTGTAAATGTCATCTGTTCCCACCGGCACACGATGGCCTACTCTTACGAAAAGCGGAACAGGATTTAACGTGTGTGCAAGATGTTCTGCGTGCTTCCACACACGGGGCCTCGGTTTATAGTCTCATCCGAAGGACTTTGGGGAGAGTAGAGTCAGCACTAATGTTAAATCCCGGAGAAAAATCTTCTCGATCGGGAATCGAACCCGGGTCGTCAAATTGCGAGCGCAATGTTCTGACCACTGGGCTATCCCGTCCCTCGCGCGCGCGCGCGGTGTGTGTGTGTGTGGTGTGTGTGTGTGTGTGTGTGTGTGTGTGTGTGTGTGTGGTGTGTGTGTGTGTGTATGTGTGTGTGTGTGTGTGTGTGTGTGTGTGTGTGTGTGTGTGTGTTACACCGTGTGTGTGGTGTGTGTGTGTGTGTGTGTTGTGTATGTGTGTTATATGTGTGTATGCAGTTAACTTATTTTGTTGTTGTTTTCATTTATAAACATGAATTTAGCACGATATAACAAAGTAGAATGTGACCGCGACACAGGAACAGTAAATGATAGGTTGGGTCATACTATACAAATGACATCTAGTATTTTAACTGGGTCCCTCTCTGCGCTCACGACAGTATGTAATTACAGCCTACTTTTCCAACTCTTCCCATCCCTCCTACCCCCACACCCTTCGTCTCTTTTGGGTTAAGAAGTGCGTTTGCATTATGTATCATGTAGGCCTACACAGACTGTCAAACTATTCATTCTTCTTGGGTATGATATATCGTTATTGCTTTGTACTGTTTGCATTGTTGCGGTTAACATGTCCTTCTTCTTCTTCTTCTCTTCTTCTTTCTTCTTTTTCTTCTTCTTCTTCTTCTTCTCTTCTTCTTCTTTCTTCTTCTTTCTTCTTCTTCTTCTTCTTCTTCTTCCTCTTCTTCTGCATCGTCATTATCATCATTATCGAACGCTCTGACAGCAACTATTTTTTGTCTTTCCAATGAGCAAAAATGCGTTGCACAGCCGTTAAGGTCTAACACGTCAGGCCCACGCATCTGACTTCTGGCGTGGGAGAGAACTGTTAGCTTGTAAGTCTTTGTGGGAAAAAAAAGCAGAAGAAAGGCCAATAATGCAAAAACAAACAAAAAAACATACAAGAAGGTGATGACAGGAAGAAAAGGAACAGGCAGAAACAAAGAGAAGGATAGAAAAGAGGGATTTCCTCGTACATAATTTTTAGAGGATGGGGATGCATTTATACTGACAGGCCCCTGGCAATTGCAGAGGGGATCTCAGTAGGTAAAAACAGGCCTGGGTTTTGTCTGTTTTTGTGTTCCACTGGCTGACTGGACTTCTCTCCTCACAGTCTCCAAAGTCTTCAGGACACTGCACTGAATATTTCAGGCAGTGGGTTAGGAGCCAGTTGAGCTTGACAGACAGGAGAACGGGATAGCCAAGTGGTGGGGTACGGAATAGCTAAGTTGTCAAAGCGCTCGCTTTCCCAAGTCAAGTTAAGTAGCGTGGAGCGTGGTTACCAGTTGGATGGGTGACCGTTTGGCGCGCCTTGGCTACAGTACAGTTCCTCCAGTTTCCCCAGCTGTAAATGGGTACCTGCCCTCTTTAGGGTCAGGGAAGGTAAAGCTGCGAGGGAGAGGAGATGGGCGCCGCCCTCAACATGCTAAACCTCTAGAGAAGCTGAGGTCTCTGACACCTCGCTCCCCTACGACCACACAGGTTATGGGACACCTTTACCTTTACCTTTAGTTGACAGAACATCTCTCTCTCTCCTCCCGCCTCTCTCTCTTCCTCACCCCTCTTCTCTCTCCCTCCCTCTCTCTCTCTCTCTCCTCTCCCTCTCTCTCTCTCTCTCTCTCTCTCTCTCTCTCTCTCTCTCTCTTCTCTCTCTCTCTCTCTCTTCTCTCTCCCAGGCTTCAGAGTGCATACTGAGCATGTTTGGTGCCATCCAGACCACTGGCCATATCTTAGCTGACCTACTGTTGTACCAAAGTTCCATAAAGGTTTTGTAAGGTGTGCGCAAGATGCGCGTGCATTCGCACATGGGACGTGGGTTTTACAATCAATTATACTAGTCTCGGCTGAAGGACTAGCATGGAAGTGGGGTCGGAACCAGTGTTAAGGGAATACATCCCCTCAGATAGATGGATAGCTTAGTAACCGGATCCAAACTATTAAGTCGTCTCTGTCTGTCTGTCTGTCTGTCTGTCTGTTTGTTTGTCTGTCTGTCTGTTTGTCTGTTTGTCTGTCTGTCTGTCTGTCTGTCTGTCTGTCTGTCTCTGTCTGTCTGTTGTCTAGCTTGTCTGTCTCTCTCTCTCTCTCTCTCATCTCTTCTCTCTCTCTCTCTCTACTCACTCTCCTCTCCTTCTACTCTCAGCTCCTTCTCTCCTCACTCTTCTCCTCTTATCCTTTCCGTATTCGTAATTCTCTCTCTCTCTCTTCATCTTTCCTCTCTCTCTTTCCATCTTCTCTCATTCTCTCTCTCTCTCATCTCTCTCTCTCTCTCTCTCTCTCTCTCTCTCTCTCTCTCTCTCTCTCTCTCTCTCTCTGCCCCTCTCTCTCTCTGTCTTCCTGTCTGTCTCTCGTATTGTAACCTGCTGGAATTTCTCTGTCTCTGAGATGATAAAGTGTTTGAATTGAATAAGTGGGTTGCAAATATTATACAATATATCTCTCAGTGGGTACCAGAGGCTATGTCAGCGCAGTATGGCTTATATGGTTGGTCAAGAATTGGTTTTAGCTCTTGGCAGATGGGTGTTGCAGTGTTTCCTAGTAGTGATGCTTTTCTGGACACTCTGAAAATGATGCTCCTGGTGTCTTTTTCTTTGTTCTGTTTGTTTTTAATAGGTATGGAGTGATTCGTTTAGGCTGACTAGCATACTTACTTTGTGGTGTGTGTGTGTGTGTGTGTGTTTGCGCGCGCGTGTGTGCGTGCAGGCGTGCGTGTTCATTATTTATGATATATATATAGTGTGTGTGCGCGCGCGTACGTGCATGCGCGCGCGCGCGCGCGCGTGTGTGTGTGAATGCGTGCGAGCGTGCGTGCGCGCATGTGTGTGAGTGCGTGTATGTGTGCGCGCATGTACGTGCGCGCGTAATAGCACATTTGATAAACAGTGAAGCCAAACTAAATCTACTTTCCCGAGATAAACCAGATTAAAAAATATTGATATTCAAACTGGTAATTTTAACAAACTCATCAAAATTTCATAACGTACCCAGTGGGTTTGTATAATACATATATAAAGACTGTACTGCTCTGAATGGACGGAGAAAATTCAGGAAAATTGAATGCGAACATGTTTTTGAAAACAAAGATAGTTTATATCGTCCCCCTCCTTCTGGAAATTCTGTGCTAAGGACTTCCTCTTTTCTATCCCTCTCTTTGTTTCTGCTTTGTTCCTTTTTCTTCATGTCACCTCCTTCTTGTCTATTTTCTGCCTTCTTGGTCCATTCTCCTCCCTTTTTTCCAGAAAGACCACAAAGATGATAATTTCTTCCAAAGCAGAAGTCGGATGCCCTGGGCCTGACTTGTCAGGGGCTTAACGGCAGTGCAACACATTTTTGCTCATATGACAGACAACAATAGTTGCTGTTGCTGTCTGAGTGTCCGACAAAGTAGAAGAGAAAGAAGAAGAAGAAGAAGAAGAAGAAAAGAAGGAAGGAAGGAAGGAAGGAAGGAAGGAAGGAAGGAAGGAAGGAAGGAAGGAAGGAAGAAAGAAGGAAAGAAAGAAAGAAGAAAGAAAAAAGAAAGAAAGAAAGAAGAAAAAAAACCTATATTGTTATTAAGGCATTAAAGGATAGTTGTGTAATGTCAGAAGATCGGTAGTCTAGAGGTAACGCGCCTGTCTCGAAAGCGAAAAGTCTGGGTCGAAGTGTGCGGTGGTTCCAATCTCGTTTGGGCCCAAAACTTTTTCCCCATCCATTAAACCATAAGTGGTGGTCTAGGTGGACTGGTAGTCTTTTGGATGAGACGATAAACCTATGTGTGTTACACTTAATTATTTAGCGCACGTAAAAAACCCACGGCAACAAGAGAGTTGTCCCTGGCAAAATTCTGTAGAAAAAAGCCACTCTTGATAGGGGAAACAAATACAGCTGCAGACAGGAAACGGAAAAAAAATAATGGGTGGCGCTGCACTTGTGGCGAAGCGCTCTCCTCGGGGAGAGCAGCCCGAATTTCACGCAGAGAAATCTGCTGTGACACAAAGTAGTATAAATAGATAAATAAATAAATAAATAAAGAGATGCAACAAAGCAATAAATGTAGCCTGATACTTTATGACATTAGCATCATTGTTTCCAAGGGGGAAAGTGTATTATTAGATAGTCATATAGCAATTAATTTTTTTGATCATTTAGGTTCAGGTATAATAACCATTTATTACCTATTAAAAAGGGGTCAAGTGAATAGCCTTGGACGCGAGAACTGTCTTGTAAACAGTGTAATATTAATACTGTGGGCACTGAGTTCCACTTTATATACATAGTAAGAAGGAAAGTGATGGCAGGATGGTTAAGACGTTCGCCTGCTAACTAATAAACCGTGAGGCTCTTGGTTCGATTCACGGCCTTGCCCTTTCTTCTTAGTTTGACGAAAACATCAAACTGAATGCCAAAGTTCTTCAGGTGAAACTATAAACCGAGGTCCCGTGACCGAACGCACGCATAACATCTTGTGCACACATTAAAAGCCCGTTCTGCCTTTCAAAAAGTAGGCCATTGTGCGCCAATAGTAACGGATGACAAAAATTAGAACAAAACCCAAAACAAACCCACATGAACTCAGGTGTCGAGTGAAGACATCATCCTCAAAGCCGGAATGCGGCTATCTAAATAAAGGGGGGGGGGGGGGGGGGGGGGTCGCATACGCATACGCGTGAGCCTCTGAGCTCCAGCCTAGAAACGAAAAAAAACACCAAAAACAACTGAGTGCATAAACCTCTATCAGAAATCCGGAACAAGATACTACTTTCTGACT